>CAVLJG010000005.1:21280031-21639888 GCA_963669975.1 Acanthoscelides obtectus
AATTTCTCCTGGGACGGGATTCGAACCCGCACAGCGCACGGCGACTGATCAGGAGATCGAAGAGTCTACTACTGCGGCCACCGCTGCTGCCTGATATAATGCCAAAGATATGCTAAACCCTACTCAGTGTGAATTCAACACAGAAATGAGTGGGAACAGCAAGTTAACCTGATGAGGAAAGATATCTGGGCACACACAGATGGCTCCAAAACCGGGGTAGGTGTTGGAGCTGGTATCTTCGCGCCGAAGCTAAAGATTAAAGAATCTGTTATCATCAGAACCTGGGCATCGATCTTCCAGGCAGAGCTATATGCTATAGAACTGAGTGCCAGAATGATCGTAGAACGACAGCTGATTCACAGAACTATGGTTATTTTTTCAGATAGTCAAGCCGCACTTAAAGCATTTGACTCGACCTATTCGACATGAAATTTAGTGTGGAATTGCAAAGAAGCTCTCGGTGGCATGAGGCGATACCAGAACGCACAGGTCTAGAGGGAACGAGACAGCTGACACCATGGCAAAGAGTGGGGCTAGTACACCCTTCATAGTACCTGAGCCAGCGATTGTGATCGAATACAATACGGCTAAACAGACAGAAATATCCATCAATACTGCGAGGGATTAGCAGGGTTGACAGAAACCTTGACAAAGAAGGTAACAGACTCTTTGCTACTTCTGAACAGGAATAGCCTCAAAGCTCTAGTAGGACTGTACGCTGGTCATTGCCAATTGCGTCACCACATGAGCAGGCTGGGCATGGCGGAATATGCTGAGTGCACGGAGGGAGATGAAACGGTCAGGCATGTATTGTGCAGATGCCCTGCAATTTCCAGAATCAGGTTCATCATATTTGGAGACATAGTAGTCCTAGTAGAAGACCTGCAGGATATTTCTGCAAACAAGTTGATCGATTTCCTCAGGAGGTCGGAGCTACTGGGGGAAATATACATAGGTACGAGCCACAATAGACCAAAGAGTCGCAGTGGACGATCGATATTGATGGACTCACAAGAAACCTAACATAACCTAGTAATAACAATGTGTAAGAATTTCATCAAAATCCGAGCGGTACTTCTCATGTTATAGGCGGTTATAAAATTATCGAGTAGACCGATAGACAGACCGACGGAAATGAGTGACAAATCCAAAAACATAGTATTTCATTTTCTAAATTTTTCGCGACTGCAATACTTTCTTTCCAGTAGAAAGTTGTCTGTTTCGTAAACGCTGATTAAGTTAAACTATTGATAAGAAACGATTTTCAAAGTTGTGAACAGGCATCGCAAAAGCATATGACATATAATGAGTATACAGGGTCTTCCTTAATGGTGTGGTGATTTCGGGGTGTTGTTCACCAGGCCATTTCAAGAAGTTGAAGTTCACACCAATATGCACCTGCAAGTGCTGAACAATTTTTGCGTTACACCTGAAACTGTAGAATAAAATCAATTTTAGTTGTTTCAAGCAAGTGGGTAAAAAGCAAGAGTAAAATATTTTAAATACACCGCGAAGATAGTGTAAGCCTGTCACGAGCCGGGAGCTTCCGCTGGCCAAGTTTGCCTATCGCAGATGTAATCACATCGTTGCCGGATTGTGCACTATGGACAAATTATATTATTTAACAATCCATTTAATTCCGTTGTCATATATACCTTTTTTCTTATACGCCTAGCATATTTTTTTATTGACTGATGAGAGCGTGGCGTGGGCAATGCAGAGTCAACCTACTTAACGTTTAGAAACTTGCAAGGACAAAATAGTCTTCGACATTTATGTGCCCAAAAATACCTGTAAAAGCTGCACACATCTTTTTTATTGATTCCGTACGCCTTAGAAACACATCTACTAATAGACAAAGCTACTTATTAACCTTATTAAAACAACTAAATCCTACAACTTACTCTAAATAATTTATTCCCGTTCAATGACTAATAAGCAGTTTCTAAAAATTCTCTGACCAGTCGACAATCCCACAAATTCTGTTGCTGCACGCGGCTCCGCTCAGCAAAAACGTCATTTCCTGGTAATTATTGAAAAACTCCTTTAAAATATTCATAGGTAACTGTGGCGATCCATTGTATGACGAGCGATCGCTTGGTACGGGCAGGTGCCACGGGTGCACACGACCAGTTTTTCTATTGTTGCGTAGACATGCATCGGCATAAATAGATCAGGATATCTAGTATTTGAGAAAATTGTAATAAGCTGTTTTACATCAGAATTATATTCTTGAGGGTATGTTAAAAGAAGGGCGCACTTAATAATCAATCTGGGGCGTGCACAGTGGTGATCACATGACTATTGTCCAGGAAAACGTCGCCTTGGGGGGTGAATGATGGACGTGTGGGCGGGGGATTAAGCAGAGCTTTTGACAGCGAATGTCTTTGTGACAATTGAAGAGGAGGGAAGTAGCCCACGGTTCCATTCATACAAAGGCATCTTACCAGCAAGATACAGCAATTTGTACCATTTTATTAAAAAAATGACAAGCTCAAATGTCAAGGGCATCCACTCTGAATCTGTCCTAGTCAGAAGGCTCCTCATTGAGGGATACAAAAGATGTTGCTGGGTAACATTAATTATACGTCAGACTTGGAAAAATCACTTTTACATCGATATTCAGATAGTTATGAATTCTTGATCTAAGTGGGCCAAAAAAGTTGTAGGAAATATATGAGGCCGATTTTCTGCGATAGACAGCTTAAGCCATTTATGGTGTTTAACGTTTAAAAAAATGCATCCAAAAAGGCTAAAAGATTTCTGCAACTTTACTAATTGTTATTAATTTTTATTTAGCAGAGGTGGCCTTCTTCGACGGGCTGCTCAGCAGCTTTGGATTAACGAAATGGTATTTTAGCCGTATAAACAATAAGAATAAGTTCGCCGTTTTCTGAGGATGCTCGTCGTTGGAAGGCTTAAGAAATATATAAACTTTTACAAAAATAGGAACTTTTTTGTACATTTGGGGGCCAAAGGAACAAAATAAAATGATTAATTAGATTCGAACGTGTCTCGAACAGGTTACAATCACAACTTTCGTCTGGTTATTTTACTTCTCATGTACAGGCTGTTACTTAATGATTGGACATAATTACAAGGACTTATTCCTGAACCAAGTTCAAGTACCAACAGTTCATATAAACATGTCTTCTAAAAAGTCGTGTTCCAAAAAAAATATGTGTTTCGACCAAGTAAAAATAATATCAAACTGTCACAAAATGTCAGAGATATGTTGATAATAGCCGAACATCGTTCCTTGGCAATTTGATCTTATTTTAATAATTTTTCGACATGTAATGCTGTAATGCTGAAAAAGAATGTGTTTTACAAAAACCAGCGTGATATAAAAGTTAGGCACAGGGTAATGTCGCAGCGCAATGGCAGTCGGTCTTTCTGGACGCTGGCCAAGCAGATTGAAAAGAACTTCTCACACAGTAGCCTTCCACCACTTACGTGTCAGGATGGAACTATTGTATTCGACTCAAAGGCCAAGGCGGAAGTGCTAGCCAAGATCTTTGCTGCCAACTCCACCATGGACGTCCCCACCAACGCCCAAGTGCCGTCAATTCAAAGGGTTCCCCACACTATGCGAGAGGTAACATTCAGGCATAAGACCGTAAGACGAGTGCTCTTGTCGCTCGACATCAACAAAGCTTCTGGTCCGGACTTGATTCCTGCCATTGTACTGAAGAGATGTGCAGCGGAGCTTGCTCCAGTTCTTTCGCGTCTCTTCCAGATATCTTATGAATCCGGCACCTTCCCAGAAAACTGGAAATTTGCTCATGTACAGCCCATCCCAAAAAAAGGATCTAAAACCGACCTTTACAACTACAGGCCTATAGCTCTGCTTTCTGTTATAAGTAAAGTGATGGAGAGGTGCATAAATCGCGAGCTTCTGGACTACCTCGAACGTCACAGCTTGATTAGCGACAGGCAGTACGGTTTCCGGCACCAACGATCCACAGGGGACCTCCTAACTTACGTCACGCAACTGTGGAGTAAACTTATCCAGTCTCATGGTGAGGCTCATGTCGTTGCCCTTGACATCACGAAAGCGTTCGATCAGCTGTGGCACGCTGCCCTCTTAAGCAAACTTCCATCCGTCGTAATTGACGGATTCTCCTCTTCATCCCACAACGTCAACGCGGGTGTTCCGCAGGGATCGGTCTTGGCTCCAACACTGTTTCTCTTACATATCAACGACCTCCTTTCCTGCACGATCAACCCAATCCACAGCTTCGCTGATGACAGCACTCTACATGCAGGAATTCAGAGTGACAAGCCGATCTCTGCCGCTGAGCTGGAAAAAGAAGACTAGCGACGACTTCTTCTCTGACAAGAGACCTGGAGGCTATCACTGCTTGGGGACGCAACAATCTTGTACAATTCAATGCTTCCAAAACACAGTACTGTACTTTGACGAACAAAAAGCGTCCTAGCGCTCATACAGTTTCGATGGACGGTCGAGTTCTACCAAAGAGCCATTCATTTCGGCTGGTCGGAGTCCAGATCACCGAGGACCTGATCTGGCACGAACACATCTCTTCAATAGCTGCAGCTGCTGGGAAAAAGCTAGGCTATTTGTTTAGGGCTAAGAAGTACTTTTCTCCGCATGACCTTCTCACTCTATACAAGGCCCAGATAAGGCCTAGCCTCGAGTATTGCTCACACATTTGGGGTGCTGCCGCCCCGACTACATTGTCCATGCTCGATGCTGTCCAGAGGAGGGCGGTCCGACTGATCGATGACTCTTCTCTAACAGACAGTCTCGGGACTCTTTCGCACCGCGGGCCGTCGGCGATCTAGCTCTTTTCTATCGCTACACAAACGGGCTTTGCTCCTCAGGGCTCTCTTCTATGATGCCGCCGCGCGTTGTGCCTGCCAGACAGACCCGCCTGACTTCGGCGTCCCATCCTAACCGTGTCAAACTTCGTACATCCAGAACTGGCCGATACGACCGCTCCTTTGTCCCGAGGGTGTCTAGATTGTGGAACAATCTACGGGAGGAAGCTTTTCCCAGTTCTACTAACCTTAGGCAGTTCAAAAATCGTATTAACAAAATTTCTTTGGGATCATCATAGCAGCCGCGGTGTTCCGGCATTTAGGCTTCTGCCTGCGCGGCTGTTTCGATATATAAAAAAAAAAACAAAAAACAAAAAAGTAAGGATCGTGCATTTTATTGTTAATATACAAGCTGGACCCATTCAATTATATTACAGAAAGCTAATTTACTACATGTTCAGTTCACCCTGTTGATGCAAAGATAGATAGATATTTATTGGTCACATTTCGCAACTCAATACAAACGACAAATCGAAGAAGTACAAAATAATTGACACACAAGATACATTAAAAATTACAACTAAAAAAAGTAAGATCTACACCTGACAATGATAACTTGAAATTTCATAAGATAAAAGATCTTGTACAGTATAAAAATGGCTCTTGCATAGAAATTTATTTACTTTCGGCTTAATTGCTGGATGAAGTAGTAAAACAGATTTTTCATGTGCTGTTGTGTTATGCATAGGAAAACTTAAAATCGTACTCCGTGTTGTATAGCTGTGGTTACTTCTAAGGAGATTATACTATATATAAATCGATGAAGGTGTTAGACTTTCGCGTTCTTGTAGTTCAGACCAAAAATGAGCCCAATGGCTTTCTTTAGAGCTAAACGTGTCGTTTTAATATCAGTAAACATTCCAAAAGTGGCTATATGAAATGTCAATTGGCAGAATACAGACCCATTATTATAGGCTTAAAAGATAATCATGGCTTCGATTTGTTCTAAAAATAGCAAAATACGCCTTGTTTAGTTTTTTGCTGACATGATTCTGGCAGGCAAACTGGAGATCAGAGTCTAAAAAAGTACCTAATGGTCTATCGGATTGGAAATGTATCGCAATGTCGTTAAGAAAATGGTCATGTAATTGCTTTTTAATTAAACATTTATAATTGTTGTTTTGTCCTTATTCAATATCGATCGATTTTTTTACACAAAGACTCCATCTCAGATACAATGCTGTTTATTTTTCTTTTAAGCTCTTCTGGGGATTCCCAAACAATATGACATATGTATTATCTGCAAACATCACTATTTTCCCTGATTTAACCTGTTTGGAAAGATCGCTTATAAAACGAATAAAAATGAATGGGCCCTACACAGATCCTTGTGGGATGCCCAAAAACACAGGAAATGCTTTAAATTCTGAATTTTGGATGTTTAACTTCAGATATCGGCGTAGCTGATAATAAATACAAAAGCCACGTATCTTTTAGAAAGCAAAACAGTGCAAAAAATGCCTGACAAGCTTCAGGCAAATGTCACACGATCAGTATTTACTTCCATCCATCAGTATTTATCATATAATTGGATATACACAGACCGTCTATCCAGGATGTCAGTTATTACTGTTAAATAAAGTTCGGACAACATTGTAACAGGATCTTCGTCCGAGACTCCCGGACCTCTCAATGTCGTGCCTTGAATATATATGTTAGTTCGGATCTCCAGTCCAATGCTTCAATTTCTTGACTGGTCCGAGACCCCTCGAATTTCAAATTCTGTTACCTTTTACTTGTCTTCCTATAGGAGGTAGACTCGCGTAGAACCTGACATAAAGTAATATAATCTTGACTCAATGAAATTAATGGAACTCAAGTTAAAGGAGACTCATTTTTATTAATAATTGAATTATAGACTCAAAACATCTATACACTCGTGAAGAGAGAAGTGGCAATGACAAAGAACAGTTAACTTCGTAAAACTAATAGGTTGGGGAAAAGATCACTGGAGCAACTTTTTCAACCCTACAAATCAAAGATAATAGAAGAACTGAAGTTTTTAGTTTCAAAATTATCGGAGGTCAGTTGCGGATTTTCCCCTCCATCAGAAGGATGGTCACTTTTCTTAGTGAGTTCAACCCTTGTCTCCTCATTGGTCGATCAGTTTACAACCCTTGCAATGATCGTCTGATTCTCTACAGATGGAAACTAACTTGACCAATGATTGTTAGACTTAATTTTTGAACTCAAAATGACCTTAAACTCTTTTCGTTAATTACGTTCCCTTGTCCCACCTCAAGGAATGTCGTCCCTTAAGTTTACGCAACACGCCCCCTTCAGTGGCGTCTCGTGGCTTTAATTTCTTTGGGCTGCAGTTTTCAATCATTTCAATGGATTGGCAATTCCTGTAATGCTGAGGCCACAATTCGAGATGTCTTCTTAAATAGTTATAAAATTATACATAGCAATTAGCTTCATTGGAACTACGCAGTCTTTCGTTAGTTTCACCTGTTCCTCTCTAATGATAATCTCCAAACCGCATTTGTCAACGCGTACGTTGACAGAAGGTAGAATCGTGTCCAGCCTGGCGCACCTGCTCCTATCAGCTAGGGGAAAATTCTACTAAAAAACTAGCTGTTTGTCTCCTCTTTTTCATATTTTCCTACAATTATGACAATTTTTAGTAATATGCTAGCCTTCGGAAGTCTTAGATATCCCAGGATACGCCTCTGATGCGTGACCGTTCAGCGCTCGGGGTAGTTTCTAACGTCTGCTAACCAAATGGTTGAGATTCAGGTTTCTCGGCACTCCTTTGGTTGTAACTTTACAGTTATAGCAATGAAATGTTATTACAGAATAGATCTCCAAACCCTGTTTTCGTCCCGGCCTATTTGAAAGGTCCCACTTTATAGCATCCGGTCCTATTATCTATTTTCTTCGAAATACGAATTTGGTTCACTTGGCGTTCACTGGGTGGTTTGCAGATGCGAGTGTTTGTTCTGCCCTTAGTTTTTATGTTTATTTCTATTTTATGGATGCGAAGAATCTTTACAAGGGTAGGCGGCATGACGAATTATTTCAACGAATTTAGAAATTGATAACTTGGTCGGCTACAACATTAAACAGCGCGACAATCGATTAACAGAACATAAAGCTTATATTAAATAATTATCTGTCATATATTAGCATGCTTGTTCCGTTATTGTTTTTGCTATCAAGGCAAGAATGTCTAGTTTTAAAATTTTCTAAACTGTATAGTGACACTAGGCGTAATAACGATAAAAATGTCATCAATGTCTGAAGAAAATGAAAAGGACTTTACAACGGAAGTTGAAAAAATCAGTAGTTCGCTTGTATCCAAAGAATACTCGTTTGAAGCATTGGTATAAGTGGTATAAGAAGGGTCGTGGGGAACGAAAGGACCTTCAACCATTAATTTGCTATAACAAAAGAATACCTGCGTTTAACTTTATTTTTTACCGGCGGGTGTATGACGGCAAATTCAGAATAATGCCTGAGACCCTTTTTCCTGAGTAACATCATATAAATGTCCAACAAGAGCGCGACTTTAATGACTAGCCACCCAGTGACGTAGTTTGTGCAGTAAATTTTCTATATAAGGTCTCATTTCAAAGGTCAGTTCATATTTTCAGGCTTTGCTCATACCAGCACTTTCCAGTTTTTTCTTATATACTTTCGAAAAGTGACTTTTCCAACTTTGACGTTTAATAAAAAGTTACCCAACAAAATTTTGTTTCTGCAGATGAAGATTTTTAGATCTGCCTTCGGTAATATAGTTCGGTTCAATTTTCTTTCGCTTAACGCAGTTTTTTTGATATAAGAATGTTTAACGGTAGTGGTACGATCATTATGACTTTTGACATGTATCGTGTTGGTCAACTAAAGGTTAAAACTGAATGTCACTAATACATAGACTATTCCATTCTTTTAGCTTATTGCTCACAGCACAATTCTAAGGAAAAACATCTTAAATTAATCAAGCATTATCGATCAATCAAGTGATTATAAAATAACGTTGACTTTTATACTGAACGTTTTGAAAAGCTGTTCAGCCTTGTTTGTTAATATTTCATAGAGTCTTATCTTCCATGGACTCTATAAGTAAGACATCAATTATGTAAGGTGGGTGGGAAAGCATTTACATGCTGTTGCTACTCCTCCTAAAGCTCAATTTTCATAGCCTCATATTGAAATCGATGCATGAGTATATCGGAAAAAATCTGTCAGGACCTTGAAGAATCCTCTTTCTTTCTCTTAGAGACAAACGCCTTTAGTCCAAAATTGAGACTTTATAATAGGCAGGTTATGAAAGCGAATTTTCACGGATGTAGACAGTTGGCAGCAGTTAAGCAACTTAGTTTGACGGAAAGAGTTGAACGACACATTTTGACAGTTCGTTTGTTCAACGGATTGCAAAGAGTCTGACAATCGTTGGTAGAAGATCGTTATTTAACCCAAAATGAGACATGCGCGCCGACGAAGGGAGGGGGCAGGGGGGCCGAGGTCTCCCGATAACCCGAAACAACCTAGAAATTTGCACATTTAAAATGATTTTCTCTACGATTTTGGAGACTTTTAGGGTTTAGGATCTCTTAGTTTTAGATGACGCCTTCCGCTGCCCGATTTCGTTAAATATGAGTAGTACATCAGTCGCATTTTTGTGTAAAATACCGATAGACTCGGTCATCTGGTAATAATTTTCGATGAATAATGCATCACTCTAATGAAACGACTTCGCACTCTTATCAACATTCAGAACTGGATTGGAAATAGGAAGCGAAAAAGAGCATACCCGCCAAGACTCGACAAGAATTCTCAATGCCGCTTTATGAGACGATTTCTTATAGCGATTTCATGATTTTTCTAGCAAATATTACCAGAAGGTGTAAGTGCCGTATCAGTCTAGTACATTACATAACGTGCTAACGTTGGTGGAGCGTGTTATCATGATGATGGTTTTAAAAGTAGCTTTGCAATATTATCTCTATTGTATTCAAAAAGGGCAGCAACAAATCATATCCACATACGTATTCTACCTGCAGTAATGTACCGTATAAGAATATGTTGCAGCTATGTTTCTCCTCTCCATAATAATTAGAAAAAAGACGGCGCAAAGCACCATCTACCGCTAGAATCGAACACTGCGAAGTAGTGAATCGCAGCCTACTGCTTGGACCTTTCTCATTTCGATAGATCACACACTTTGGATAGCTATATTTGCTATGCTTTCGTTTGTTGTCCGAAATACCCAAGTCTAGACTATGCTGAGGAGCAGCCAAAAAGCACAAAACATGGTAAGTTGTTTTTGGTCGGACGGATGAAAGCAAAGCACGTTTTTTTATTTAGAAATCTACTTTGAATAAATGGTGGATCTTTGACTGTCTTCAAGTAGAACATGTTACCCGGTGGTTGTGCCTAATTACATCATCCATTTCGAATTCAAATACTTAGGAGTGTGAAGATAACACAAAATTGATGTCTCACAATCCTACACTCATTATGTGCCTTTTGATATGACTTTATACCTAGAGGGGAAAATGGAGTATTAGCAAGATTGAGGTCAATTATGCTCAATTCTCGGGTTAGTAGTGAAACAATAACATTGACAACTTGCTAAACAAATATGTGTCGAATATGGGACCATTATGCTTTATGAGTTATTCACAGCCAGTGTGAAAACTAAAACGTAGTCCAATTTTGTTCCGTCAATTCGTTCACCTATAATCACTTTTTGTCATGTTTCATCGTAAAAATGACACTATTATCCATATCATCACCGTTCCGTGGTCAATAAATCAATAAATCTTGCATCTCTATTCAAATTCAAATTCAAATTCAAATAATTACCTAACCTAATCTCTATGATAGCCATCTGATCGCCTTACATGCCATTTGTGTACTAGATAATGGCTAGCCCACGCCATGCCTACTCTCTGTGAACGCCACCTATCGGTGAATAGCAATAGTATAGAACTTACAGTTAAAGTCATAAAAGCTATGAATGGCATTCACTAGTGCCAGAGGCAGGTGTTGCAACAGTTTAGTGCCAGAGCACATGGCTCAAGCATCTTGACGCGTATGCAACACACACAGCTACAACAAGTGAACATGGACGCTAGTTCGAAAGTAACAAATATGGTGATCAGATCGATATCCATGTCGTTTTGCATGTAAGTAATAAAAGTGCGGGATACAATCCAGTTACAGATGTCAGTGCCCAGTCCGATCAAGTGGTAGCTGACATTATGCACTACAGCACTGTTGTTACATGAATATGTCCAATGAAGTCGTACGGTGATCCGAGGCTTCGATTGCCGCAGCACAGGCAACGTACAAGATCAAAAAGCGTCAACATCAGAAACTTGATTAACAGATTTGTGATTTAAAAAGTCACGTTGTGACAGCTAAAATACCAGTAAGGTATAATTGTGAATGTATAATTGGCTAGTTATTATAGGTTAGTTCTATAGGCCTGTGCTGAGGTTGATTTTTCTGAGTAAAATTGCACACTCCGCAAGCTGATTCATAAGTGCGATCGCGACTCGCTCTTGCACATACACATTAATTGTGTGATAGAGGACCATTGTTTTCATTCGCTTTATGAAAATGAATTTAACATCAACTGTCGACATTGCAGTAAAATTGCACACTGCGCAAGCTGATTCATAAGTGCGATCGCGACTCGCTCTTGCACACACACATTAATTGTGTGATAGAGGACCATTGTTTTCATTCGCTTTATGAAAATGAATTTAACATCAACTGTCGACGTTGCAGTAAAATTGCACACTGCGCAAGCTGATTCATAAGTGCGATCGCGACTCGCTCTTGCACACACACATTAATTGTGTGATAGAGGACCATTGTTTTCAGTCGCTTTATGAAAATAAATGTCACACCAACTGTCGACATTGCAGTGACAACTTCAGGCATTGTTAAACCCAAATCGCTCGTACATGACAAGCAACTTTTCATGTTGTCAGTTACAAGTGTAAATACGTTGTCGTAAAAAGGGTCAAGGCGTTGAGACAAAACTAAAAAACGTATTTTAATGAGTTTATGCAAACTCCACGCATAGAGGCAAATTGCACATGTGTGAGGGAGATGGGTGAATGAAAGTAATACCTGTAGCTTTACTGTGGCCTAATTCACATTGCTTGCTGTCTGTTTTTGTTGTGGAAATTCGAGTCGGAACACAAGCTCATCTTATACTAGGTGGTGGAGTCTGAGCATACATGAGAATTGGGGCCTGCGACAGGATGAGCCCCACGGCAGAGCAAAATCCGAGGCCCTATTTTGCCGTTTCAGAAAAGAAATGAGCCTTAGGCACCTGTCCGTTATGTTTAGCTCAAGTTAGACCCTATCGAACGACAGTATCATAGATTTTATATCCTGGATAGAGGATGGTTGCTATCCTTTCGCTGGTTATCTCAGAGGTCAGCCCCAAATCGAGCTGATTTCTTAATTGCTCTCAAAGGCTGGTTTGTCTATCGTTCTAAGTATCTGGGAAATCCTTGATGTGACAAATGTCGTAGAATTGCCAGGCTTGGAAGTATTAGTATACTGATATCAAAAAACTGGCTCACCCATCCCATTCAACCCCACCCCCAATTTTAAAACTACAAGGCTTTTTCATGCTTGACATAGTAGAAACCTTGTGTGAAAATTCCATGCAAATCTCAACAGTACTTTCCAGTTATGGACCAGCTAAATATTTACGGACAGACCGACGGAAATGAGTGACAACATTTTTCATGACCCACTTGTCGTATAACATACAAAAAACCTAATTTTATATTTTTTCCGGAATAACAATACTTCCTCGCCAGTATGTGTGGGAAGTAAAAAAAAACGGAGACTCCTGTTCTTAGTTTACCTGGACCTGTAATGTAATATGTTTGTAAATATCAACCACATATATATCTGACGGCTTCAAATCACAATAGTGGACTGCAGAACAAATTCTGCTACCCATAAATTTGTTAAAGCGCTTATCTCAATATCATGTCCTGGTAATCGGGCTATTGCTAACCACCACTTTTTCACCGCGAACGCGCGATCGATTATATTACACTGGATATAATTTATTTGCGATATTGCCAGATGGTGTGCATTTTGCTTTTCTCCTGGGTCGTTTGCTCCATTGAATGCCAATGGATTGTTAATTAATGCACCACTTGTGCATATCAGAAAGTAAGTAGCGTCTAATCATTGGCACATGGTACCCGAAGTTATGAAAACACTTCAACAATAACATCAGTACTTCATATACAATGCTTTTCAGAAAGATACTCACTATTTATTTTGGGAATAGGTTAATATAGCAAGCTGAAATTAGATGTGATGAAGTTTACACATGAATACTATATTTTAATGTAAAAAAATAGGCGAAAGTCACAAGATGGCGGTTGAACGCTTTCTTGCTGCAACATCTTTTTAATGGAATCGGGTGTCGTCTGATATCATATTTTAAACCTCACTATGAGTACTTGACAACCTTAGAATATAAAATTGCTATCTTCCAAAATCCTTCTGAACGACTAATGACCAAAGCGTTATAGCATGTTATATACTAAGTAACATATAAATCCGAACACCCAGTTTAAATGGTTTTATTTTAATAAAGGTTGGTGAATGTATTTATCTTACTGTAAATAACAAGTGAAAACATTTTCAGCCTTATCAGTTGAACATTCCGGTTTTTATACTGCTTTTTTTAATTCACTAACGCTCTAAAAATGAATATTTCAGGCGCAGTAAAAAATCAAAGTTGGCGGATTTTGGTTCTTGACATCCTTTGCGATCGGTTACGATGCCTAGAGTACGGAGACCTGTACGATTTCGTCAACTTAGTGAGTTTGATAGGGGCCGTATAGTGGGACTTCGGGAAGCTGGACTTTCTTTTCGGGCAATTGCAGTTAGACACTGTGGTTAGGTGTTATCAGGCATGGCTTCGAGAAGGCCGTACACAAAGAGCAAGGGGCACTGGACGCCGCCGTAGAACAACAGACCGTGAAGATCGCCGCCTAAGATTATTGGCCTTAAGGGACCGTTTCTTCACTACTAGGTCCATTGCAAATGAATGGTTTGCAGAACACGGAAGACCTATTGGCATGCGAAGTGTTTACCGACGAATGAGAAGTTTTGGCTTGTTTTCATACCGGCCACACAGGGTCCACCCTTTAACTCGAGAACACCGACGTAATCACCTTGAGTGGTGCAGACAACGGTCACTCCGGGATCAGGAATGGAACAGTATTGTCTTTAGTGACGAGTATCGATTTTGTTTAGGCATGCACGATGGTCGTCCCAGGGTTATAAGGGGACGTGGTGAAAGGAGGAATCCACAGTTTTTTGTTGAAAGACATGTTCATCACACTGTTGGAGTTGTGGTTTGGGGTGCTATAGCTTATGGTTCCAGGTCACCTTTAATCTTCATCAGAGGTAACATGAACGCGCAGCGTTATATCCACGAAGTTCTAGAACCCCATCTTTTACCCTATCTTGACACCCTGGCAGATCCAACTTTCCAACAAGATACTGCCCGACCACATGTTGCAAGAGTCACAATAGACTTCTTTCAACATAATGATGTCACATTGTTACCATGGCCACCAAGATATCCCGACTTATCCGCAATTGAGCACGTATGGGATATGATGGGTAGGAGATTGCTCAATTTGCAACGTCCTCCTCAGACTCTAGAACCACTTTGAGAGCAGTGCAATCATTTTGAAATTTTTATCATTTACTTCATTAAGTACTTATACAAAATTTTATTAAAATAAAACCATTTAAACTGGGTGTTCGGATTTATATGTCACTTGGTATATAAATTTCTTCCATTTGGAAGGGTATATCTGAAAATGCAGTAAAATATGAGACACTCGGTGTGAAAAAATTGTTAGATCTCGGTATTTTTTTAAATAGAATGTTCTCTACTATACTACATACTCAGGTGAGCCCTTCCAAGAAAAGAAGATTTATACAGCGTATCTCAGCGCTTTGATGATTGGTTGTTGAGTTATACGTTCTTTTTGGGACAACCTGCCAGTTGGAGACTTTGAGATATGGTGATTTTATGCACTAGGATTACAAAGTACTTATGAGAAGCGTCAGAATCAGACCCCTCATTCCATTAAAGACAAATTTTCAAAAATGGCACCCAGCCGCCATCTTGAAATTTTCAACTGCCACGTTTACGCTACAGTGTGGTTGGTATTCATGTATCCATTTCAGTACTCCAGATGTAAACTTTCTTGACTTGATCCGTTTCGAAAATGGGCTTTTTAAGCAGCAAAAAGTGTTGCGTCCATGGGCGCACACAGAAACACTAAGTTAAGTATTCAAGAATGGGTGAACTTTGTACAAAACTACTAAGATTACGAATTTTCGGCTTTAAACAGAAATTTCTAATTCAAACGCATATGTTCCAAAATATTTTTATCAAAAGATTTCATAGATGGAGTCTACTTGGGATTTGAGTTAATTTCAGCGTCGAAAGTCCTACTTACACACCCCGATCCTCTGCACAATAACATGCGTGGGGTGACTTTGCAGCAAAGCAGATCATACATACTCGTATGCTTCATGTAGAAAACCAACTCGTATCAATTCAGAGCTTACCTGAGACTAAACAGTCGTTTAAGAGATATCTTGTAAAAGATATAAGAATTCGTCAATCTCTGCGTTCATCAACTTTGTGTATAAAGAGAATGTATAATAACGACGATTATCTTTTGAAACTAATTTTAGGAGATAAGAGCATTTTTATGATCCTTGACGCCTCCAGTGCAAAGATGTATTGGAACATTTAAGCGCAACTACTTTCTGTTTTCTTCAATGAATTCTGGCCTTCATCCCTAGAGTTAATGTGGAAATGAGTTGCGTCTATATTGCAGATCTTGATATTATTTACAACTTAAGCTGAAATGCAGTTGAAGACCAGATACATCGTAATTTCATGAATTTTTCATTTTCTACGCTGCTAGTGATGTTTAATTTTAGCACACAGTTACGAGATTTAAGTTGATCGGGCATATTATGCAGGCTGTCTATTCCAAAACAGGCTTATTATGATGTCGCTCTAGATCTGCAACACCATAAAAAAGATGTTACAAATGAAGCTTATACATATACAGCTTACGCAGTAGACAGTATGAGAAATTTGCGGTATCTGGCTGAACAATTTCAATTTATGCTAGATGTTTGGCATAGCTGGTATACGTTAAAGTCTTATTAGCAGTTCGTTATGGCTTGAATTATGAGGCCTGGGGAGAACATATATCATTTTGTGTTGATAGCAATGTTAATAGAATCTTTGTATAGATAGACATATAGTTATTTTAGGTTTAAGCCTGGATTTTCGCGACCACTGAATGAATTTTTGTTACAGTTACTGAACTTAAAGCTTAACAATTGATTTTCCGCACTTTCGGTTTAAAATTTTTCTCAACTATTTAAACATGTTATTATTTATGTATGCACTCAGTTACCTCTAAAATATACTAGATGACAGATCTCCTTAAAAAAGAAAAAAATATCCATGTAAACATGTATTTTACGTCTTCCTTACTTTGATACAGGGTGTCCAAACCAGTTTCTTCTAATATTGATATTTTTAATATCTCTCAATACTTGCTACTATTAGAAATCTTACGCGACTACGGAATTAGAGGCAACCTCATGAAAAGTTACCTGTCCAACAGAACACAGTGCGTACAAATAAATAATTCCTTAAGCACAAACAAATTGATAACGTATGGTGTCCCAAAAGGAACAGTGTTAGGCCGCTTATTATTTACACTTTACATTAGTAGCCTGTTGAGCTTGAAATCTGAATAGACAATCATATGTTTTACAGACGATACTGCTATCATTTATAAGGATAACGACTCGTGGGATGATCTAAAAGTGAAGGTCGAAAGAGACAACAATAATTGCAGACAGGTTCAGACATAAATGCCTAGCTATTAGCTTTCAAGAGACTGTATTCATGCAATTCACAAATCACAGAAACAATTTACCATCCTTTGTATCTATACAGATTGATGATAATATAAATACTCAAATAAATTTGACAAACAAAATAACATATTTAGGTATATATTTAGACTCCCATTTAAAGTGCAATATACACATTGATCATGTAATAATAAATTTTAGACCATTATTGTTTAAATTCAAGTATCTAAACAAATATTTGGATAAAAAAACAATAGAAATTTTATATCATACAATGATTGAAAGTCGTATAAGTTACGCAATATTAGTTTGGGGTGGAGCACTTAATAACCAAATTAATAAATTAGAAATTATCCAAAAATAATTTTTTAAAATTATCTTCGACAAGCCACACTTATACCCATATGATCTGTTATATTCTGAAGCAAAACTATTAGACCCTAGGCATCAATTTTGTAATTGTAAATTTTCAATTTCACCATAGAAATAACCTTACTCCGTTAGATCACTTATATCAAACTAGAAACAAAATCAACAACATTAAGCAAACACCTTTCACCTCAAAAAGTATAGGCCAAAGATGTCACACTTACCTTTCCAGTAGATTATATAGCATATTACCACATTATACAAGAAGTATTTCAAATAAAACAAAATTCAATATTGAGCCAAAAAATGTATAATTGAAAGAAAGCGACATTAAATTGCAAACATGATACGTATGAAAGAAATTTAAAATTAGTGTAATGGTAAAAACCCTCCAACGTTCATATACTATGTACAGGTGTGTATGTGTGTATGCATATGTGTATATGTATATACAGGTATGTGTATATATGTATGTGTATATTTTTTTTTTTTTGAAAGCTAGAGAGAATTAAAAAAGTATAAAGAGTCCTCTTTGCTTAAATTTTGTCGAAGTACCCAACAAAAGGCGGAAGCTTTAATTTTTCACCTGTATGTGTATATCTATATATATGTGTGTATGTCCATCTATTTATCAGTTTATTTGTATGTATACTAAGTGACATATAAATCCGAACACCCAGTTTAAATGGTTTTATTTTAATAAAAGTTGGTGAATGTATTTATCTTACTGTAAATAACAAGTGAAACAATTTTCAGCCTTATCAGTTGGACATTCCGGTTTTTATACTGCTTTTGTTTAATTCACTAACGCTCTAAAAATGAATATTTCAGCCGCAGTAAAGAATCAACGTTGGCGGATTTTGGTTCTTGACATCCTTTACGATCGGTTACGATGCCTAGAGTACGGAGACCTGTACGATTTCGTCAACTTAGTGAGTTTGATAGGGGCCGTATAGTGGGACTTCGGGAAGCTGGACTTTCTTTTCGGGCAATTGCAGTTAGAGTACAAAGAAGTGTAGACACTGTGGTTAGGTGTTGTCAGGCATGGCTTCTACAAGGCCGTACGCAAAGAGCAAGGGGCACTGGACGCCGCCGTAGAACAACAGACCGTGGAGATCGCCGCCTAAGATTATTGGCCTTAAGGGACCGTTTGTCCACTACCAGGTTCATTGCAAATGAATGGTTTGCAGAACACGACCTATTGGCATGCGAAGTGTTTACCGACTAATGAGAAGTTTTGGCTTGTTTTCATACCGGCCACACTGGGTCCTCCCTTTAACTCGAGAACACCGACGTAATCGCCTTGAGTGGTGCAGACAACGGTCACTCTGGGATCAGGAATGGAACAGTATTGTCTTTAGTGACGAGTCTCGATTTTGTTCAGGCATGCACGATGGTCGTGCCAGGGTTAGAAGGCGACGTGGTGAAAGGAGGAATCCACAGTTTTTTGTTGAAAGACATGTTCATCGCACTGTTGGAGTTATGGTTTGGGGTGCTATAGCTTATGGTTCCAGGTCACCTTTAATCTTCATCAGAGGTAACATGAACGCGCGGCGTTATATCCACGAAGTTCTAGAACCACACCTTTCACCCTATCTTGACACCCTGGCAGATCCAACTTTCCAACAAGATAATGCCCGACCACATGTTGCAAGAGTCACAATAGACTTCTTTCAACATAATGATGTCACATTGTTACCATGGCCACCAAGTTCTCCCGACTTATCCCCAATTGAGCACGTGTGGGATATGATGGGTAGGAGATTGCTCAATTTGCAACGTCCTCCTCAGACACTAGAAGCACTTCGAGAGGAGTTGGTGGTTGCCTGGAATGAGATACCACAGGAGGACATTGACCACCTGATCAGAAGCATGCCTAGGCGCGTTGGAGAATGCGTAGCACAACAGGGTGCATCCACACATTATTAAAGGTCAAAGGGCTTTAAAGCAGTGCAATCATTTTGAAATTTTTATCATTTACTTATTATGCTTCATTAAGTACTTATACAAAATTTTATTAAAATAAAACCATTTAAACTGGGTGTTCGGATTTATATGTCACTTAGTGTATATATATATATATATATGAATTTATTCTTCTGTGGGTAAATTCAGTTTATTTACGTATGTTATACCTGTGTTAGTTTTAGTTATATTTGTATGTTACGTGAATAAACCTATTATTATTATTATTCGTTTTTGGTTGGTCTTTCACCGTTAGACAAGGGGGATGTACACAACAGGGGAGGAATTCACCTCAGCCTATTGCAAAGAACTTGCGAGCTATCTGACGTGTTTGCAAGATTGCGGCTTTCTGCATCAATGCAATAGAATGCGCTGGCACTTTTATTTTCTCTAAGTGAGAGTGGAGATTTACAGAGATTGCCCCTTCCACAGACACTACTGCTGGTATTATGCAGACCTCTGATAGTTTCCCAATGTATTTGATTTCAATGGCAAGGTTTTGATACTTTTCAGCCTTGGTGTATTCGGTTCTGATTATGTTTACTGTGAGTGGAACTGCGATATCAATTATGTATGCTTTCCGTTTATTTTTAGCGATCAGTAGTATGTCTGGCCGGTTATAGTCAACCGTTTTATCGGTTATGACTGGCCTGTCCCAGTACAATATTATTATTATTATAACTATTACTATTATTATTATTATTATTGCTATTTAAGAGAAACTCTGTGAATCCACTGTGGGCGACGAAGGACTCAATTTCCAGTGGTTATATCCAAATGAATCACGACGCTAACACATTTTAATCCGGTATTTCGAATTTCAAATTAGCACGCCACTGCTTTCTTTGTGAGTGCGATTAAGGGACTTTAAGATGACATAACATTTCTGCTTGCCGGTTAATATGCAAATCAATCGGATGTTAAACTCACAGGAATAAACTGGAAATAGTTTTAGATCGCCCTATCTTTACCCCATGGGACTCGTAGAAAAGAACAGAACTCTAAAATTGTGATCCATATTATATGGAGTCAAATATATTCCAGTATTTGTATAGTAAAAATGCTTCGACGAATACATCTTGCATTGAAATCGGAAGCATAGAATCACATAAGTGGAATCAGGGTGCCGTTATTTCTGCGCCCATTTCATGGTACGGACGTTAGTTTATCGTTCGATACATGTTTTATTATACTATTTTTATGCAAAAAGCGGGTTAGATAATACGGCACACTTCCCGTAACCATTTTTATCACCTAAAATAATGTCAAAGCAATGTACGAGTATATTCTAATATTCGTTACTAGTTTATGGTTCCTAAATTTACTGAACAAGATTTTATGTGTACTTTCACTCTCACATTATGTGCAATTTCAGAAAAGCTTGTGGTGATTACAAAACGTTCGAAGGTTCTGTCGAACCCTATCATATTAAGGGTGCAGTACAGAATCTTTAGCGACGAGGAGGATTTGACAAAAAATGTGTTTTCCAATTTATGTAGGCAGAAAAATAACACTACGTCTTCACTTCATGGTACAGAGGTTGTCTTTAAATAACTTTTATTACATCTAGTAAATTGATCAATAGACGCATCAACCCTTGACACAGGCTGTCACTGATACAATTCGTACCAGGTATTTGCAGTACAGCGCCTTTCTGAGCACTGTCTTAAGATTTCAGTGTTGTACACGATAACGAATTGGTACCCAATAAATTGTCCAATATTTATATCCAGCATAGATATAGATATATGACCATTGATTAGCGTTGTGGTGCAGGCGTACGGGCAGTGAGCTACGAATTATCACATTAGCAGTGCATTGTGAAATGGTCACGTTCTGAAATTAATCGCTTCCGTGATTCTCTGATTGATAATACGGTACCGCTTATAAAGTTACAACACAGCTACAATGAACATATGGTAGAACAACGTTATCACGTAGATTTTATTTTTTGCAGTCAATGATAGCTAAAGGGTAGCAGTACAATAATTACAGACATTTGTGATCTGCTTCATATGTGTAATATTTCAATTAGCAAACCAATAAGTGATGGTACCGCAGACGAAAATATGCAACTCAGTTATCACAGAAGGTGTTACTTAGTCAGCTGCTTTGATAAGGGGAACGAAGGCATAGCAATATATGAGATCCCGATTTAAATTGACCCTTCTCTCAACTTTTCTCGTATGACCTCTTCGAAGAGGAAAGTTTTTGCAAATGTTATTGGGTCAAATACACAATTTTTCAGACAATACATTATTTGTGTACAGGACATCTCAGTGAAAAAGTTTTTTTAATTAAGTGGAGCACCCTGTATACTTTTACCGGATATTACAGTTTTTTTCTGATTTCAAATATATATATATATATATATATATATATATATATATGCGAGCGGTAGTCATTGCCACTGCCAACGACCAGTTAGGCAAGAAATACAATCAATTGTTAATTGGGAAATTGGCCATTTTTTTTAGGCTTTAGTAAATTCTTTTAACGGTAATCTCGATCGTTCGGGTTCTCTGTGGAGCCATCTTCAGGAGCTAAAAACACAAATATGAAGCTAGCAACCAATACGGGAAGGGTTTAAATTATCAGACAACTTACTCGTCGCTGAGGTTGCAGCCACATGGTGTTTCAAAACGAAAGCGTGGATAAGAGCAATTGTTACAAATATATATATATATATACAGGGTGGCGCATCGAAAACGAAACAGACGCATTTACTGACAGCTCAGATTTTTTGGAAAAACGCTCAGACCCGTCGATTTTGTTTTCGAAGGGGCACAAGTTTGGCAAAAATCACGTTAGCATTTGCAGCCCCCTTGGTAAATACGTTGCCGCACATTTTGCAATATTTGTGGAGTCATTTGAAGGCACTCATTCACAATTCTTTGTCGCAGGTCTTCTAATAATGTTGTCTGAGTAGCATAGATTTTGCTTTTTAAATGACCCCACATAAAGAAATCCAAAGTTGATAAATCTGGCGATCTTGGGGGCCATTCAATGGCACCGCCGATCATTCTGATTTTAAATTATGGCTGTTAATGCAGGATCTATGGCGTCTTCCAGTAATTCCAGATACATTTCACCGGTCAAATTTCCAGGTAAGAAAAAAGGACCAACTAAATTGTCGCCAAAAATACTATCCCAAAAATTTCATTTTTATGGCTGCTGTGTATGAACCTCATGATAAATTCTGGGAGTAGAATCGGACCAATATCGGCAGTTATGACTATTTACTATGCCATTTAAGAAAAAGGAACATTCGTCGGAAAAGCAAGTGTTGAATAGAAAATGTTCATCGTTTATAATTCGTTCACTCATATCTTCACAAAATTCTAATCGCCGATCAAAATCGTCTTCATTAAGTTCTTGTACCAGGTGAATTTTATACGGATGAAAACTACGGGCCTTTAGAATCCGTTGGACAGTACGTCGACTTAAACTACACACAGTCTCCAATTTGCGTGTACTTAACGTAGGATCTACATAAACTTGCCCTAAAACCCCCACTTTTATTGCTTCGTTCCTTATGGGATTTTCAATGTTGCGTTTTTTATTGGCGACTCACCCAGTTTCCCGTAATTCAGTTACGAGTTCTAGAACATATTTTCGATGCACGTTATTGTTCTCATGTCGCTCTTCAAATATTTCTGCTGTTCTATTAGCGCAATGATTATTTCCGAAAAATATTTCGATAATTTCAACTCTTTCTGCTGTGGAATATACCATGGTTAATTTATGTAATAAAGCCTTACAAGTTATTTTAGCAACAAAGTTTGGTCAAATCAACCGCAAACTATGTACTAACTACCTATTTAAAATAAGTACGAAATATTTCCTTATCTTTCTTCAAGAAATAACTTATTGCCACAAAAAAAATGCTCCATTAGCTATTTACAACAACAAAATGATAAACAAACCATTGGCGTAGTGCAGAAAAGCATTTACTTATTAAGTAAATTCTTCTAGTCAAATTTCTTCTGAAAGTAGTACAAACTAATCTCATGTACCTATTAAAGTCTACTTTAAGCTTGAAATCAATAAATCTTCAAAACTACTGAACTGAAGCTCATGTATTTTACATCATTATAAAGGGAATTGGAAGACCTTTAAAATAAGGTATCACTCGACCCCCCTTTCCATTTAAGATTTTAGGGTTGGTGTCACCCCCGCCCAGGGGGCTGCACGTGTTAACGTAATTTTTTGCCAAACCTGTGTCCCCCTCGGAAACAAAATCGACGGGTCTGAGCGTTTGTCAAAAAAAAAACTGAGCTGCCAGTAAATGCGTCTGTTTCGTCTTCGATGCGCCACCCTGTATATATATAATGCTATTGTACTTATTTTATTTGCCTTAGTCAAAAACATGAGTCTTATGCGTCCTTTAAATACTATGTATCCGGCCTTATGATGCCAGACTGCATATGCAGCTAGATGCCAGCTGTTTTGAATACGGACCCAGATGAATAAAAGGCATACATATAAAATTCAAGTTCTTGACCAAATTAAAGAAAATACGTGAAATAAACTGCGTACTCAGGTAAAAGGCAGTAAAGTAAAAAAAATCGAGGCCTGAGAAAATTGAGTTCAAAAATCTGGATTCATTCAAACTAAATAAGTAGTATCATTACCACACAACAAAAGTAAATAAATAATGCAAGATGGCATGGCGTGGATAGTTTTATAGAGAGTCATTCAGATCATGATCGTTATGGGGGCCTAAAATAATGATATTCCGTCTTTAATTGTCGTAAGTCTAAAGGCAGTAAGATGTGATTTATTACTTTATTTACAATGCGGATTTACTCCTTTTTTACGTACCTGTTTAATCAATCACCTATTTATATTCTTCCGAAGAAGAGACTCGGCAACGTAGAAATTTATTTTATTTTAGTATAATGTATTCATATTGATCCTTTCAACATATAAGAACTCAATTTAATAATTATGTAATTACATTTAATAATTACATTCAACAGAAATAATCATACAAGTAAAAACAGCGCGTTTTACATGTTAAAAGAAGAATTTCTTCACAAATTATTGTTTAGGAGCACTAGCAATTTATATAATTAATATTAATTATGGCAATAATTACTTATTCACAAATAATAGAATTATTGCAAAAAAAAACTCAATTGGTGAACAATATATACTCAGTGACATTAGAAGTGTTAAACTCAGGAAAAATAATTTCTTTTTGGCAATGCGGTAGACAAGTAATAGGAAAAAAATAACATGCTGGCGACCAGGCAGCTGCATACACTCCTGTATACGTCTATGCATCGACAAAACCTCATTCTCCTCACCCACCTCATTCCAAGCAACTCGAACTTCCTGGATTAGCTGTGGCGGTTAGTTGTCTGACGGCCTATCTAGATGCCCTGTGGCACGCCTCGGTGGACCAGTCAGTCATCTTCGTGTTCCTCTACCTCCTTCTACCCGCACACGACACACACGCATTACCGTCATTACAGTACAATTAACACGGCGGCTAATTTCGCGATAGGACAAACCCCTGTCAAAGTCGCTAACACGCTTATAAAACTTGGACGTCTTCGAAATCTAGGCATTTTGTTATGCCTAACACTAGTAAATGAAAAGGCAATAACTGAAAATATCTGTACTACTCAGCTCTCTGAAGCTGCCTTCTTCCCAAAAACTAAAAGATAACATTTTAACAAAGGTAAACAAAAACAAAGATTACTGTCACTGAGTATAATAGGCTATACAAGGGTGAAAAGGCAGTGCTTGTATCGGATAATGTTTCTTAAATTGGAAAATTGATTTACTGCTTTTTCGCAGGAAATGTATATAATATGGAATGTTTAACAAAATGAAGAAATACGTATTTTTATTAAATAACGTCGTCTATGATATATTTTGTAATTGTAATCATAATAGAAGTGCTTTGGCATCAAACTTTAAAGATGGCAGTAAATGATCTTTACTGCCTTTTACCTGAGTACTGCAGTATGTCTGGAATCAGAAACAGACACATTTTCACTAAAAACCTAGAAGGTTTTTCATTTGAAAACTGTAGCTCCCTTCTGTAGCACTTTTGTGAAAAAAAAATGCTCATATTAGAGCCGCCAATTTCGTATAAAACATTTTTCTCCAAGTGCTCATACAAACAAGTTAGATGGGCTAGTTAATAGCGAGGCAACCTGTAAACTGTGATGTGTTGATGTTGTAATATTAGTGACAGCATACTGTATTTCTGTTTCTATTGGAGTTGATCTGATTATTTTTGAAGCTAATGATCTATGTAATACGTTGAAAAGTGCATGATACACGATTGGTATAAAGATAACTGGTTGCGTTAACAATACCTCCTTCAGAATACCCAATCAACGTACCGGTAGCTGTATATTTTATTGATCAGGATATACCCAAGCTCCATAGTATCGCACATACAATAGTGAAAAATTTTTTTTTCGGTACTGTTAGATAACTCTGTTACTCGTTACAAGTATCTTTGGATAAACTAGTACATGTTCTAAATACGACTAGAGTTCTAATTTGGCGAGATACACACACCGTTGTTTCATAAGTAAAGTGATAATGAGTATTGCTCACACACAGATATTACTGATAGTGCAAGAACGTATCGGAATGTACATACATTTTAAATGAGAAAAAGAAAAAAAATATTATGTTATATAACGCTAATAATATTTGATTGGTATTATCGTATGATACTTTAGTTAATCAAAAATGTATTAAAATCTCTCAAAAACCACTCAGGTCCATTTTCTTACAGACATACTTTCTAATTGAAGACGTACATTGCAAGCAAATGCGTATTTTGGGTATATACCTGATACACGTTCAGTGCAAAAGCAAAGTCTGATTCTTATGTAGTTTTTGTACTCACTAGTCCACGGTGCGTACTTGAATGGGTCATTTCAAAAACAGTACCAGAATCCTTGTTTTGTGTTATGTCCATATTTATGTGATATGTGCACCAAAATCAAAATATCACTTTACTAACTACGAAAATAAAATTACAGACATCCTCTTTGCCCGAAATCTCTTGTTTCATAGTTTTCTCGCTTTGTACCAAAACAATTGACTCAATCCTCCTCACTTGAAGATTATTTGAATATACGGTAAATATTAGTTAAAGATGAAATAACATGCACACCTATATCGCAATGTTAAGTCTACGTATTTTTTCAGGATGGTCGATTCATGACTTGTATGTAAGACGGGAAAATCGAACTTCCCAGGTGATCATTTTATTTTGGCTTCCCCTATGTAAAAATATTCAAACTTCGAAAATTAAAACATGAGGCACGTTAATAGGTCAATATTTAAGTGCAATTTACCATGATAAGTAATAACAATATTTCAATAATAAGCAATAGTGTATATATGATTTTTTTGTTTGAGCTATATGCCACTCACCCTTTTTCCTACTAAGCCAACGCAAGTCCTTAACAGTTTTAATGTTTAAAGTTATCAATAAACTGTGAAGGTTATTGAAAACTTCAATCTTATTGAACGCACATAAAGCATTAAGCCTGGGTAATCAGTGACATTGTTTTTGTCTCCCGAAGAATTCAAATTAAGGTACTGACGAGGGTTTTGCAGTGACCGATTGATTTATATTTTACGTATCAAGGCAAGTCTAGCGTGGGCTCAATTTGTGGAATAATATACAGGTATACTGCCAAGGGCTAGCGCTTCTGCTTATATCTATACTTATACTTGTAAGAATAACATTGGCTGGTGGTACAACTGTTGTCTGCTCACAAAACTCTTTGAACCTATCTACATGCGAAAGTAATGAAAACCGCAACTTCGTTTTTGGCTCCTGATCAGTTCCAGAAACATTTTTGTAAGGGCTAAGAATTGGGGGTTGTAAGACGGGAGGGAGAGACACTCGCCCGGCCCCATCGGCCCCATCAATTATACACATCCATTATATATTTCCCCAAACATCTGCCTTTGCTTTAGAGAGCTGGAGAAATGTTTTCACCGGTCTGATTGTTTGTTCTGCCAGTACTGCGGCAATGTCAGATTGACGGTACTGCCGGTAAGACAAGTCTATGGAATAATTGTACGGGCCTGTTTGACTGACCTGATCCGGTTGATTTCCTTGCTGTACAGGTTCGTCATTAACGTTTTTCTCAGATGGTTTAACTTAAACCTTTATGAATTGATGACAGCCAACTTGACGCCATATTTTGGAATGGGGGTTATATTGAATTAGAGCTTGCTTACTACAAAGTGGCGGACACTTTCTCAAAAACCTGTTAGTCTTTATACTGATTAGTTTGGTGTATGCAATAAGCTATTGTTCTAAAATATGTTCTTTCTACATGAGCGTTTGCCAAGCCCACATAGCATTTTTCAAAACGGTAAAAATGCCCTAATATCGGAATCAGACCATTACCCGCGACTCAGCGTGTCCTCAAGCTGGACCAATCAGTGAAAGTGTAAACCACACGAGCCGTTGCCTTGCCGGTAAATCTCACGTTTCAAAATCGGCTTCGCGAGCACTTCCTAACCTAAAAAAGAGGGGACACGCCTCGTATAAAAGCAAAACTCTGGATTGCATTTCTGCATATTCGCCTACATCTACAATGAGGGCATTTGAAGTAAGGGTTGGCTTTATTTCACTTATTCTTTTAATTCAAACAGCTAGTGCGAGTAGTACGTATGTGTCAGTGGCAGTGGCTCTCAAGATGTGCTGTGTTATCGGTTTAAAATAAAATTAGTTACTATTATGTAATATTCACGTTGTTAGTATTATCAGAATCTTCTGTAGATTTGTAATCTACCAGTGTATGCGAAGAGAAAAGTGTCTGTAGATACGTGATATTTTTTTCACACACCCTGTATATGTCCATTGCAGATGGCTGGGTGGTATAGAGGATTGCTTGCTTATCAATGGATTTTAATGAAATTTTGAGTTTAAGGGTCCATTTAGAAAACTGTAGTACTGACAAGCATTATGTCTGTGCCCTGATTGATAATGAATCATAATTGAAAACTGGAAAATCAATTATGTCTAATGATTTAAAGCATAAAAAATTACAATTTTCTTTGACCTGGGAGCTTTGAGTTTCTATAGGCATTTCGCACACTCCTCTACGACGCTACTAGCATAGGCTTGGCATAGAACATCCATGTTCACCAAATGGTCCTATTGTACCTTTTTGGTTTGGTTTTTGATTAAAATTTTTGAGTTGTTAAGTCAAACTATCTTTTACAATAATTTGTTATAGTTCTCCCTTCTAAAGATATCTTTTGAATACGTTATTCGTATTTTGCTGAGTTAAGTTCTATAGGAGAAGATTATTCTCAGGATTTAATCAAGAGAGGGTGGCTGTTTTGAGAGAATGAATTGAAGACACAAGTGGATAAAGGTGTCATGTAACATTATTTCAGTTTTGCTCTAAATTATCCTTAAGAAGTGATTCTTTCATTATGTGATTACTTTGTTGCAAAAACAAGATAATAACAGACTAATTAAACTAAAAGATTAAAATGTCAATAAAGTAAGTAAAGTAGTCGCAAAAAAGTCAATATTCTCCATTAAATATATTTGTTACATGACAATTGTGCTTTCAGTTATGTCAAGCAGAAATTTAATGGACCTTTTCTTCATGAAGCCATTGCAGGAATATCCTTCATCTTCTACGAAATGTAAATACCTAAAATTTTCATGTATTGGAAGATTTATAAACCCATAACGTTTTTTTTATATATCGAAGCAGCCGCGCATACAGAAGCCTAAATAACAATACACCACTTTATATCCTTTTTAGTACATTTTTTTACGTTACAATGTCGCTTGTTATCTCATAAATTGTCTGAAACTCGATGAGCTTCCTTGTCCAGTATTAGTTAAAGTTCATTGAATCTGAACCTTTCTTTTAGCACATTTTGGTCTTCTGCCTGCTGAGCGCTTTCAGCAATGCTGAGGATCAGCCCTCGCCCAAGAAGAAGCGTGGTATCATCAGCAGTCTAGGACACTATGGACACGGAATCGGCCATCTTGGGCATGGAGGACTAGCATATTCTGGAGGTTATGGACATGGTGGCGGCCTAGGTCTTGGTACGTTGTAGTTTATGTTTGCCTTTGACCGTCTAACTAATCAACAAATTGGAACAGTTCGTTCCTACCTAGAGGAAATTGTAAATATTTTGAACGAGATTGGAAAAGTTGTTGGCGAGATTAAATTCATTTCATCCAGTCATGTTTTGAATGAGATTGAGAAAGTTATTGGCGGGATGCAATTTGTTTTCATAATTCAAGCTTTATATGCTGCCCAAGTTTTTTCTTAGTATGGTTAAAATGATATTTGCGAGAGAAAAGTACTCTTTAGTTTCTCAGTTTCTTCTTCTTATTGCAGTTTCTTATTATACAAATCATCTCGAACAAGAGACATGAGTGTTAAGTTCAAGGGGAATGAGATTAATTCGCCCACAGTCTGATCAGTCTTTTATTTTGAAAAGGTTCCTGTGCATTTTTAATTTTTGCTTTAACTCGGTACTCATATACTGATTTGAAGGCCATAAGTGGCCCACCTACTATATGTACACAAAGAAAGTCTTTGCGGTACTTTCGGATTCTTTGATCGATATAGTCAAAATCAACGTTCCAGGTTACAGTGTTTCGTTTCTTTGTACTTATGGTAGACAAAAATGGCAATTTAGCAGTGTAGAACTGTGAAGTTTAACTTTAAACTTCCGAGTATTCTTGGGTATGCCCGCAAGTTAGACTCCTTACTGGAATAACTCAGGTGTGTCTAGCAAGGATATCATGTTGGTTTCTCACTGGAATGATAGGCAAATAGAGCTTACACCTTAGCATTTTGTGGCTATTTTGGAATGCAAGGTCCCACATTACGTCATTGTACCGTGGTTCTTTCGCCCGTAGTCACGGGAGGCTCGATTAACTTCAAAGTGATAATGCATATTGTTGAAGATGTTGGAGAAATTTCCTATGTATGTGCATTCTCAACCTAGAAAAATCAGGCACATCACTCATTACCGACTTGGTAACTTTTAACCTCCAAACTCACGTGTATACCTGTCCGTGGCATAGTAGCTTTAAATCGGCTAAACTGATCTTAATTTTCTTTTTACTTCCACCATAACTTTAGAGATATACTTTTTGGATGCTAAAAGTTGGGCCAAATTGGTATTAAAACTACACTCTCAATAATATGTAACACTCGATACTTTATACACCTTCCGATTATTTATAATAATAATAATAACGCCTTTATTTGTTGTACAGGTGAGGGACAAAGATAGCGAAGTTTAGCCTAGGCTACCCTCAAACTTAACTATCTTTGTCAGTACATTTAGAGCACGATGTAATGTGCGTTGCCTAAGATATTATAAAAAAAATTATAGTTATAACTAAACTATACTATAAACTAAAATACACAACTGTATACAGTATGTACATGGATACACATATACACACATATATATATATATACATACATATACATACACACATATACATATATACACCCATACACACCTATAATATTTAGATACATATATACGTAAGAAAAAATACTGCACCAATATCAGGTAAGGGTAAATACAAATTGTTTTATTTGTTTACGGAAATTGGCAGGAGACATTTCCTTGTATTTACCTGGTAAAGCATTGTAAAGTATGGCAGCATTATACGAAACACAACGCTTGAAAAGTGTCATAGAGTGAGGCGGTATTCTGATTATTTTACGCTCTCTTATGCTCCTGCTATGAACTTCATGACTAAATATAATCTTACCTCTCAAATAATGAACAAACAATTTCAGTTAAATGACTGCCGCGGCAGGCCTGGCAGTAGTCCATCCTGTTAACCAAATTTTAAAACACATGTTCGATAGTTTGTGGATCTATTTCATCAATAGCTCGACGGATATTTTCTTTAAGAACATTAATTGTTTGAGGATCGTTAGTGTAACAGCGGTCCTTAGCAGTACCCCAATGGAGGTAATCCATGGGCGGCAAATGACAGCTGCGGGCTGGCCAATGAACGTCTCTAAAACGGCTGACAGCGCGATGACCGAACTTTCGATTGTTCAAGTGCATGTCCTGTAATAGTGGTCACAAAAAACTCAACACATCTCTATAGCGTGCCCCCTTTACCGTCATGCGTTTACCATCTTCATCTTGAAAATAGTAGGGACCAATAATCCCACCACTCCAAAAGCCACACCAAACAGTTACTCTTTTTGGATGCATTGGTTTTTCTATGACGACATGTCGATTTGCGCAGAGCCCCACGTCCTACAGTTCTGCTTGTTAACGTAACCTCCCAGATGAAAATGAGCTTCGTCTGAAAAAATGTTTGGCGACCAAAATTGACGTCCATTTCCAATTAATTTAGAGCCCACACAGAGAAACGATATTGAAGCGGATGGTCATTTTGTTTCAACTCTTGCACAAGTTGCACCTCGTAAGGAAATAATCCCAGGTCGTTGGGCAATATTTTCCGCACACAAGTGCGACTGATATCCAGTTGTTGTTCTCTGTGTCGAGTTGACATTCTTGCGTTTTCACGTATACTCTGGGCAACAGCAGCAATGTTTTAGGCTGTACGTAGGGATCGAACACGCTCAAACCTTCTGTTATCCACAAGCAGGCCAGTTTCACGAACCTACTTCACGAAATTTCGTATACCAGTCGCTGACGGAACTTCCTTCCGACCAAATAGTCTTCTCAATTTTCGCAGTTTCTACAACACAGCACTCGGTTTGAAAATAGTTTTTCAATACTCCCCACCTTTGTTCCAGATTAAAATGATCCATTGCTCACAGCGGAAGTTTAACACAATGTTAATATGTTGAGCGTAGAAGTGTTACCAACTGTCAAAATAATACCAACCTTAAAAAAAACCAACTGATGGCCCACCCTTTACATGACGCGCTCATGTCGAAAAACTATGTCACTCATTTCTGTCGGTCCGATTGTCTGCTCATGCTTTTTTGTTTTTGAAGGTCGATCTAGTGATGACGGAGCTGCAAGTAAAAACACGAAAAATAAATATATAAAAATCGTTCAAATCCTGTTAAAAAATTGTGGGCTGAGGGTTTATCTTTGATTTTTGGCGTTAGAATATTGATACGCTTATGGACCCATCAATTCTAGGCATCTTTTAGACATATTTCCCACATCATAGATTTACTCTTATATTTGCCTACATGTTATAACAGACTTTACAGAAGATTGGTACTTTGGCAGGCATGGGAGAAACTATTAGACCACAACGTCGCCGAATGGAATGGGGACTATAGACTTATTTTATGGACATGTTTGAATGACTTGATTCATTTTGGTTTTTTTGATATTCATGTTCGTAGTTAACTTTTTTCTCAGAATGACTAATTTGTACTGAACATAATACTCTATGAAGTGATGACAGCCTGGCGTGAACAGTGCGGACTCATCCTACATGACACCGTTATTTTTATCGACCTAAGTCATGTCATGTCGTAAATGTAAAGTTAAGACTTTCTTATAAAGAGTGTATATTTGCCATAATCGTGATATCAGCTTCCTAAAAGCAAGAAATAAGTCAGGTGCAACCCTGACAGCCTCCCGTCCCACAATCCCCTCTTACGTCAAGACGTGTATGACGTATTTGAAGAACCGAGATTGGCACATTCCTAGAGCAATGACGTACTTATCGATCTCATATGAGTATTATTAAGATCCTATTGATACTCAGCAAAAGCAGCAACACAGCTGAAGATATGGACAACCTCAAACGTTGAAAATTTAGGTACTCGTGGTTTTGAATCAACCAGCGACAATTTTGAGTAGTTTTTTGAAACATAACATGTGACAGGCCAAGACTTTCAATGAATATGGACTATTTTTCTTTAATTTCTTTTTACATTATCGGTGATGTTTTGCCACAAATTAGCTTTGGTATTGCAAACGTAGTTGGTTAGTTCCAACATTCAGGACACCCTATATACAAGAGATATCTGCTTAGCCGTTCAACGTGTGGGTCATTAAAACTCTCAATTTAATACTTGTCCTAAGTTTCGTCATACACTATAGGTCTAGGAGGAGGTGGAATAGCTCTTGGAGGAGGTCTGGGAGGTGGGCTTGGAGGAGGTCTGGGAGGTGGGCTTGGAGGAGGAACTCATACCCACAGTCACACGATCACCACCGTCAACAGAGCAGTACCAGTGCCAGTCCCACAGCCCTACCCAGTACCCGTTGACAGACCAGTGGCAGTACCAGTGCCACAACCGTATCCAGTGAGCGTACCAAGACCGGTTCCAGTACCAGTTCCTCAACCCTATCCCGTCACTGTGGAACGTAGGGTTCCCGTAGAGGTACCCAGACCTGTGCCCGTACCTCAACCAGTTGCCGTACCCGTACAGGTGTGTATCTTCTGGTCGAGTTCGCCTCACCACTATACATAAATGTACAATAAATTTTTAGGTGTGATTCCGCGCCACCACAATGACAGGAGAGAGCGACAGGGATCAACCGAAAAATCTGTTTCTGTGAAATACTCAAATCCAGATTTTCTGTGTCATTGCTTCGCCATCATAAGCTTCACGGATGTGTCTCGGGTTTTGTGTAGCCAAATAACATCTTAAGTAAAACTATACTTCCTTTCATGGAAGATACCAATTCAGACAAAATGCGTAGAAAAACTTATATATTCTCAATCGCATAGTGTTTATAGACATATCGAGACCAGAGACGTTCTCGTTTAACGCTGGCAATGAAAATGTATAGTATGTACTGGGTGCGCCATCTATTACTTTTTTTTCACATAAGTTTATGAGTTAACTGTCAAAGATATGCCATTTGTAGTCATTGATTCGTTTACAACACCACAACGCATTTTGGTTATCCAAACTTATTACGAAAATGGTCGAAATATAAAAAATACTTTACGCAAACTTCTCACTAGTTTTGGTCGACATGGACGCCCTACAGAGCTTGGAATTCGTTGTGTTGTTAATCGTTTTGAGGAAACTGGTTCAGCTGAAGGTCGCAGACCATATCAACATGCTCGTCCAGCTCGTACTCGCGAAACCATAACCGCAGTGAGTGAAAGTGTGCGAGAAGATCCAACCACCTCGACTAGGCTCCGTCTGCAACAATTGGGAATTAGTGAGACCACTTTACGCATTGATTTACACCTCCATCCGTAAAAAATCTAACTAAGACAAGAATTGAAGCCGGCAAAGCATCAACAGCGGCGTGTTTTTGTTAATTGGATGCTGGAAAGAGAAGACGGGTTTTTGGTCAGTGCTCTTTTCTGATGAGGCTCATTTTCACCTCCGAGTACGTAAATAGCAAAATTGCCATTCTGAGGGGCTGCAAAATCCACACCAATATCATGAACATACTGAAAAGTGACTGTTTGGTTCGGATTATGGGCTGGTGGCATCGTTGGATCATTCTTGTTTGAAGATGCCGAAGAAAGGGCCATTACCATCAACGGGGAACATTATCGGCACGCTAACAGACTTTTTGTAGCCACAATTAGATCGTGCTGGTGCCGACGATCTTTGGTTTCATCAAGACGGAGCAACGGCTCACATATCTAGCCAAACAATCGCCTTATTGCACACGAAATTTCAAGACCGCATAATTTCACGAAATTCAGATGTCGTACGATTTAACACCTCTTGAAGAAAATATTCTTTGGGGATTTTTGAAAGGAAAAGTGTATGCGAATGGTCCCCGGACAATTCAAGACCTAAAGTGCAATATTCGGACTGAAATTGCGCCCATAGACCCGATCATTTTTGGAAAAGTTATTGAAAATTTTGATGTTCGGATGTTGACCTGTAAACGAAGCCGCGGTGGTCACATGACTGATGTTATTTTTCATACATAAATGGCATAAACCAACCTTCATGTATCAATAAAAAAATTCGATTTCACCTCGTAAAAAGCGTGCTGATTTTTCAAATAGAAAAAAAAGTAATAGATGACGCACCCTATACAAAGCGAACAATTTAAAAAGTGCCTAAGGGCCGGTTTATACAACATATCTATAGTCACAGTCGCAGTTTCAAATTCCACACTCGCCACTGAGATATCGGAAATGATAAGAGATACGAAGTCGTTCAAAGTTTCGCAAATCCGAGTATATCCGGAGATAGACGAAAGAAGCCGAATTTTCCCAAAATTGCGTTTATTTCTCCCAAGCATTACTCCAGATGGGATTTCAAAGCAAAAACATTTACATCTAAGCTTACGTTTGTAACCTCACTTATTCGATTTTATACATTGTTTTTGTCACTGTATATACAGGGTGTTTCAAACTCGATCCTCATCATTTTAACCTCGGTAACAGATATGATGTCGCTTGAATGGGGAAAAAGCTGCGTATTAAGGCAACTAACATAATGCTGTAAAGAACGTTTCGAAATTCAATGTACATGTAAATTTTATCGACGGTAATAACAATAATAAACATAAACCAGCAGCAGTATATCATATCAGATATTCACAATGTTATCCGTTGTTTTGTAGGCAAAACCTGACTTCGCTGTACATTGTTCAACGCTCAGTTTATTACGATTTTGGGATAAATCTGGTATACGAAACAAATGATTTTCTGACAATTTTGAACCTTACCTAGGTACTTCTGTTTTTTTTAATAGCTAATGTCAATGTGTGACATGTTATACATTTTTGAAATCAGAATTAAAAACTCTATTTATTAATGCATAAATTAAATATTTTGACTTAAAGAAAAAATGAAGTCGATGCTGGATGGCAATAAATGACGCATATTGAAATTCTAAATATGCCATTTTGTAGAGGAAGAAATGTGGCAATCTTATTGTGCAATTTACTGTGAAATCCAACTACAAATGAACTCAGCAAGAAATCAAAACTATCTTGGGAAAATTCGGTTATTTCCATCTCTCTTCGGAATCTCTTTGTATTTCGAAACTTTCCAAACGACCTTTTATGAATTATATAAATACTCAACTTTACACCCATCAAAGCCACTTTGTATTCCACATTATTGTGCATTTTATTGTGAAATCCCATTACAAATGAAGTCAGCAAGAAATAAAAACTATTTTGGGGTAAATCCGGTGTTTTCCGTCTCTCTTTGGAATCCCTTTGTATTTCGAAACGTTCCAAGCGACCTTTTGTGAATTACATTGAAACATCCTGTATAGTATACATTGTATTCGTATTGTTTATATGGATTATATTCATTTTAAACGCGTAAACGCTCATCACTCACTCTTTGGTTGGTTACAGGTTCCGAGACCGGTAGCCGTACCAGTGCCACAACCATACGCTGTTCCAGTTGACAGGCCTGTTCCAGTAGCAGTGGCTGCTGGACCAGCAATTGGAGGAGGAGGTCTGGGAGGTATAGGAGGGTTTGGAGGAGTTGCAGTAGGAGGAATCGGAGGAGGTCATGGAGGATTCGGACCTGGCATTGGTATTGGACATGGTTTTGGTCTTGGGCATGGCATTAGTCTTGGACATGGGTTCGACCTAGGACATCACAAGAAATTTTTGTAACCATCTTAGTAGGATCTGTGTATATTGTGTATATTGTATGTGATAAATAAAGTATATTTTTAATAGACATGGACTTTTATCTATTACTTGTAATATATACAGGGTGTCCCAGAAGTCGACGTCAAGCCGAAACCGCGTGATAGGCAAAGTCATAACAGCTATCGGAAAAATATTTAAAAAAAATTTATGTAGGTGTTTTGAAAATTATAGGTCTTTGAAAAAAATATAGAAATTTCACACCCTACGGCAGTCTGTCAACTCCTGTTGCTACAAATATTAACTTTTTTGGATTTTATTTTTACAATGTAATGTTGAATAATGCATCTTCAAACTGGTGTCTCAACCTTACTGCCAACTTTTCTCGTTCAGGAGAAATTGCCACTTATTTCCCAACCAAGTATTCCAAAGTAAAACTTTGCTCAACTTTAACTGGCTGTACTGAAAAAAAATGTACTACGAGAGTTTGGCAAGTAACCTTAAAAGTTGACGCATTTAATAAGGATTCCAAGATGATATAACACTTACAAGATTACTCGTTAACTTATGCACAATTTTTATTTAAAGAAAAACTGATGAAAATTTTTCAACATTTCCTAATTAAACAGCGATTATGAAAACGCACAAGGACCCTTAAGGATAACTGTTTGCACAACAGTGGGCGTCAAAATGCTGCTGATGATGATTTACCTTTACAGCAAATGCTCAAACTGTTTTCCTTCAGCCGCAATACACGCTCGACATCTTCTTAAAAAAGATCGGGTTATTAAACGAGCGAATCCACGGTTATTAACAAACTCAGCTGCTTCCAATAGTCTTTGCCGTAGCTCAGCTACATTTTGAATTGGCCTGAAATACACTTTTTTTTTACAGTTCCCCAGTAAAAAAAATCTAACGGATTCAAATCTGGTGACCGGGCTGGCCACGGTATTGTACCAGACCGCCCTCTCCATCTGCCTGGAAAGTTTTGATCGAGATACTCTCTCACTGAGAGTGCATAGTGCGCTGGGCAGCCATCATGCTGAAACCACATGTCCCTGTAAATACTCAGTGGCACGTCCTCCAATAAATTTTCTAAATGATTTTGCAAAAAAACTAAATAAAACTCAGCAGTCAAAGTCTCTGGGAACTCAAACCGACCGATTATTTTACCATTTAAAATTCCTGTCCAATGGTTTATCTTGAAGGGATATTGAGATTTATCTTTTCTCATCAAATGTGGGTTTGCTACGTGCCACTCGTGTAAGTTATGCAGGTTCATGTACCAATCTTTCTTAAATGTGGTCTCATCTGACCATAATATTTTTTCAAAGAACCGTGGATCTTCCCTGTGTCTGTCTAACATTGTGCGACAAAAAGCAACTCGGGGCTCATAATCCCGGGGCAGAAGAGCTTGAACACGCTGTACGTGGTATGGATGGAGCACGTTTTCTTGCAAGATTCTATGGGCTGTACTTTTGGCACACCTGTTTTTAGTTCTATTGCACGCACTGAAGTACTCGGGTCTTCTTCGACAGCTCCTAGCACCACGTCTTCGTAAGGAAGGAAAGATCTTCCCTCACCGTGTGATTGGTTTGGTAGTTGGCCCTCTAAGCGGTGCACATTTGTGAACACTCGATGATCTGGATGACGAGCTGCATTCGGGTACCTCTCACAGTAAAGTCTCGCTGCAACACTAGCGTTGCATCTGCATTCCCCATAAATGAGGTGCATGTTAGCATATTCTTGTACGGTGTACACGGACATAGCGGCACTGCACAATCACACTATCAAAGATAGTCTAAGGAAAGCAAATGTTGTTTTGAAGAGCAATTAAACAGTCCAAATCCAAATCACAAGCGATCAACAGTCCAGTTCACGAATCCAAAATTAGTAACAGTACGAAATCAACAAGCACGACCATGTAAAGATGCGCAGTAAACGAAGGAGTACTGATCGGTATCAAAGTGTGTAATAGCAAGTAAGTGATGTGCTTCATCCATACCACATGCAGCGTGTTCAACCTCTCCTGCCCCGGGATTATGAGCCCCGAGTTGCTTTTTGTCGCACAATGTTAGAAAGACACAGGAAAGATCTATAGTTCTTTGAAAAAATTTTATGGTCGGATGAGACCACATTTAAGAAAGATGGGTACATGAACCTGCATAACTTACACGAGTGGCACGTAGCAAACTCACATTTGATGAGAGAAGATAAATTTCAATATCGCTTCAAGATAAACCATTGGACAGGAATTTTAAATGGTAAAATAATCGGTCCGTTTGAGTTCCCAGAGACTGACTGCTGAAGTTTATTTGGATTTTTTGAAAAATCATGTACAAAATTTATTGGTGGACGTGCCACTGAGTATTTACACGGACATGTGGTTTCAGCATGATGGCTGCCCAGCGCACTATGCACCCTCAGTGAGAGAGTATCTCGATCAAAACTTTCCAGGCAGATAGATAAGGCGGTCTGGTACAATACCGTGGCCAGCCCGGTCACCAGATTTGAATCCGTTAGATTTTTTTTACTGGGAAACTGTAAAAGAAAAAGTGTATTTCAAGCCGATTCAAAATGTAGCTGAGCTACGGCAAAGACTATTGGAAGCAGCTGAGTTTGTTAATAACCGTGGATTCGCTCGTTTAATAAACCGATCTTTTTTAAGAAGATGTCGAGCGTGTATTGCGGCTGAAGGAAAACAGTTTGAGCATTTGCTGTAAAGGTAAATCATCATCAGCAGCATTTTGACGCCCACTGTTGTGCAAAAAGTTATCCTTAAGGGTCCTTGTGCGTTTTCATAATCGCTGTTTAATTAGGAAATTTTGAAAAACTTTAATCAGTTTTTTTTCAAATAAGTTAAGGAGTAATCTTCTAAGTGTTATACCATTTTGGAATCCTTATTAAATGCGCCAACTTTTAAGGTTACTTGCCAAACTCTCGTAGTACATTTTTTTCCAGTACAGCCAGTTAAAGTTGAGCAAAGTTTTACTTTGGAATACTTGGTTGGGAAATAAGTGGCAATTAATCCTGAACGAGAAAAGTTGGCAGTAAGGTTGAGACACCAGTTTGAAGACGCATTATTCATCATTACATTGTAAAAATAAAATCCAAAAAAAGTTAATATTTGTAGTAACAGGAGTTGACAGACTGCCGAGGGTGTAAAATTTCTATATCTTTTTCAATGACATATAATTTTCAAAACACATACATAAAATTTTCTTAAATATTTTTCTGATAGCTGTTATGACTTTGCCTATCACCCGGTTTCGGCTTGACGTCGACTTCTGGGACACCCTGTATACTGTTAGTAACTATACTGTTGTTTCCATCATTAAATAATATGGTAAACAGTCCAAATCCAAATCACAAGCGATCAACAGTCAAGTTCACGAATCCAAAATTAGTAACAGTACGAAATCAACAAGCACGACCATGTAAAGATGCGCAGTAAACGAAGGAGTACTGATCGATATCAAAGTGTGCAATAGCAAGTAAGTGATGTGCTTCATCCATACCACATGCAGCGTGTTCAACCTCTCCTGCCCCGGGATTATGTGCCCCGAGTTGCTTTTTGTCGCACAATGTTAGAAAGACACAGGAAAGATCTATAGGTTGAGACACCAGTTTGAAGATGCATTATTCATCATTACATTGTAAAAATAAAATCCAAAAAAAGTTAATATTTGTAGTAACAGGAGTTGACAGACTGCCGAGGGTGTAAAATTTCTATATCTTTTTCAATGACCTATAATTTTCAAAACACATACATAAAATTTTTTTAAATATTTTTCTGATAGCTGTTATGACTTTGCCTATCACCTGGTTTCGGCTTGACGTCGACTTCTGGGACACCCTGTATATAAATATAAAACATCAAAGAATCGCTAAGAAGTGTCCATGAGGTAAACAAAGTTTATTAGCCTGAAGCTTGGGGATTCTGATTGATCCCAAAAGGATGAATGTTACTTTCTTCAACGATACTTCAGACAACAAATTCACCGTAGGAAGTTCCAAATTTCCATTTGCGGCTGTCCTAGAATTTCTATTGTGTACAAAACATACTTTAAATAGAATGCATTTGCTGTCAATTTTTGTATTAACTTTCTGCTTTGGAGTTTTATCTTAGCTAAGAGGATGAATAATGAGACTATGTAATCAGTTTAGGTACTAGTTTCAAGCTGGTTAGGGTTCCGTATTCTCGATATTCTAAAAAGGGTGCGACATAATATGGGAAGGAGACTTGAGCCGACAGTGCTAACACAGTTCTGCTCCCAGATATGTGAATCAGTATTTCTGGCTATTTGTTATTTGGACTTTGAACAGGCTACTCATAGCTTTCATTTTGTTCCCACGCCACACTGGCGATGAGGTATTGTGAAATCAGGTGTTGTGTTTTTTGCATTTTATATAATGATAAAAATAGCATAGCATAGCATAAACTATTCTACCACTTAAAATCTGTAAAATGTCCATCCACAAAATAAACAATAAGTAAAACATATATACCACTAAAAATGCAAACGTTTCAACATAAAAATGAATTAATCGAGTAAAATAAATCGCGATTGGATAAAAGTATAAGATTATACATACATATAGAATGATGTTGATGCATATACGCAGAGGTAAGAGATATATCTATATCAATGATTGCTCGAAAATGGTTTTTTTTAAATACCTTTTGAGATTTTCGAAATTTAAAGCTTTAGTATCAGATTGTAAAGCATTGTAGATGGTAGTAGCATTATAAGTAAAACATTTAGTTAAAAATGAAGTTCTGAGAGGAGCCATTGTTATTGTATCAATAAAGTGAATATCTGCGTAGAGCCACGAAATTTTAACTTATATTTAAAAAATGGGGAAATTGAGGTAATTAAAAGCTTATGTATATAACATAGTAAATGAAATTTAAATAAATTAGAAATAGATAACCATTCCAATTTTATGAACGAGGAGGTAAGGTCATATTTTTCCAAGTTACAATATATTAATCTGCAACATGAATTTTTGTACGTATCACATGTATCACGAAAAATCATGTCGCTTACTTCCGTCTGTCTGTTTGTCTTTCTCTACCTGTATGTCTGTCTGTTTGCCTTTTCGTGTGTCTTTCTACCTGTGTGACGGGATATCTGTGAGTCTGTCTAATCGCCTACAACTTCAGAAGTACCGCTCGGAATTGGACAAAAATTTTACATAATCAAAACACATCGTAAATCATCACAGAATTGTGATCCAAAGTTAAACGACTGACTTGGGAAAAGTTCAATGAACTAAAAATATGATTGCGAGATTGGTTTTGCATCTCCATCAACCATTTATAGTTCGTAAAGAAAACGCATTTTCCACAATGGAATTAATCTTTTGCTATCCGCGTCAAGGCCGAACATTTGATATGCCTTTTCAGCCATTCCGCTAATTGGCGGTTGGAACTTTTTTCCTAATTTTTTCGAATCTATGCTACACGCCGGTCGTACGGTTACCTCGGGCATCTAGTTGTCAAGGTAAATAGGTAAATTGAGGTAAGTAAAAGCTTATGTATATAACATAGTAAATGAAATTTAAATAAACTAGAAATAGATAACCATTCCAATTTTATGAACGAGGAGGTAAGGTCATATTTTTACAAGTTACATGCATTAATCTGCAACATGAATTTTTGTACGTATCACATGTATCACGAAAAATCATGTCGTTTACTTCCGTCTGTCTGTTTGTCTTTCTCTACCTGTATGTCTGTCTGTTTGCCTTTTCGTCTGCCTCTCTGCCTGTGTGTCGGGATATCTGTGAGTCTGTCTAATCGCCTACAACTTCAGAAGTACCGCTCGGAATTGGACAAAAATTTTACATAATCAAAACACATAGTAGATCATCACAGATTTGTGATCCAAAGTTAAACAATGATTTGGGAAAAGTTCAATCAACTAAAAATATGATTGCAAGATTGGTTTTGCATCTCCATCAACCACTTATAGTTCGTAAAGAAAACGCATTTTCCGCAATGAAATTAATCTTTTGCTATCCGCGTCAAGGCCGAACATTTGATATGCCTTTTCAGCCATTCCGCTAATTGGCGGTTGGAACTTTTTTTCCTAATTTTTGCGAAACTATGCTACACGCTGGTCGTACGCTTACCTCGGGCATCTAGTTGTCAAGGTAAATAGGTTTGTTCTAGAATGTACAAGTTTATATTTTTCTTTGACTTTAATTTGTTACATGTATTATTTAATTGCGCTGATCAATGGATAATTATAGTGGTGGGTTTGGTTACCTGTTACGCTAAGATTACGAGCGCAATATAAATCTATGCAAGTTTTAAACAATATTAAGGTATGATTTATGCATAAAAATTCGATATCGCAGTTTATGTTTTTAATTCCCACTTTCTAAGGTCATACTTCTGCAAACGAAAGTCGTGTATGACGTCGCTGAATCTGATTTTTTTAAGATCTGATGCTAAGCACTTCGCGTAACTTTTGCATTCAAAGCAAGTAACTGGGTGGGTCAATAATAAAGGATCCCGGCGATATCTCGGCAACCGCTGAACCTAGAGGTATCCGTTAAAAAACATTATGTTAAAAGCGAGGAAGGGTAGGTTTTAGATTCCTAAAACCCCATTATTCTGCAAAAGTTCATACTCAACATAGTCACCAAATACCTTTACAGTATTGATCGCTTAATTTCCGAACCAGTGTGCTCACGCATATTTTCGTTAGTTTAGGGTAGAGGCAGGGTTGTATGTCGTTTCAGAAAAAAGTCACATAACTTCTGTTTGGCCACACCGATTTTAAGGGACTTGGTTTCGTTTAAAAGAGTATTCACTTGTGCTCCTAATAAATGCTCAATCTTGTCATATTATTTGAGACCGCTAGATGGTACTTTGTGTACGTATCAGCGGTAGTTTTTTTTTTAATTTTGGTATGAAACGATATGATTTCCTTGATTGGAAAGTGCATAACAGATCTAATAAAATGGTTGAAGCCGCAGATGGATATCTTTATTTGCCATGAAGATCTATTAAGAAATAAGCAACAGCTACACCCCGAGCTGTTATAAAAAAACATAAAAAGGAATTTAAAAGCGAAATATTTTGAAATCTTTCCATAGTAGTACATTTCATAGCTATTCACGGCATAAATCCTTCCTCCTATCCAGCAGTACTTAAAAATTGCAATTTAAGCCTATTCCTCAAAATCTCTTCATAAAAAATAAAGATGATGGGGTTTTTACCATTTTATAGGACATTTTATGCAGTTTCCGGTCAATATAAAAATGGCAAGGAACTGAAGAGGGATACTGAATAATAATATAAAAACTATACGACTAAAATTAGCAACACAAAAGTGTACTACCGATTATAAGGATAAGCTGTCTTATCAAAAATACATCTATGTGGCAAAATTATTAAGCCGAACTTGTACCGTTCAAATTAGAGTTATCGGTTGAAAAATTTCATTTATTTTGCAAAAATCCATAATTAGTATTCTCATTAGGTAGCCTTATCGTGTTGGTCGATCAATTTCCGAACTTTTTTGTCGGTAATTTTGTCATAGTTTAGTCAGAAAACGGTTGAATGTCATTTCAGAACAAGTCACATAACTTGTGTTTGGCTGCTTCTATTTTAATGATATTGCTTTCGTTTGAAAGAATATTCACCTGCACTGCTAACGAATGCTCAATGTCGTCAGACTAGTCAAGCTTGTGACGGCTAGATGGTGCCTTGCGAACGCGTATGTCAAGATGTATTTTCATCCTTATAATGCAACACCCTTGTATTGCAAATGTTAGTCGTATAGTTATTATCTCATCATGCAACAGTCCTTTTTGTTTTGCTACCAGAGTGATAGACTTGACTGTATAAAATTTAACATTTATTGCATTTTGTCAAGATGACTACTCTACATCGGTAAAATATCTTTAAACATAAATAATTTACTTTACAGCTTCTGAGCTTATGCTGCTTTTTTGTTCCATTCCAAGGAGGCCAGTGAACCAACTGCCTATTAAGAGAGCTGATCATTGTGCCACGAAGGGCTTTACTGTAACCTTCAGCTCTTAACCTCCAATTCTAATGTAGGAACTTTTTGGATCGAAGGTTTTATGAGAGCTTAATAGCCATAATAAGTGCTTTAATACACACAAAGTACATGGTTTAAATGGTAAAATTCAAACTAACTTGCAAACATTGAAATATTTTGAATTACCTAAAAAATTTAATATTAATCCTTCATTGATCATACTTACCGTTATTACATCTCAAGGACAATGAAGGTCTTGCTGGTCCAGAAACCTGACAAATCCATGCATATTTTGCATATAAATTTCAAGTGCAGCGCTACCTCGACATTAGCACCTGTAAGGTAGACAACTTGAAATGCTCGTCATCACATAGTATATTCCAGAGCAAGCTCAGGCAAATCCTTTTTACACATTCGACGTTTTCCAGTAAAGAAAAACAGAAATTTTTGTATGTGTGGGTCGCAACTCATTTTTTTGCCACAAGTACGATATAACTCTCAGTCCCAAGCTTTTAATGAAGTTTACATAGGAATTTTCCTCGACGAGAGGGTATCATTCTCATTTTGCTGAAATGTATTAGCCTTCAAGACTTTTCAAAGGGTGATGGATAGCAAATTTTCTCATGGAAGGCTAATACTAAAAATCCTCAACATTGCCCATACAACCATGCGAAATATACAAATCTTAGGCTCATCTGGATTTCCCCCCCCCCCCCCATCATCTGCGGGCGCTCATACAGCTGTGAATCCTTTAATCATTTATGGAATTACATCCGAAGATAACATTTTCTTCTGACCTTAGGTTGATAAATAGAAACATATTTCATATAATTGTGCTCTGATTAACCAGGGGCCCAATTCTAACTGGATTTAAGTACCCGAAATTAATTTCGATGTCGCCTTGTTGCCACGCATCTGATCCGCTATGTTGATTTCACAATGCCGTGTCAGTTTAGATACAGAAATGGCTAAGAGTATTGAAATTATTATAACGAACCATATGCATAACGGCATGGAAAAATCGAATTTAATTTTAATGTCGAAATTCAAATAGAAACAGGCCCCAGAAGTCAAACAAAATTCAACCGCTTTTCGTACTACATACTACGATCAATAAATTCATCACTGTTATGGAAAAGTGCTTTATTCATGTACTTAAAAAGTCATCTACTGCATCTATTGTAGTCAGTGACACTTAAAAATCCATAACAAGAAATGAGTACTTAACTACTTTATCATATAGTAAATACTGAACATGCACGTCTGTTATTTTAGCCTAAAGTTGTCACAAAGATAAAATAATACAAAAATACACAAATCGGAGTAATTTTACAATGCCGGAAGACAGTGCTTCAGAAGTTGAGGCTTCTCAGATGCTTGTAGAATTTCCATACGCAGTGCACCTTCAGGCCAACTATAACTGAAAAAGAAAGTAACAGTTAACATAAAATTATTGGCAAAAAGTTATATGCATGAGGACATGTCATTTATATGAAGTGACACAGAAAACAGTAAAAACGCTTTGATATAAGGTTTGTTCGTACAGTAGTCGATGTCTTGTCGGTGACTGTGACTGGGATCCGGCCGTGTGAATTCAGTCTATATCGCGCAGCAGAGTTAACAGAATTTGTGTGGCTGGATTTTGGACACGGTCACTGACAGGTGGGCGACTGTTGTACGAAGAGGACTTTAAATAGAGTTAAATATGATTTATGTCTTCTTCTATCTCCCCCAAAGTAGTGGTGGAGGATGAGCAAAGAGGTTCCTCTTCTTACTATCACACCCCATGTTCTAGTAATATGGGGACATGTATTATTTTATTAAGACTGTGTTACACTCCGCAAGACAATTGCATCGAATCACTTGCAGTTGCAAGTTTGTGAATTGGTAACCTCTAAGCTAATAAATATATCGCTAAAGTGTGAGCGCTATCATTAGATGATTGTAACTTTTGACAACAATTTGATATATGACATCAAGCTCGCCTGATTTAAACTATTACCGAATTTCTTTGACACTATTTGTGCATGAGTACCAAGTATATTCTGGTTTTCCATGTTTATCTTCAAATTTGAACAATTTTCTACTATTACCATTGACGTTAAAAAGATTTTAACCTAACCTATCTGTACGATTTTCAGACTTGACTAGCCAATACACGTATGCACATGCGATCAGTTGGGCTGAATGTGGAGTCATCCGCTTTCAAAAGCCGCTGGAGCAGCGGTGTCGTCTATCATCTAAAATGCCAAAATACAGGCAGACGCAATCATTGTTTGAGGTGCCGCACTACATATGACGTTGAGTCACATCTAGTTTCCATCAGAAGAAGAGTTAAGGGAACATACGGTATATCCAGGAAATCTGAACCTTATCCCTTTCAATTCCCCCAAAACTTTCAAGGCCAACTTCATCAAGTTAATGGCCGTACGCATATTGCTAGAGCTGCCTCAATAACGGTCAAATTAATCTTCTACCTTGGCCTCGAAGACCTCCAGACCATTCGCCAATTGAAAATGAATGGGGTATGACGGGAAGATTAGCGTCCTCTTCACCTCATTATCCACCAATTGTAGCAGACGTTCAGAATCAACAAAAACTAGTAGAAGCATGCCCCAACCTCTGGATAAATGAACATTGGGGTTCATTTTTACGGAATTCAAGCGACGCTGGAAATTCAATCACTACTGTGTATAAAATTCCATTCAAATGAATCTGTTTCCTTTACCACTCAGATTTATGTGTGTACCAACAAATCTGTGGCCAGAGCCTAAACAGAAGTTTCGATCAATATAACCACAGATTTCCACTTAACTTTTTTTGCAAAGAGGCTTTCCAGATATTACACAAAGTTAGGTCGTTTTTATTTTGTTCAGAATGGCAGGTCCACGATGAAACGTTGATCTACATAGTCCATCATATTTATACATGAACTATTACAGAAACAGGGTGACAAGCATGTGCTTAAACATGATAGTAACTATAATCTGAATTGTCCTTGATTATCATTCAATATTTAGTATCCCTGTGTAAATGCGACACGAGATTGAGGGATAAATTATATGTAATAGATACAAGGTTGATTAAACGCAACACATTCTATACCAAGCTCAAGAAGTTTGACCTCGTCAGTGTTACACAATTTGGCAATTAGAAGTAATGGGAAGTTACATATCCAGATATCAAATAGGTTCTTCACTCATCGTTAGTTTAAAGCTACACATAATCTTTCAGAAAGTTAGATATCTGAATTTAACTTCAAAAAATTATAACATATACATAGTTGTATTATCATGCATCTATTCTTCCTAGATATACTAAGTGACATATAAATCCGAACACCCAGTTTAAATGGTTTTATTTTAATAAAATTTTGTATAAGTACTTAATGAAGCATAATAAGTAAATGATAAAAATTTCAAAATGATTGCACTGCTTTAAAGCCCTTTGACCTTTAATAATGTGTGGATGCACCCTGATGTGCTACGCATGCTCCAACGCGCCTAGGCATGCTTCTGATCAGGTGGTCAATGTCCTTCTGTGGTATCTCTTTCCAGGCAACCACCAACTCCTCTCGAAGTGCTTCTAGAGTCTGAGAAGGACGTTGCAAATTGAGCAATCTCCTACCCATCATATCCCACACGTGCTCAATTGGGGATAAGTCGGGAGATCTTGGTGGCCATGGTAACAATGTGACATCATTATGTTGAAAGAAGTCTATTGTGACTCTTGCAACATGTGGTCGGGCATTATCTTGTTATAAAGTTGGATCTGCCAGGGTTTCAAGATAGGGTAAAAGATGGGGTTCTAGAACTTCGTGGATATAACGCTGCGCGTTCATGTTACCTCTGATGAAGATTAAAGGTGACCTGGAACCATAAGCTATAGCACCCCAAACCATAACTCCAACAGTGTGATGAACATGTCTTTCAACAAAAAACTGTGGATTCCTCCTTTCACCACGTCGCCTTCTAACCCTGGTACGACCATCGTGCATGCCTAAACAAAATCGAGACTCGTCACTAAAGATAATACTGTTCCATTCCTAATCCCAGAGTGACCGTTGTCTGCACCACTCAAGGCGATTACGTCGGGAGAGAGTTAAAGGGACGACCCAGTGTGGCCGGTATGAAAACAAGCCAAAACTGCTCATTCGTCGGTAAACACTTCGCATGCCAATAGGTCTTCCGTGTTCTGCAAACCATTCATTTGCAATGGACCTAGTAGTGGAGAAACGGTCCCTTAAGGCCAATAATCTTAGGCGGCGATCTTCACGGTCTGTTGTTCTACAGCGGCGTCCAGTGCCCCTTGCTCTTTGCGTACGGCCTTCTCGAAGCCATGCCTGACAACACCTAACCACAGTGTCTACACTTCTTTGCACTCTAACTGCAATTGCCCGAAAAGAAAGTCCAGCTTCCCGAAGTTCCACTATACGGCCCCTAACAAACTCACCAAGTTGACGAAATCGTAGAGGTCTCCGTACTCTAGGCATCGTAACCGATCGTAAAGGATGTCAAGAACCAAAATCCACCAACGTTGATTCTTTACTGCGGCTGAAATATTCATTTTTAGAGGGTTAGTGAATTAAAAAGAAAGCAGTATAAAAACCGGAATGTCCAACTGATAAGGCTGAAAATTTTTTCACTTGTTATTTACAGTAAGATAAATACATTCACCAACTTTTATTAAAATAAAACCATTTAAACTGGGTGTTCGGATTTATATGTCACTTAGTATATTTTAATGATATCACTTTCGTTTGAAAGAGTATTCACCTGCACTCCTAACGAATGCTCAATCTCGTCAGACTAGTCAAGCTTGTGGCGGCTAGATGGTGCCTTGCAAACGCGTATGTCTAGATGTATTTTCATCCTTATAATACAACACCCTTGTATTGCAAATGTTAGTCGTATACTTATTGTCTCATCATGCAACATTCCTTTTTGTTTTGTTACCAGAAGGATGAACTTGACTGTATAAAATTCAAAATTTATTGCATTTTATCAAGATTATTCTACATCGGTAAATTATCTTTAAGCATCAATAATTTACTTTATATAAATACAGGTTCTGAGTATATACTGCTTTTTGTTCCATTCCAAGGAGGCCAGTGAACCAATATCAACTGCCTATTGAGAGAGCTGATCATTGTGCCACGAAGGGCTTTACTGTAACTTACCAACCTTCAGCTCTTAACCTCCACTTCTAATGTAGGAACTTTTTGGATCGAAGGATTTATGAGAGCTGAATAGCCATGATAAGTGCTTTAAACACACAAAGTACATGGGTTATGTGGTAAAATTCGAACTAACTTGCAAACATTGAACTATGTTGAATTACCTAAAAAATTGCATATTAATCCTTCATTGATCCTACTTACCGTTATTATATCTCACGGACAATGAGGTCTTGCTGGTCCAGAAACCTGACAAATCCAAGCATATTTTGCATATAAATTTCAAGTGCAGCGCTACCTCGACATTAGCACCTCTAAGGTAGACAACTCGAAATGCTTCTCATTACATAATATATTCCAGATCAAGTTCAGGCAAACCCTTTTTACACATTCGACGTTTTCCAGTAAAGAAAAACAGATATTTTTGTATGTGTAGGTCGCAACTCATTTTTTAGCCACAAGAACGATATAGCTCTCACTCCCAAGCCTTTAATGAAGTTTACATAGGAATTTTCCTCGACGAATGGGTATCATTCTCATTTTGCTGAAATGTATTAGCCTTCAAGACCTTTCAAAGGGTGATGGATATCACATTTTCTCATGGAAGGCTAGTACTAAAAATCCTCAATATTGCCCATACAACCATGCGAAATATACAAATCTTAGGGTCATCTGGATTCTCAGTTTTGGCTGTGATATCCTTTAATCATTTATGGAAGTACAGCCGAAGATAACATTTTCTTCTGACCTTAGGTTGATAAATAGAAACATATTATTTCATATGCTCCGATTAACCAGGGACCCGATTCTAACTGGATTTCAGTTACAGAAATTAATTTCGATGTCGTCTTGTTGCCACGCATCTGATCCGCTATGACGATTTCACAATGCCGTGTGAGTTTAGATACAGAAATGGGTAAGAATTAAGAATTGAAATTATTATAACGAACCATATGCATGACGGCTTGGAAAAATCGAATTTAATTTTAATGACGAAATTCCAATAGAAACAGGCCCCAGAAGTCAAACAAAATTCAACCGCTTTTCGTACTACGTACTACGATCAATAAATTCATCACTGTTATGGAAAAGTGCTTTATTCATGTACTTAAAAAGTCATCTACTGCATCTATTGTAGTCAGTGTCACTTAAAAATCCGTAACAAGAAATGAGTACTTAACTAGTTTATCATATAGTAAATACTGAACAGTTAACATGCACGTCTGTTATTTTAGCCTATAGTTGTCACAAAGATAAAATAGTACAAAAATACACAAATCGGAGTAAATTACAATGCCGGAAGACAGTGCTTCAGAAGTTGAGGCTTCTCAGGTGCTTGTAGAATTTCCATACGCAGTGCACCTTCAGGCCAACTATAACTGCAAACGAAGATAACAGTTAACATAAAATTGTTGGCAAAAAGTTATATTCATGAGCACATGTCATTTATATGAAGTGATTGAGAAAATAGTAAAAACGCTTTGATATAAGGTTTGTTCGTACAGTAGTCGGTGACTGTGTCTGGGATACGGCCGTGTGAATTCAGTCTATATCGCGCAGCAGAGTGAACAGAATTTGTGTGGCTGGATTTTGGACACGGTCACTGACAGCTTGGCGACTGCTGTACGAAGAGGACTTTTAAACAAAGACATATATCAAGAATTTTATTCTAAATTGTTAAGGACTTAGAATATTTATGAGTAGATACATTACAGAATTTGGACCTGAAATAATTAAAACAAATATTTTAGACGATTTACCTACAACAAAGTTACGTTTTTCTAATATTATTGATTCAGGATTGAACATCTTTCACACGAACATAAGGAGCAGTTATAGAAATATGAATGAACTCCATGCCTTGTTGGATATACTAGATTTTAAATTTGATGTTATAGTGTTAACTGAAACATTTAAAGTATATGATACAAGTTTGATCGAAATTCCCAATTATGATTTATATTATAACGATGGTAGTTTTAATAAAAATGACGGGGTTCTGATTTACGTAAGACAAAATTTGAACAGTGGGTATGAAATTATTAATATAACTCAAACAAAACTTTTACGAGTTATTCTTCAAAAGAATAATAAATGGATACAGATCATTGGTGTGTACAAATCACCCTGTATATTTGTAACAACATTTAACGGTCAATTACAAGATCATCTAGAAAGCAGTAGAAAATTTGACATCAACTTACTCATTGGAGACCTTAACATTAACATATTAGATCATAACAATCAAAATATTCAAGATTATTTAAATAGAATGGCTGAACATGGTTACCTGTCAGCCATTAACGAAATGACAAGAGTAGAAGGAAACAGTGGGAGTTGTATAGATCATATGTTTATAAATTCACGTTTAGAACTTGACAAAATATATTCAGCAATTCTGAAATACAAAATTTCTGATCATTTTCCTACTTTGCTCAAAATCGATATTGAAAGTACATCAACCGAAATTGAAAAGACAGTGAATAATACAAAAATTTACATTGATTATGAAAAAACTAAATAACAACTTACTCAATGAAAATTCGATTGTAGTATATAACGAACCTAATATTGAAAATGCATTTGTCCTTTTTATATCTAGCATTGAAGGCCATATTGCTGAATGCACCAAAACAGTAAAGATTCCACGAACACAAATAAAAAGACAAGCATGTATATCACAAGGGATTATTACCTCCATCAACAAACAAATAGAATTATATAAGGAAACCAAAAAATATTCTTATGATGTTAAACTTTTGAATGAATTTAAATCATATCGAAACAGACTGACAAAAATAATTAAAGAGGCTAAAATTAAATATCTCCAAGACGAGTTTGATAATCTACAAAATTGTTCGTCCAAAATGTGGCAATTTATCAATAAAATACAAGGCAAAAAACAAAACAACAAAATTAGTACAATTAAAAAAGAAAATGGTGAACTAGTGAGTAATGATGTAGATGTAGCAAATGAATTTTGTGAATATTTTTCAAAAATCGAGAAAAGGTTGTCAGATAGCATAAAAAACGCGGAGAAATTAAATTATAGTAAGACCAGATTATATAACTCATTATATCTGAAACCGACCGATACGCATGAAATAAAGACAATAATCAATGAATTGAAATTAAGAAAATCTCCATGTCTAGATAATATAACAGCGTATACTCTCAAGAGAATAAATTGCAACATCTGCGGCATACTATCATATTTAATAAATCCTTGTATGAATAAAGGAATATTCCCTTCATGTTTAAAACACGCTATGGTAAAACCATTATTTAAATCTGGAGAAAGAGAAAAACCCATCAACTATCGACCAATTTCCATCTTAACAAATTTTTCTAAAATATTTGAAAAAGTGTTAAAAAAACGATTCACCGAATTTGCAAAAAAATATAACTTAATAGCGGAAGAGCAATATGGTTTTCAAGAAGGCAAATCTGCTCAAGATGCTATTGTAAAATTAACAAATAAAATATACACGAATCTCGATATTGGCAAACCAACTGCTTGTGTTTTTGTTGACTTGGCAAAGGCATTCGACTCTATTACTCATGAATCGCTTCCAACAACTTTAGAAAACTTAGGTTTCCGGGGAATAACATACAAACTTATAGAACATTATTTGTCAAATCGAACACAGTGCGTGAAAATTAATAACAAATTCAGTGAATCCCATATTATATCACACGGTGTACCTCAAGGCTCAGTATTAGGACCCATTTTATTTAATCTATTCATCAACGATTTGTTCAAAATAAATAGTACAGGTAAAGTTATCGGTTTTGCGGATGATACAGCTATTCTCTATGAAAGCAACCAGTGGCATAGACTAAAAACCACAATCGAACATGATTTCAAAACATTTATAAATTTCTTTTCGGAAAGAACTTTAACAATTAATTACAACAAGACACACTATATAGTATTTTCTTGTAACGACAGGCTCTCACCACAATTTACAAAACCTGAAATTCATACAAGCAGTGGTCTCAAAGAGATTCAGTCAGCCGATAAAATAAAATACTTAGGCGTGATTTTGGACAAACACTTAAAATGGGATACCCATACAGAGTACCTTGTGAAGAGACTGAGGTGTATTATTCCAAAATTCAGGTACTTCAGAGATATTCTAGATAAAAAATATCTATATAATCTATATTATGCTCTTGTTTATCCTCTATTACTTTACGGAATTTTGGCTTGGGGGGAGTTATGAATAATAATTGCAAAAAGGTTGACGTAATCCAAAAATTAATTCTAAAATTGATCCTCCATAGGGAGATTACTTATTCAAGTGATTTTCTATATGTGGAGGCTCAGCTATTAGATTGCAGACAAATTTATTTTTATTGTGGTCTAATACATTATTTCAAATATTCAAAATACTTTAATCGTACCATTCATAACTACTCAACAAGATTCAATCAAAATTCAATGTGTATTCCACAAACATCAAAAACCATTACACAACGATCTCTGTTTTTCTTGGGACCAAAATTCTATAACTTCATACCAGAGTCATTAAAAGTAATTGAATCAAATAAATCATTTAAAAAACAACTAAAAAAATGGATTTTACAACAACCAAGGTACTCCATCCACGAAATTGTAGATCTGAAAAATCATTATCAAAATCAATAATATTTTACTTACACTAACATCCTTACTTTTACTTCAGTTCTAATTGTCTGGATATTTTTCCTGACATTACCATAATAATTCACCAAATTATACAGTATTAACGGGTTTTTTTTTTCATACACTGACTGTACTATTAGTTTTTATTTTGTACAAACCCAAACACAAGTGCAAACTTTATTTGGGTGCTTTATGTTTATTGTGCACAATATTTGATATTTACTTGTATTTTGTGACAAACATTATTATTATTATTATTATTATTATTATTAAATGTGGTTTATTTCTTCTTCTATCTCCCCCAAAGTAGTGGTGGAGGATGAGCAAAGAGGTCGCTCTTCTTATTATCATACCCCATGTTCTAGTAATATGGGGACATATATTATTTTATTAAGACCGTGTTACACTCCGCAAGACAATTGCATCGAATCACTTGCAGTTTCAAGTCCATCCTGTTTCTTCGATTTGAAGGCACAGGCATTGACCTGCTTAGGGACATTTGTGTGAATTGGTAACTTCTAAGCTGATAAATATATCGCTAAAGATGATTGTAGCTTTTGACGATAATTGGATGTATGACATCAAGATCGCCTGATTTGAACTGTTAACTAATTTTTTTGACACTATTTGTGCATGAGTACCAAGTATATTCTGGTTTTCCATGTTTATCTTCAAATTTGAACAATTTTCTACTATTACCATTGACGTTCAAAAGATTTTAACCTAACCTACCTGTACGATTTTCAGACTTGACTACCCAATACATGTATGCACATGCGATCAGTTGGGCTGACCGTGGAGTCATCCGCTTTCAAAAGCCGCTGGAGCAGCGGTGTCGTCTATCATCTAAAATGCCAAAATACAGGCAGACGCAATCATTGTTTGAGGTGCCGCACTACATATGACGTTGAGTCACATCTAGTTTCCATCAGAAGAAGAGTTAAGGGAACATACGGTATATCCAGGAAATCTGAACCTTATCCCTTTCAATTCCCCCAAAACTTTCAAGGCCAACTTCATCAAGTTAATGGCCGTACGCATATTGCTAGAGCTGCCTCAATAACGGTCAAATTAAGCTTCTACCTTGGCCTCGAAGACCTCCAGACCATTCGCCAATTAAAAATGAATGGGGTATGACGGGAAGATTAGCGACCTCTTCACCTCATTATCCACCAATTGTAGCAGCCGTTCAGAATAAACAAAAACTAGTAGAAGCATGCCCCAACCTCTGGATAAATGAACACTGGGGTTCATTTTTAGGGAATTCAAGCGACGCAGGAAATTCAATCACTACTCTGTATAAAATTCCATTCAAATGAATCTGTTTCCTTTACCACTCAGATTTATGTGTGTACCAAGAAATCTGTGGCCAGAGCCTAAACAGGAGTTTCGATCGATTTAACCACAGATTTCCACTAAACTTTTTTTGCAAAGAGGCTTTACAGATATTACTCAAAGTTAGGTCGTTATTTTGTTCAGAATGGCAGGTCCACGATGAAACGTGATCTACATAGTCCATCATATTTATACATGAACTATTACAGAAACAGGGTGACAAGCATGCGTTTAAACATGATAGTAACTATAATCTGAATTTATGTAATTGATTATCATTCAATATTTAGTATCCCTGTGTAAATGCGACATGAGATTGAGGGATAAATTATATGTAATAGACACAAGGTTGATTAGACGCAACACATTCTATAATAAGCTGAAGAAGTTTGACCTCGTCAGTGTTACACAACTTGGCAATTAGAAGTAATGGGAAGTTACATATCCAGATATTAAATAGGTTCTTCACTCATCGTTAGTTTAAAGCTACACATAATCTTTCAGAAAGTTAGATATCTGAATTTAGCTTCAAAAAATTATAACATATACATAGTTGCATTATCCTGCATCTATTCTTCCTTGATATTTCATCAGTCACGATGCCTCTTATTTTTTCAGTCTGTATTGCTTTCGCAATGAGATTCACATAGCCCTAGTTGTTTATCGATTTGTAACTTTAAACCGTATTGTTTGTAGCTGATGAGAGACTTCAAGCAAGGCCTTATAGATTATTAATGAAACAGATGTGTGTTATTTAAAATTTCATAGCTTGTGATATTTAATATAGACTCTATACATAAAAAAAGAAAAGCATTTCACATACATAAACCTAATAGTAAAGTGAGTTTAACCCTTTTCGGCCAGGTTTATCTAATCGAATTAGTACCAGTAAATATAAACTGACATGACAGCTGGTCATATAGCGTAGAATAAAAGGTAACACTGGATTGATGATGACTGGATAAAGAATATATTTATCCTGTAAGTTCACTATGCTATCTTACAATTTGCCAAATGAGACAGTAAAGCTAATGGCTAAGGTGTCTCGTCAGCTGAAACCAAGCTCGTCCTACCCAAAATGCGCTTCTACTGTGTAATACTCGTTGTAATGTATTGTATACAGCATGTTTCAAATTCGGCCCTCACCCTCGGGATCTCGGAACCTGTAAGAGGTACGAAGTCGCTTAAATGGGAGCAAAGTTGCTTATTGACGCAAACAACAAAATGCCGATTAGAAAGTTTCGAAATTCAAAGTACCTCCTGAGAGACGGAAAAACCAGAATTTTTTCAAAATCTGTTTAGTACGAGCCCCTTCCCACTTCAGTTGGCCCAACTATTGAAATCTTACTTTTTTTCTTATCAAACACAAATAATAAAAATGTAGCAGGGTGTTATAGGTTTAAAATATTAACAATGAATATTTTGATAATATATAGTAGAAAACACCAACTTTATCACTCCCTAATCAAATTTGCAGCATAAAAATAACAGATGTTGCAATTACAGCATATCAAAATATTTTCATTTCAATGCAAAATAAGTCTATAACGCATAGGTGGCTGTGAAAAATAAAAGCTATGACAATTGTTTTTATTAATCACAGCTGTCGGAATACGCTTAAAATAGTTTTGGGTAGTTCAGGTTTTCAAAATGGGTAGAGGAAAGGTTATTAGTGAGGAAATTCGGTTGCTGATAATTAAATCTTTTAATTCTGGGAAATCAAACTCAGAAATTGCAACTTTGTTAGACTTGCCGCGGTACAGTGTGAGAAATATTGTTAGAAGACATAGCGTAACTGATTCAGTTCATATTAAGCCACAATATGTGATAAAAAGTAATACCACAAATGCCGACCGAAGAGCATAAAGAAGAATAATCGTGAAAAACAGGCGTGCCAATAATCTACAATTAAGTGCTCTGTGGAGTGACGCTGTTGGAAGGAGAATTTCGAGGTCCACAACTCATAGAGAGGACCACAAACTGGGATTTAGCACCTGCAAGGTAAGTTTTCTTATAAAAAAAAGTCAAGTAAAAACCCTACAGTTGCACAACTTGTTTATAGGCCAAAGAAATGCCACTATTAACTCCACTGCAAAAGAAAAATCGGCTTACAGGGGCTAAAGAGTTATTCGTAAAAAAGTGTAGCATTCCATGTTGACTGTCTGAAGAGAAAAGTGGAATTTCCAGCATCCATTATGGTCTGGGGCAGTATGTCATCAAAAGGAGTAGGAAAACCTCATTTTATTGATGGAAATGTGGATACAAACAAATATTTGGCAATTTTAGAAGAATCGCTTTTACCAGTGATGGAAGAATGTTTGACATCCGGCCAACATTTTGTGTTTCAGCAAGATGGTGCAGCGTGCCACACCTCAAAAAAGGCTATAAAATGGATGGGTTTCTAGCAGTCCAGATCTATCACCTATTGAAACTTTGTGGCACGAAATGAAAAAGGTTCTACGACAACATTCTGCTCGTACAATCACCGAACTGAGACAAAAGCTTCAAGAAATATGGGATTGTTTTACACCAAATTTTTGCAAAAACTTGGTTAACACTATGCCCCAAAGAATTTCAGCCGTAATAAAAAATAAAAGTGATGTTACCCAATGGTAATCTTTCAATTGTTGCTTTGTTAACTTGACAGATGTTCTATTAGTTATAGGTCTAAGTGATTTCAAATATGTATTTTTTACGACTCGAGTGTATCTAAAATGTTTCTGAGAAACTAAATTGTTTTAGAAGTAAATAGTTTCGTCATGTTTAGTTTATAAAGGCATATTTTGGTACAAATCTTGAAGTGGGCCAACTGAAGTGGGAAGGGGCTCGTATTTCCTGATATTATTTGAAGTGGGATTTCAAAATAAATTACACATTAACTCTGCCACTTTTTCTCCTCTACAAGAAGGCATATCTGGGATTTCAATATGACGTTTCGTCTATTGTCCTCCAGCATCAACTTTATTTTTTCTTATAGACACCGTACAGGATTTTTGCACAGATGAATAAATTTTTTAATTCTGATTCCAAAAAAGTATAATACGACATTGACATTGTCAATGTTTATTTATTTCAAAAGAAGCGGAATTTCATAGGTAGGCCTTGAAATTATCAGATAGTCATTTGTTTCGCTGAAAGATTTATCTCAAAATCACTTTTACTTTTTCCTGACTCCATTCGAGACTGGATTTCCAAATCGATTGCATCTTGTCTTTGTTACTTCCCGAACTTTGTTTCTTCATATGGACGCTATATTGGAAGTTTCTACATTTAAATGAAATTTTCAGTCCTAAATACGGAGATGTATTTCTTTAGTTGGCCATGAATTTGTTACTGGATCGAAATTATAAGTGAATTCGTATCTCTTAAAGTTTCAGAGATCCCGATGGTGAGGGTCGAAAGTGAAACAACTTGTATATATCCTGAAGAATATGCCCCATTAAGGAAACTAGGAAGCACACATTATGATATGGTATGTTTCAATATACAATACTAAAACAAACACATGTTCTTATTATTTCATTCATTTTACACTGGGATAGAAAATAAACGATGGCACAATTAGCTTCAAATGAGTAAGCTGCTGAAATAACCCTAAATTCAATGAAATCCAGTCTTTATTGTGTTAGATATAAAACTCCACATCGTAGGTTAAACGTTTCCGTGAGGTGTGTTAACTATACCTGCTTTTCTCACAAGCCGAGCTATTTTCTTGGCTATCATTTCATTACTGGGACCTCGGTTGGCCGCGTGGGTCAGAGTGTCGCGCTACTGATCAGCCGGCCGGCCGGGCCGCGATTTCGAATCTCGCCTTCGCCATGGATGTTGTGTGTTTGTTTTAGGCAGCAGCTGTGGCCGCAGTAGTAGACTCTTCGGTCTCCTGATCAGTCGCCGTGCGCTGTGCGGGTTCGAGTCCCGTCCCAGGAGAAATTTTTCTCTTGGCTATGGATGTTGTGATTGTCCGTAGGTGGTAGATAGTCTCTGACTGTCGAACGCGGAGGTACCACCCGGCGGTTCTCGTAGGCGGAGCCAGAATGTGTGCATGTTGCATGCACACGTGTTCCCTCGCCAGAGTCCGTGTGGCGTCCCCCCCTTTTCCCATGTATCCCCCTATAGCCCCACGGTACCCAATGGGTGCTTAGGCGTTAGGCCTTCGTGGTAGTTGGAGTATAAAAATTACTGACACAGCCAACCAGAATACTTACTGTGGCGCCAAGTAAATTGACTGTGAGCTGGTTGTCATCTCAAAGGACCGGTAAGCCACGAAGATATCTTCCTGTTGCAGTCTTTAGAAGTTAATAATTTAAAATTCGTAAACATCCTCCTTCTCTGTGAGACGTACCAGTGGCCAGAAGCTTTGCGGGCATAATATCAAATATTTGTGCTATCGTAATTTACAAGGCCAGCAGTGTGGATGGCAAACAGTCTAACAAGGCAACAAGCATGTCCTTGATTCGAGGGTAAGCCTCGATACTGGAGACAATAAAAAAGCAACGCGATTCTTACAACCATTGCGTGTAAACCTTAGTCGAGTGGCACTTAAGCCGCACCATAATTGAAACAGCTGCTCCAAAAAACGCCTGTACTGTTGTTTGGATGTGGCGTAACTACGATATGATCAGGGCTTAGCATAATAAGTTACGTACAGGTACAGGTGAACTCCATACTTACGTGTAACAATTAAAGCGAAGAGGATATGCCCAATGATGAATGGTACCACGTTATCTCCGCTGTAGTGGATGATGGCTATCAATGTCCCTAATACATAAAGAAGGACTGCAGCAGGATTCAGAATCAACCATGGGATGACAAGGACAGGCCGATTCTAAAAAAAAAACAGTTGAGCTAGTATAGGGTAGCTCGAGTATCATGTGGGTATCAACATCTCTGATCTATCCTTTGAGGTCAGAGTAAAATACTTGCAAGCACAGGACTGCACTTTAAAATCGTAGCAACTAACCTTAAAACCTTAAAAATGTTCACCATTATTATGCAGTTATATCAACTTTCGTAGATGACAAATGTGGTTTAGGTATTTATTGTACTGATTGCGCCTGGTGTACAGGAAATTTTACTAAGCACAATAAACTATCTATACAATCTAATAAGCTTTTTTATGCATGTAACATACATACCGTTTCTGCAGCAAATATCAGCAAAATGGAGAATACACACTGGAACGCACTTCCCGTTGCTATGGTAATGAGAATTATCCTTAGAACTGAAATGTAAAAAACAATATTGTGAATTTATTTGTATCTCTTACATCTACTTGTGCGGTTAAAAGGAGGCTATCTGACAGTAACCATGAAAATCAGCATGACCTTGACTTTCAAGATACTTTGAATGCCGATCTCAAAATTTCAAATACAATTAATCGTTTTAAAGCCGGAAATGAAAAAGCGGGGATCAGATTTGATATTTTGAATCTCATGATCAAGTTTCAGTTCCACCGGCAGTTGAAGGAGAAACGGCAATATCGCTTTACCTCAAAAGTGTTTCAGACAAAAATTATAGAATGACAACGAGACTAACAACTTCAACAAGGTCACTTGGAGGAGGACTTTTGGGAAATATTTATTTCTATCCGGGAAATGAGACCGATGAAAATTTTATGATCACATATGAATCTCTGACGTCAAGGTTCAGAAGTCAAGATGGTTTCAAGACTGTGGGCTAACAGATCTAGTCCTTGAAACGTGACGAAATTATATTGATCTAAACATTCCGGGTTCGCCAATCTCACTTCCGGGGTCAAAACGGGGATATCGGTCAAAATTATCAAGTTTATTTTCAAATACTCGATAGCCGAAGTGAGAGTCAATCAATATCATATCTCATCGCGAAGCCTAACGCTTTTTTCCACTCCCAGCGTCATTGCACCTTCAAATGTCAGAATAAATACCTTGCCCTATACAAAAATCGGTACATTCCTGGATCTGTTTTTTATTCTCTATCCTTTAATTGGTTCTTTTAGAAAAAGGAATCCAATATATTCAATTTACTACTCTCCTTTTGTCCTTTCTTTCAGCTCGCAATAGATTCACTTTATGATAAGCAATTGTACGATTAAGATATTTCTAAAACTTCGTAACCTACTACTCCTTAAGTATGATTACCTTTGACATCAGGAACAATAGAAGGATCTGACATAGTAATCAGCTCATGGGGATTTTCTGCATACGCTGCTGATAAGACCAGGAACATGAAAGCGCCTATACTTTGCATTACTCCAATGATGATCGTTCTGTGCTTCAGGTTTAGACTAGGGAATATCTTTGTTTCGGTAGCCATTTTATTCTGAAAAATGAACCAATCATCAATGAAGGTAGAGTTAATGATCAGTAAACGCCAAAGCCCGAAGACGACGACGGTGGTTGCGATGCTGTGTGTTGGTGAAGACTAGGATTTTCGGACCCGGGTACCCAGGTCGGGTATATCCGGGTATCCAAGAATTTTTGGGACCCGGGTAACACTTGACCAAAAATCCGGGTATCAATAAAAATTGGGAAAGGTGATTTTCCAACTACTGGAGCTTCAGAGAAAGGTGCATTGGGATCTTCCTTGTTGAGAATGACCCAACAAAACCTAGAAAAACTTTGTCCGCAATGAAAAAAACAATTTTTGGAATTTGTTTATAAGAATTGTTCCAATAATATTTGACGCTGTTCGTTACCTGGCAGCTTCATTAAAAGATATTCCTTTGAATATCATTATGCAGTTAAACCGATTCCGATTTTTTATCGAGCAGATGCTCGAAGATACTTCCGGTACTTTTCGTGTTCAAAATCTTGGAAGTAAGATTGTGGTCACTTGTCATGCTCATGTTTTATTATAGACATACATCTTTCGCGATGAATAAGCTCCCGGTGATTAGCGACATTACATTTGTCGTGAAGATGTAATAGGTTGGTATAAATCATGGTAATACAGGTATAAGCAACGTGACATTATTTATTTATTGCTTCTTATACATGTACTTACTTCAGATGAATTTCTAGAAAAAAGAAATTTGTACGGAAGAGCTTGGTGGCGTTCTGAAACCAAAGTTGCACAGGCTTCCAGGATAACATTTTATCTGTCAATCCAAATTTCGCTACTGTGTACGGTATTACATTACATAAGTAATTTACGAACGCACCTCAGCTGATGATCCGAACGCCGGACATTGTCAATTTTGCAGTCGCAGTGGCGTCTTGATAGTAAACACGTTTCGCCCGTTTCGACTTTACAATTACGCACAGAAAACGAAAAGCTTGAGAATACGGACATTCTATTACTATTATTATTCTATTAAGAAGTTTATTTTTTTATGTATAAAGATATGTTTGAATGGACCAAGCTGATGGATAATATGATGCTTTATTTACAATGAAAATACCCTGGTACGGCCTGGGTATCCAGATATTTACAAAAATATCCGATGCACAGGTATCAAAAAAATCCTGGTACGCTAAAACCCTAATGTAAACAATGTAAACTAATTAACAGTACTGCCATGCAACTTTTGTATTGCACTATTGCAGCATCCACAATTTAAATTACGATATTTGTTGTGTGGCGGAAGATATCTTTAAAAAATTTCAATAGCAATGAAAACAAAGTTAACGTGTACTCATCTTTTCAGATTTACTAGCTTATCCCATAATATACGAGAAATACTGATATGAGGTACTGCTGTTCAGCATCTGCCAAAAGGCTAACTCGTGATATAGTCTTCTTGATTCCATTTTTTATCTTGTAACCAGACGTTGGTCACTCTCTGTAGAGTGATGAATATCTATATTCTATATTCTATATTCACCAAAAGAGTGAAAACTGCCTTAATATCAACTTTGCCTGTTCGACATTATAAGAAACTTTTACTTTCTTCTATACACAATAGCAAATTTTATTTCCTGCGCATGCAAACCAGGAATATCATGCACCAAGTAAAGTGAAAGTTCATTCAAAACTCATTAGGATCATGTGCACTATGCACAGTTATCGTGATAGGCATAACCGTATTGGAAATGTTATGTACATAAACTGTTATCAAAAATACAAAACCTTAACAATGACTCAAATTCCTAACAGATAAGAAGACACTTTGCCTTAGAGGTGCCAAATGGCTGTGGAATTTGAGTTTGTGGCTTGTACTGGGTCCTAGCACTACTCACATTACAAATGAGGAAGTGTGGACGTTTGTTATTCACTCACGCCAAAGTGAACCGATCTGGATGAAAATTGGTGCAGACAATAACAGACGGCATTTAGGCGGGGTTGTAGATACTCAAGAACTTTTGAGTGCTTTTTCCCACAATGTGAGGTAATATTAGACCCTCCCCTCAAATTCGGCCTCCAAAAAATCCTAATGTATCTGGAAATCATATTAGGCATAATGGGAAGGCTGTCATTAGGTTGGTGATCTATGCACCGGATTTACCCAAGAGACGTTTGAGTTTTCTTTTGATGACATTTTAGTTTTGCATATTCACAGTACATTTCTTACAATGGGCATGTGTCTTTACAGGTAACAAACTCAAGCCTCGCTCTTGTATCTTGTTATGAGCAAAATTCGAGTTTGTTACTTCTCGCGCTTAAGCGACGTATCAAACAATTTGGGATCCCAACGTTTTGAAAGCTTTGTTACTTCACGAACTGTCACGCTTTAAATTTCCAGCAGTTTGTCTGTCTGTAACTAGCTCTACGTAATCCGTGGGTCGATTGGAGGTTAGTAGGCGCGTTCAGGTAAAGACAGCGCTATGGTACCTTATGTTAGCAGCTAGTTGAATAGTAAGGACACTGTATATAGTGCTCATTGTTTGTGCATTCTTCATTCAACTACAATAACAATCACAGAAAGGTCAATTGTGTGTCGTATTTTCGCGAATGAATTTTAAGTGTGAAGGTTGCCATTTACACGAAGGATTTTGCACGATTGATAGTAGACTTCCATTTCTTCTCATGCTTAGACTATTGCATGTCTCCTTCGTGTCGCAACATTATCAGAATTGAAACTTTGTTTGACTGTACGTAAAATAATGAACAAAGTATAGGTCAAGTGGGAAATTGATATACTTACTACCTCCTAAATTAAGATAAATTAGGTTACAGGCGTTGTGCTCCACCCTGGTCAAGTACCTCATCGTAGGATTCTCTACCTTTTTGATGATAGGAAACACTTCCATACGCCTTTTTATAGTATTAGTATATTCAGTGCACATTCTGCATATTAATATAGAGTAGACTGTCCTGTATATTTAGGATACAGGGTGTTCTGTGACAGAATAGACATACTTAAATAAATGAATATATCTGAAAATAAAATAAGTCTGACTTTGACAAAATGACAGCTGGCAAAGTACACTAATATCGAAATAATAAATAAAATCACTGAAGCGTTAGCCTGTTCGTCAGACCCCCTCTCAGAATGTTGAGGAAATAGGACTCAATATCCTATAAAGGTCATGGCTGGCCTTTTGCCTGGCCCTATTAGCCTGCTGTCAGCTCCTTCTAATCTCGCCGAAAGGTGACTTTCGGTCTGAGCATAGTACGAAGCTAATAGGCAGTCAGGTTGGAGGCATGAATACCTCCTTTATAAATTGATCCAAAAGGATTTCCATCCTGGCTTCAAAGGTACAAAATTTTAAATCAAAATTATTAATGTACTGTCCACCACGTGGCCTGCCTGGGCCGGGGTCCCTCAGGGTTTTTTCCTTTGACCAATCCTTAATTTTTTGTTTATTAATGGCGTCCCGAGTGCCAATAAAGTCTTTCTGTATGCTGATGACACTGCATTAGTGGTCTAGTCTTATTCTGGTGTCCTAGACCATGCTGGCTATAATGTACGATGGAAGAAGTGCTAGAGTGGACAGATCTATTGTACCAAAAGGCGTCGTGATACCCCGTCAGAGATCTCCGTGGATCTGACTCTGGCACAATGGAAAAATTCCGCCAGATATCTTGGAGACGGAGAGATATATAAAAGACTAAATTCCACGTTACATTTCGGCAACCGTATCACTCATTATGTAGATCTTCAAAATTGGTTAGCACAATTCGGCTTTACAAACTGATCATAGCTGTATTTTTTGTTACTTGCTATCTAAATGCATTCTTTCTTATTCTTTTTCTCTTTCACTTTGTCTGGTCTCTGGACAACCAGACCGTCAGATTGGCAAACTGACCCACATAATTTGATTCTACGACAAAGGTCCCACAATCCGCCTTAACAGACGACAAAACAAAATTAATAGTACTGTTTAAATGATCTATCAAAATAAGACAGTACAAAGTGCCATCTATTATCAGAATTCACCACTGCAATAGTGAACCGCAGCTATTGGTTGAAACTGTAGAGATCTCAGCTCGCGACTAATAGCTCATTTTGACCGCTAGAGGCTTACGATTTTGGTGGTCTCAGGTGGAACGATGACGTTATCTTGTAATCCAGGTCTGAGATCTATGAGTATACATGAACTGATGATTTTAGCTCGAAGTTAGCGGTACTGGTATTAATTATATCAATGTTGAAATGCAAAACTAATCATCGCAAGGAACTATATCATTACCTAACCGCTTCGTTACTATACAGCTAAAAATGGGCTAATTATTTCAAATTGGTTCGTGCATATACACATATGTATGTAGCGCTTCAGTTCCAGTAGATAGGTGAACTCATACTGTGTATCCATCATATTTGCAGACTACTTGTTATTCTCGACCCATAGCTGCTATTTCCAAATTTGATACAAAGAATGCTGGGTGTGGTTGGAGCTAGGTTGATTTACCTGATATGGCAGAATGAACGAACATACATTTTCGACGGTTTCGTGTTAAAATTTTCTGAATAGCACTGCTTCTTATATTTCTCGAATGGCAGTACGCTTAATATCTCCAAAAATACTTGAACTATGGTCTTAGTCTTGACATTATCTACTGCCTTGCAGTGGAGTGACCACCCCTAGACCAGTGGATGTTCAGAAACTGCAAAGTTAGTCAGTTGTTTTACTCAGTCGCAGCCCAGTATATTATAGGGTGTCCAAGCTAAAGTACCTCAGAGTCACAGCAACTAATTAGTGGTAGTAGTCTTTAAAAATGAATAGGGACCTTTCACGAACCAAAGATTTAGGAATAGTTGGAGGTCTCTGACCTTACATCTACAACTTTGAAAAATGTGTAGGGTATCTTTAATATTATTTCTGTCGCTATTTGCTTTAAAAAGAATGCATTATTCACCTACTAAGTATTGTTTGTTTACATCATTCTTTTAAAATAACAAAAAATAAACCATACAGATAAACTTAAAAATAGCTTAAAGTATAGTACTAAACCATTATTGTAAAATACTGTTTCCATCATCGGTCATTATAGTCTCCACTTTCTATTATTAGGGATGCCTGCTGTTAAATAACATGTGTAGTTTCTCTTTTAACTTTGACCTGTATTCACACCATGCCATCCGTTTTATTCTTAATTCACATGTTACCGCGGGATCTATCAAAGCTTTACCCACGCTTACCTTCTGGTTGATAGGAATCCAACAAAACAATATCTAAAACTACCAATATATCACTCACTATCACAATATTCAATTGAACAGTATTTGAGTTGTTGTCTCTTCGTCTGCGCAGCACAGGCTGATCAGTTTCGGCTTAGCCAATCCTGCTGCGTATTATTATATAGTACAAGCAACACAGGCAATCAAGCAAGAAAAAGTTGCTCATATCCGAAGTCGTGGTACATCGCCAGTGAGATGGCTGGACGGTATTCAGCAGGCATTGAACACAATCTTCTTCAATATGCTCGCCCAGAATGTACCACCTTCTCTGCGCTATCGCAGAAAAGAAACTGTAACTACCCCCCGGCTGCTCAGTTGAAGGCGTGAGGCTTGAAGACATGATGTAGGGCAAAAGCTGATAATGGCATGGTGAGAGGGTAGAAGACAGAACAGGAGCAAGCTGGTATCTAAGAAATTTTTACCACCAAAAGCATTTTCATTACATCTTCAGTGAAAACTACATCTAGCTACGTTAGATGATAAACAAAACACTTGTCTTTACCAGCCGAGGCTTGGAGGGGCTTATTGTTGTCGCATAGGATGCAAACACGTCCCTCCTAGACTGACAAGTATGGGTCCCAGGTCATAGGTCTAGAAATAGTGAGTCTAGTCGTAGCTAAAACTAGTGTGCCGTAGGACATAGATTAGGGCAATCATTTTGCCTAATAGGACACACACATAATTGAATTTAGCACATCAACTGTACGTCGTCAACAGGAGGAAATTGGAAAGTGCTGTATTTATGATGAAAGAAAGAGATCGTTCTGCACGTAGGTGTCGTTATTAAGGTTGGAGAGTGTTAATATGCACAGTGATGGGAGATATGGATTTTAGAAACGGTTGAATCAGTACCTCGGGCATAGAGCAAACGATTAGGACTACTAGAGTAGAGACAGTGGCACAATAACAGTGAGGTACTACGATGAGGCAGTCGAGGATACCTCGTGAATCCAGTTGAAATGGAGCATAATAAAAGGGAAGATGAATGAAGTGAGTTTAAACATGTATAGAAGATGTCCAGACCTCCAAAATCGTGTCGCTATGAGACTGACTGTCAAGGAAGTTTCACCAATCAATCACCAAACATGGTAGCATAATTGGAGTACTAGCACCAGTGACCAGAACACTAAGGGCCATATCGTTAGTCAGTAGGACGCACTTATCGCCTCCTTGATTTTCATAGTCTTATCTTTCCTTCAGAAAGGCTGGTGAATTTCTATATTTCTACTGTTCCTTGTCAGCGTCAGCCGTCTCCTATTGTGAGACTATGCTTTCTTTTGGAATTGTAGGAAATTTCAGGCTGATATAACAGACGATATAAGTCAAAAGCATAAATATTTTGATGCAAATAGATATTTGTAACGTAACCTTAATAGAGCGCTGATACGGAGCGCTAGTGAACTATGAGGATCAAGGAAGCCATAAAAGTGTCCTACAATAGTTGTAGGAACGACTGACGATACGGCCCTAAGTCTTATCTAGGTCTTGTACTGAGTAAGGAAGCTGAAATATAAAATACCTGCCAGTACTGAGAGATGATTTTGTTTCCTTTCAATGGTCGCTCCGATTAATCAGACGTGTATGTAATCGGTAATCGTGAATTTGAAATGGGCTTCTTGGCAAAGATCGGTCTTTTGTTAAGCCAGCATTTGGGTTCGGATGCCACTTATCAGTAAATAAAAGTGAAAGTAGGTACACTGCTGTGTCTTGAAAGTATACCACTATTTTGAAGTTCAGCCGCAGAGGTCCGACACTCTGAATGCCTGCATGTTAAGTGCTGTGCGTCATTATTAAAACGATCTGTTTGTGGACAAAACCGTGAAAGAATGCCTAAGGCACATTTTACATCTTTCGGAGCGGCGTGATACTCTTGCTACGTCCATTATTTAGCGTCGAATGAGGAAGTTGTCTAAATTGACTTGACTGTATGGCTTCCAGCAGGTTCAAGAGCCAGCAGACCGTAACACTACACCGTACGTCGTGGATAGTATCGTCTGTGGAACCCAAGTAAAGTGAGCGTTTGACTGAGTCATCAAGCGGAACCTCGCTTCATGTTCATATTAATTTTAAGGTTGTTGTACAACAATATTGACTGTTTTCGTTTCTAGTTATGCCTCGCTTTCAAAACGCAACATCAAGTACGCGGTATATCATTTTTATTGATGCTACTGCTACTTTAAACTAACTGAATATAAATAAATACAGAGTATTACGATCAGTATACTTAACGAGAGCCAATTTAAACATTTACGAGGGAGTAAGTAAACAAATATATTTGTGCTTGAAAGTTTACTAGATTAGCACAGAATCAACAGTATGTATCATAGTTGATATGTGTTCCCAAAACGCCAATGGTGACATCAGGGACGACACCGATACTGGAGAAGGAAAACGAGAACCAGAGACTTTTGAAGATAATTGCAGACCAAGCAGCCCAGACTCAGGGACTGACTGACTATGTGGAGTCACTTAATGCCCAGGTGTTTACGCTTACAAGTATCATTCATAAAACAGTTCCCAATGTTGATTCTTCCAAAACAGCAAAACGTAGACATAACAGCCATTCGAGTGACCTACATACTGAGACCGATGAGGACACACAGGGTAATCTTTTCACACCTGTACGACGTCGCAAAGTGAGACTTCGCAAAACAGAATTTCCTCCGCTACCGACGAAATCCCCAAATAACAAACATTCAGGCAGCCTAAAACCGTCTGTGCCTGTACCCTCTACCGCTTCTACTAGTCAGCCAAGGGAAAGACCTTTATCAGCATCCACACAGAGTGCTCCTCCTGTTATACCCAAGTGCAGTCTGATCCATTGGCAGGCTGCAACTCATCTTCCTTGCCTCTAAACACACAGCCCCAATCGCCTCGTCAGGTGCGTATTACTCCAATCGTGTTGAGAGATGTTACAAAATGGCACACCTTAAACTATTCCTTTGTAAATCTTGGTATTCGTATTGAACGAGCAGTCGCCGTTGACGCTGGGATACGTATCATCCCCAAAACCGAAGACGATTATCGCAGGATAATCCGTCTTTTCAAAGAGGAAAACATTCCTCATCACACTTTCCCTTTGCCCACTGAACGCAACATCCATGCGGTTATCAGAGATATCCCAGCATCAGCCACCGAACAGGAGGTCAAAGGTGAGCTAGAACAGAAGGGTTACGCTCCCTTTCACATCATTCGCCTAAAGCGCAACGCCGGCGTGCCCATGCCCTTGATGGTGGTGATCCTGCCTAAGATGGAGAAGTCACAGCAAGTGTTCAACGAGCACGAATTGCTGGGGCTCTCTATCAGAGTCGAAGTTCAGAAGAACTCTCGACTCATTGGACAGTGTCACCGCTGCCAGAAGTATGGACACGCACAGTCGTATTGCACTGCGCCGCCAAAGTGTCTAAAATGTGCCCAAGACCACATGACACATATGTGCCTTCAAACAGGACAAGAGGTTCGCAGATGTGCGAACTGTGGGGGGACCTTCCGGCAAATAGTCCGACCTGTAGATTTACTCCTAGGAGAAATCTACAAGTCATCGCAAAAAGGCGAGTAAAGTTCTACGCGGACGCAGCAAGAGACGACACCTCAACTGCCCCTGCTGTTTCGAGCTCATCAACGACTACTCAAAATGTGGACCTAGCAACAGCGCTCAGGTCCCTACAGCAGATTATCAGTCCCCTGATAAGCGCCACTAAGGCATTGCAGGTGATCTTTCCGCTAAATAAATGGCTAGGTACAATAGCAGACAGCCTGAATTCATCAAAATTCTTTTCTGGAATTGTTTGGGTCTTAGAGATGTCCCCAAAAAACGGGAATTTCATCAAGCTCTTTTGGATGAGAACGTAGATGTAGCTCTGCTGCAGGAAACATTGCCTAATCCGGGAGATCGTCTAGCTTTCCCGAATTATGATATTATCCGCGCTGATAGATTAACTGGACGGGGTGGCGGTTTGGCAGTACTAGTTAAACGTGGTATTGACTATTACAGAAGCACAAACGCTGAGATGCAGAGCATCGAGGCAACTTCCGTGGTATTGAATATGACGGGAGGTATCTCGTTGAAAATCACATCGGTTTATGTCAGATGTGGTGCCAGGCTGCAAGACACGGATCTGGAAGTCCCGTTTGACTGCTCAGGTCCGCTTATTGTAGCAGGGGACTTTAACTGTAAACATCGAGCATCGCACTCTACGTTAAATTCCACCAGTGGGATTCAACTTTACAGCCATGTGATACGAAACGGCTACCTCATACACAGCACTGAGGAGCCGACTCACTACCCATTTAATCACCTTCAGGCACCAGATGTCATTGACTTCGCGATATCTAAAAACTGTAGATTCAGTGTCACTCGAATCATGTATGACATTTTGAGCGATCATCTTCCTATCGTACTGGAAGTGGGTAATGGGCGAACCTTGGAAGGGGAAACTCTTCCAAGGAAAAGGGTTGATTGGGAGCTCTACAAGTCGCTCCTTAGAGAGTTCCTCAATATCCCGATCATAGATGATGAGAACGATATAGATGCTGCTCAAGCGGAGTGGACAAGTTCCGTTCAGCAAGCTCTGCAGCGTGCAGCTGTACTACCAGTACGACGGCACGGCAGACCTTTTCTCCCTGCAGACATTCGTCAGAAAATTTCTGACAAAAGAGCTGCAATTAAGCAATCGAAGAGGTCTTGTCACCCAGATGACATTCACAGAGCAACGAATCTTGTTCATGAAGTGAGAAATGCTCTTCATGAATTCCGTAATGAGCAATGGAGCGACTTTCTGTCGGGGATGCTTGACTCTAGTATTCCTCTCTGGAAAGTTGCAAAGTCGCTCAGAAACGGAAAGCGAGAACAACTCCCGCATATCCACGGTCATAGGGGCATAGCCTCTAGAACAGAGGAAAAGGTCGAGGTTTTCGCTGATGCAATGGAGAGTCAGTTCTCTCCCAACTATGACCTTGATAACGACTTTGACGAGGAGCAACATATTGTAAGATCCGTCAGGGGATATTTTAGGGCCCACGGCGCCTGTGGCAGTAGTGCCTCCCTTAGTGATTTTTCCTCAGAGGAATCTTCAGAAGATTCCTCAATTGAAGAGCTGCACGGCATATCAGCGGAATCTCCTGAGACTCCGCATTGCACACCAGCAGAGCTCCAAAGTCATATTAAAGACCTCAAGGTGCGTAAAGCACCTGGAGAGGATCGAATCACTAATAAGGCGCAGAAGCTACTTTCGCGGAAGTCCTTAACTTATTTCGTGGCAATAATCGATGGCATGCTAAGGACTCAGCAATTCCCAACGGGGTGGAAGACCGCTGATGTCATAATGATTCCAAAGAAGGTGGGTTCGATATTCCCCCAGGATTACCGCCCCATTAGTCTACTGTCAACTCCTTCTAAGCTCGATGAAAAGGTGATTATACGTCACCTTGATAATTTCTCGGCAGACCACAATGTGATTCCTGACGTGCCATTTGGCTTTCGGTCTGAGCATAGTACGGAGCTACAGGCCATAAGGCTTGTTGAACGAGTAACCAGGGGGATCACCCGTAACGAAAGTACTGGCATCTTGCTACTGGATGTCTCAAAGGCATTTGACAAGGTGTGGCACAAGGGCCTTCTCTACAAATTGATCCATAAGGGCTTCCCCTTCTGGCTCCTAAAACTTTTGAAATCCTTTCTCGAGGGTAGGAAATTTCGGATCAAAATTAATAACGTTCTGTCGACAACACGGCCCATCAAAGCCGGTATCCCTCAAGGTTCGGTTCTTGAACCAGTCCTTTATTCACTTTTTATTCATGACGTCCTTTGCCCCAGCAGCTGTGAAACCTATCTCTATGCTGATGACACTGCCCTGGTGGCCCAGTCGTGCTCTGGGGATCTAGTTCATGACAGGCTGCAAAGTGCAGTGGACGAGGTATTGGAATGGGCGAATCGGTGGCTGATCAAAATTAATCATTCGAAAACGCAAGCAATCTCTTGTACTAAAAAACGTAGCGGCGCCCCGTCAGAGGTTTCAGTGAATGGAGCTCGGGTACCATGGGAAAGCTCTGCTAAGTATCTCGGTGTCACTCTTGACAAGGGGATAACTTGGCAGAAGCACACTGAAGCGTTAAAAACTAAATTCAAAATCTCGTTTCGGCAACTCTACCCTATGTTATGTAGAACATCAAAATTAAGTTTGATCAACAAAGTTCGGCTATACAAGATGGTTATTAGACCAGCGATCACTTACGCAAGTGCGGCTTGGTGTTTTCTCGCCAAAACGCATTTGCGTAGCCTGCAGGTTTTGCAGAACAGAACCTTGCGTACAATCACTAACGCCCCATGGTATGTTTCCAACGAGACCCTTCACAGAGACCTTGACATCCCTCACCTAAGGGACTACATCAAACAACAAGCGCAGCTACGTTACAGTCAAGCAGAATCGCATAACAACCCGTTGTTGCGCGAGTCAGTTGACTACACAGTCGAGCAAGTTCGCAAGCACGCAAGGCCGCGACTCGCACTGTGAACAAAATTAAATCGTGCGACCAAAATTATAATTTTTCTTCAACAACCAATCCCAAAATTAATTTTAGGATCAATTTAAAATTGCCGAATACTAACCAGCAATGCCAAGGCATCCCTCAAATTGACGCACTTCTTTTTTCTTTGCTCTCCCTCCTTCCTTCCTTCCTTTCTTCTTCCCTTCTTTCTCCCTGACTTTGTTTGGTATCTGGGCAACCAGACCTGACAGACCCACTGACTTACAAGACGGACCGCTCTGACAGACAATGACGAATAGCAGTATTTGACCATATCGTCGAATCGTCAACATTTAACGATTTGGTCATCCACGATTGATCATACCGTAAAATAGGATGTCCCTAGAATATTTAATAAAAAAGCAGAATACGTTATGAACTCGCTTATTTTTCTTACTTAAAACAAAAAGCAGAGCTATAGGCTTGTAGTTCTAAGGGTCGGTTTTAAATCCATTTTTTAAGATTGGTTGGATATGAGCAAATTTCCAGTTGTCTGAGTAGCTACCGGATTTGTAAGATGCCAGGAAGACACCTTAAAGAAATGGAGCAAGTCCCGCTACACACCTCTTCAATACTCAAGAATCAAGTCCGGACTAGAAGCTTTAATGATAATGTTATTCATTACTCTTTCGCGGGCGGTGAAGTCAAAAATCAAAATAGCCGATGCAACACGGTGGATATTCTGCAAAACATGTTATTCTCAAATTCAGGTGTATATATATTTTTCATCCTTCTCTAACGATAACATGACCGTTTTAAGAAGTACCCACGTGTTTCATTGATCATATCGTTAAACGATTTGTTGTCATTGATCTGGTCAATTCACATCATGATCTCGGCAATAGACAATGACGTTTCATGAAATGCTCGATCAATTCTTGTAACGGTCAAATTTACGGTATGGTCACGATAGACCCATTGTGAAGGTGAAGGTACTTTGAGGGCACAAGCACAGACCTTAAAAGATGGAACGGTTCGGTTAAAAGTCAATGCAGAATGTATTAACAGTGATTACTTAAGCATTAGGCGCGTAACTATGAGCCACGGAGACCACGCTACTTGTCCTTGCTTTGATGAAATAATTATTTTATTAATAACTAATAATTCCGTGAAATTGCATGGACACGGGTAGTGTTTTAAGTAAATCATGCTATTTACTTTGGGCTTTTAAATTGCAGTTAATAAATCTGTAAGTTAAATACTATTGCGTGAACCAGTAAGTTTGGCATAAATATTCATTAGTGTCCACCCTACATGTCTAATTAATGATGTATTTGTCTAACTTTGAAACAAAGCATTTAATAGGATTTTTCATTTTTATTATTTATAGCAATAATCCTGACATTTTCTGCAATATTACTGGAATGTAATAAGATAAATCCACTTTTTGTGTTTTTTGAATGTCGAAGGATACGTACATCACGTGAAGCACTGTCACTAATTCCTGTCAGTCTGTCAGTCTGTCTATCTGCGAATCTTTGGTATGTCCATAACTTGGAAAGTACTGCTTGGATTTGGATGCATTTTTTACACAAGATTACTACTATGACGAGAACGAAATGGCTTTTGGAAATCGGTCCAGTGATGGCGAAGAAACAGGAAAAATAAAGGGGTCAGGGGTGTTAGGGGGTGGGAGAGGGCTCACTAAATGTTTTTATATTAATATTAAGGATGTCTGTCAAAGGTTGGGAAATCTAGAAACTGGAGATACTACAGACCAAAATATGTGAATTGACCTAAACATACCTCAGTCCAAAAGTTGATAGTTTGCGAGATACAGGGTGTCAAAGTTATTTTCTATTTTTCCTTCTTTCTTGAAAAGTATTTTAGATTTTGGCATCTAGTATGTGGAACAAAAATCCGTTATTTTTTTGGCCAAGCTTCTAGAGGGTGCCGCTTACAGAACTATTTCGGTAAATAGCTTATCATAACTTTTTTGTGCTACCCTGCATACAACAACTGACCAAAAAATCTCATTTCCTCGTATTTCCATAACAAACACGGTTTGCTTGTTAAAAGTGTTTAAAGCTAACAGTTTTCGAGATATTTGTTTGTAAAGGTTCCAATGCATTATTTGTAATATGATGATAAAACATTTTTATAAGATAATAATGTTGCTTTGGATAATATCTGAGTAGCGTTGCCATGGTTTCTAATTTTGCCATAATATTGCTTCATGAATAATTTTAAGTTGTCAATAAGTTGCTAAACATCATGGAGTATACGTTTGATGAATATTCTGATATGCATTTAATGGCAAGATGTAATGCTTTAAAAACAAATATCTCGAAAACTATAAGCCTTGGACACTTCTAACAAGTGAATCTTTTTGCTGCCGAAATACGAGATAATAAGTTTTTTTGGTCAGTTGTTGTATACAGGGTAGCACAAAAAAGGTATAATTAGTTATTTGCCTAATTAGTGCTGTAAGTGGCGAACTGTAGAAGTTTGGGCATAAAAAGTAACGGATTCTTGTTTCTCACACTAGTAAACCTTTCTATACCGAGTTTTATGCCAAAACATGAAATACTTCTCAAGCAATAAGGAGAAATAGAAAATAAAATTGTAACTTTGATACCCTGTATCTCGCAAACAATCAACTTTTGGACTCTGGTATGTTTAGGTCAGTTCACATATTTTGGTCTGTTGTATCTCCAGTTTCAAGATTTCCCAACCTTTCGCAGAAATCCTGTTTACATATATGTATATGCTTCCACCTCCGTTAACTGTACGAACTTATTAGCTATATTTCGTACATTATAGGTTTCCCCGTATATTTTTAAGAATTAGAATGATAGAGAAATGTTTTCAATACCTCCTGCAGCGTCTGACAAGATTAGAAGGCGAACGCTGCCAGATGATGGACGATAACCACCGGTTAGGCAGGGAAAAAATACCTATGCATTACTTGTATGGGCCTATTTGACTGACTTGATCTATTCGATTTTCCTAACTACATATTCGTAACTGATTTTCTCTCAGAGCGTTTAATCTGTGCTAAGCTTAATACTTAATGGAATGGCGTTGAGTAGGAAGTGCGTTTTTATCTTAATATTTTGCAAAAAGTTAGGAATCATGTGTGAAAAATTAAATCACGTATATGGAAACTGCAAAAGCCTGAGCCTTTTTTGAGACGTTTTCCTACAGCTTTCATTGGTTTCCGGAGAAGTAATCTGAATCGTTTTTCCAATATTGCTCTTTACTTGCCGTATAGTGCCTTATTTTGTTTTGAAATATCATACAGAAAGCAGACTGAGGCGATTAAATCATACGACATCGAGGGCCATATCACATTGTCTAAAGGGGGGACTAGTTTCTTTAGATATGTGACACGTCGTTCTACCCTACTGGAATAGCATTTGTTGCAGGTTAATTTGTTAATTTGAGCTGATACCTTTAATTTTTGGTGGTTATTCAAATGGTTACCCCGAGCTAATTTAATAAACAGATCATGTAGACATATTCTGCCTTCACTATTCAATAGGTGTATTTTAATTATTAATGTCTTGTATGTAAGTGCGCAACTTTTGGTAAAACCACTTATAAAGTTTAACCTAAATTCAGTGTCCAACAAAATGTACTTATACCTATAGTATGTAGGATTGGTGTTAGATTTAGTTCGTAAAAGTTTTGGTATGTAATAGCTATAACTGCCCGTTATGCATATTGTATTACAATTACAAAAGTCTAACCAGAATAAATTCTGAAACAGTCACAAACTAGTGCAAAATGGTTTTGGACAATTGATTTGCATACCATATGACCCAAAATATCAAACGCAACTTACCTTTCGACTTTTGTACATTAAGGTCTTCAAACTCATAATACAATTGAAATCAAGCTTTTTTTTTTGGTGGAACCGCTGGGCACAATTGTGTTACAATTACGTCAAAGAGGACCTACGAGCTCCTTCCCACTTCAGTTGGCCCAACTATTGAAATCTTAGTTTTTTCTTATCAAACACAAATAATAAAAATGTAGCAGGGTGCTATAGGTTTAAAACATTAACAATGAATATTTTGATAATATATAGTAGAAAACACCAACTTTATCACTTCCTAATCAAATTTGCAGCATAAAAATAACTCATGTTGCAATTACAACATATCAACATATTTTCATTTCAATGCAAAATAAGTCTATAATGCATAGGTGGCTGTGAAAAATAAAAGCCATGACAATTGTTTTTGTTAATAACAGCTGTCAGAATACGTTTAAAATAGTTTTTTGTAGTTAAGGTTTTAAAAATGGGTAGAGGAAAGGTTATTAGTGAGAAAATTCGGTTACTGTTAATTAAATTTTTTAATTCTGGGAAATCAAACTCAGAAATTGCAACTTTGTTAGACTTATCGCGGTACAGTGTGAGAAATATTGTTAGAAGATATAACGTAACTGGTTCAGTTAATATTAAGCCACGATATGTGAAAAAAGTAATATCACAAATGCCGACCAAAGAGCATTAAGAAGAATAATCGTGAAAAACAGGCGTGCCAATTATTTACAATTAAGTGCTCTCTGCAGTGACGCTGGGCCCACAAACTGGGATTTAGCACTTGCAAGGTAAGTTTTCTTATAAGAAAAAAGTAAAGTAAAAACCCTAAAGTTGCACAACCTGTTGTTAGGCCAAAGAAGAGCCACTATTAACTCCACTGCAAAAGAAAAATCGGCTTAGATGGGCTAAAGAACATAGACAATGGACACCTCAAAAATGGTGTGCAATACAATGGAGCGATGAGGCCCGAATCGAAGTTTGTGTTTGTGACAGTCGCAGTAGAGTTATTCGCAAAAAAAATGAAGCATTCCATGTTGACTGTCTGAAGAGAAAAGTGAAATTTCCAGCATCCATTATCGTCTGCACAGTATGTCATCAAAAGGAGTATGAAAACTTCATTTTATTGATGGAAATGTGGATACAAACAAATATTTGGCAATTTTAGAATAATCGCTTTTACCAGTGATGGAAGAATGTTTCCGGCCAAGATTTTGTGTTTCAGCAAGATGGTGCAGCGTGCCATACCTCAAAAAAGGCTATAAAATGGATGGAAGAAAATAATGTACCACTTTTGAAATGGGTTTCTAGCAGTCCAGATCTGTCACCTATTGAAACTTTGTGGCACGAGATGAAAAAGGTTCTACGACAATATCTTGCTCGTACAATCACCGAACTGAGACAGAAGCTTAAAGAAATATGGGATTGTTTTACACCAAATTTTTGCCAAAACTTGCTTAACACTATGCCCCAAAGAATTTCAGCCGTAATAAAAATTAAAGCTGATGTTACCCAGTGTTGCTTTGTTAACTTCGCGCATTTATTCGCACATTGTTTATTTGTTCAGATGTTCTATTAGTTATAGGTCTAAGTGGTTTCAAATATGTATTTTTTACGACTAGTGTGTATCTAAAATGTTTTTGAGAAAATAAATTGTTTTAGAAGTAAATAGTTTCTTCATGTTTAGTTTATAAAGGCATATTTTGGTACAAATCTTGAAGTGGGCCAACTCAAGTGGGAAGGGGCTCGTAGTTTGTAACTCAATTTAAGCCCAAGCTTATTGTAGCCGAATTTACTATGACGTATCATTCAGAAAACCCAAGTTTTGTCATGAAAGCAGATATATACAGAATGAAGCGGCTTTATCATCATATCAAGATATCGTGCATGACTTCTTTGCAAAAATTAAAATCTTAGAATTTTAAAAAAACCAGAACCTGTATACTCCACACATTTGTTCATTTTCCTGACCTGGTTAACAATTTATTACAATACCACAGTTTCAGACATCAGATTTTCATTAAATGTGTAGGTGCCAGATTCGAGTAATAACGAAGGATCATTTTCTGAAAGAGCAATAATTTCATAGGTATCTTCTGGAGGTGTTTCATTAATTTTCTCAATCTCCTTTTTTTCTGGAGATATTCCATCCAATTATAACCTAGCGTAGGTGAGGTTACAGATGGTATAATAAAATTCGGGCGCTTATATAGTTTTTGCTTTCCTACGTGCTTTTGTATTAATTAGAAAGCTAGAAGTTGATGGCGCTAGTTATGTTGGAGGTCATACCATGGCTAGAAACAGATAAATATGTCAATTGCTGATGAGCTGTTCACGTACAAAATATGTCACTGTTCTACCAAATCTGTCTTGTTCCCATCTACGATCACGTCCAACAACGTAGGCTCCGTCTAGCGGGAGTAAAATTTTACATTGCTGCCATTCTAGTAACAAGAAGGGATGCGTGCATAGCATCAACCCCTTTTTGGACTCTAACTTTAGATGTTCATCGGACAATAGGTTTTCGCTGCGTTCGTGACGGGTTACATACCCTAGATTGAGATTTGTGACCCGCCTTTAGAGCATCAGTAGAAAGTACTTGTTTTTGTGGTAAGGTCATTAGATGCAGCGTCCCCGTCAACATCACGTTGGTAAAATTACTTAAGTGGTACTTGGGAAATAGCTACACATTAAGGAATGGTTTTTTGCAAATGTAAAAATGGTGATTTCTAAAAGTTGCTTCATTTTTCTGCGATACATCGATCAGAGCTCGCAATAAAATATACAAAATACGAAGTTTATCAATAACGAACCGCCTATCATCATAAACCTCTCATTACTGAACACTACGGATTCATCCGCTCATCGCAATATAATATCCCAGCCCAAACTCTACTTAAATTCTATTTTCACTCACTATTGTAACCCAGCTCCACACCGAATCAAACATCATTAACGTAGAAAAAGGTGGTTAGCAAGAGTTGCGGTTGTTTGGCAAGTGAAGCCAGTCTGTCCACAGACTCCTCACTGCAAAGTTCAAAAAGAACACCTGAGCTAACCTTGATCGGAACATAGCTCGGAAGAGTGACATTTTCTTATTAGTTTTGGGCTCTAGTCAAGACGAAACGTTTCTGTAGTTTGCTGATATAGATCGTTGAGAGGAAAGTTAAAAATCCCAAGTAAACAATATAAAATCTGCAAATGAGGGGAAATATCAGTCAGGTTGGTCTGTCGGAGTCCATTTTAAACTGAGTTTTGATAAGAAAGACGTGCAGAAGCTTAGCAATCTGAAGCGAGGTGAACGTAACTGAGATTGTATGTAAAACGAACGTAACTGATCCACTTGGGAAGACCGACATATGATACTTGATACATTGAGACGCTTTTTTGACTGCCACGGCTGTAGGTGAGTCGCAACAAGTTTTGTCAGTAATAATCTGTGTTGCTCACCGAGAGCCGAACTTTTCAAAGAACCTCACACTACAAGTAACCTTTAAGAGTATGCAAATGATTCACTAAAAAAAATCAGTTGCTACTTGCACCGGAACATTCACAAAAATTCTATTTTTTAAGCACGTTTCTATAACGTCCTTATTTCCTATCTCTTTCCAAGAAATAGGCCCTATGAGAAACTTAACCAGACAAAATGTCGCATAATTCAGGGATTAATTCTCTTTATATGAGTGTGTGTTTTATGCATCGATTCTGGTGGAGTTTTGGTTCGTTCTTCCAGAGTCAAGAGACCAAGCCTAGACCATGCTGATGAGTAGCCAAAAAGCAGGAAACAGCGGTCCATGGTTGGCTAGCTTTTAGTCTGACGGAAGAAATTATCATGATTAAAAAGAAAAATGTTGACCAAAACTTAAAAAACATATGTTCTAAAATGCTTAAGTGCAAAAACTTCACAGATGTGATCGAATTTGAGTTACTTTCAGGGACGAAAGCCCAGCCTATATATCCTGGTCATTTGTTCTAATGGAATCGTGCCTTTTTGATAAATGGTGGTTTTTCTAGCCGTTCTCGGACACAAAAGCCCGACTCACGCCTTCTGCCCGAAATGTGATATTCTCCAAAATACAGCATACTCGCTAAAATTCGACACTCGTTAGCTACACGTCCAGCCACGGAAGTGAGCATCTCGTCGTGGTGGGTACCATCACACAAGGATCCTTATAGTAGGTATCTGTCTCATCCCGTTTACTATCTCTGTATATACACATAACGGGTGATTTTTAAGAGGTATAGGATTTGATTTAAAATGAATACAAAAAATTTGAAATTAAATCTTTATTTGAGTCGATAGAACGTTCGATATAATTTAATGTTTAAAGATTATTTCATGTAAATGTTGGCCGCGGCTCCGCTTTAGATGGCCCATGCGCAAGGTCCAATTTTGGCACACTCTCTCCAACATATCGGCCGGTATCTCACGAATAAATGCTTCAATATTGGCTTCCAGTGCGTCAGTCGTTGCTGGTTCAGCCCTGTAGACATTAGCCTTAACATGGCTCCACAAGAAATAGTCCAACGGCGTTAAATCACACGATCTAGGCGGCCAATTGACGGGCCCCAAACGTGAGATAAACTGTTCACCGAACTCGCCTCTCAATAGGGCCATTGTTTCGTGAGCGATGTGGCATGTGGCACCGTCTTGTTGAAACCACATGTCAGCCAAGTCCAGTTCTTCCATTTTGGGCAAAACAAAGTTTGTTATCATCGCACGGTAGCGCTCGCCATTCACAGTTACGTTCCGGCCATTGTCGTCTTTGAAGAAGTACGGCCCGATGATGCCACCGGCTCATAATCCGCACCAAACAGTGATTTTTTCGGGATACGTTGGTAGCTCTTGCAATGATTCTGGCTGGTCTTTACTCCAGATGCGGCAATTTTGCTTGTTAACGTACCCATTCAATCAGAAATGAGCTTCGTCGCTGAACACAATTGTTCGATAAAAATGTGGATCTTCCTCCAACTTTGCCAGCGCCCATTCACCAAATGGGAAACGTTGTGGGAGGTCGTGTGGCTTCAATTCTTGCACCAGCTGTATCTTATAAGGTTTTACACCCAAATCCTGTCGCAAAATTTTCCACGTAGTGGAGTAACATAGGCCCAATTGCTGCGAACGGCGGCGAATCGACATTTCACGGTCATCACTAACACTGGCGGATACAGCCGCAATATTTTCTTCAGTCCTCACTCTACGTCTGCGTGTTGGTGGTTTAATGTCCAATAATGTAAACAGGGTTCGAAATTGAGTCATAAGCTTCCGAATAGCTCCCTCAGTAGGCCGACCAAATTGCCCATAAATTGGAAGTAGTGTTCGATGCACTCTCTTAACCGAGCATGAATTTTGATAGTAAAATTCAATAATTTGCAAGCGTTGTTCGTTCGTAAGTCGATTCATGGTTAAATTATAGACCAAACTGAACAAGTTTGACAATGACACAAGACACGATTCACGCGTCATCTGTCAAAACCAGTGTTGCCAAAAAGGTACTAGCAAAAAAATCACCCATTATGTATGTACAAATATTTATGTATGTGAATGCTCAGCAGGATGGGAAACCTATTGTCGGCTGCTCTCTCTGCTTTTCTCAACACTACCTTGCTCAGCGTCACTCGCCTCTCTACTGGCTAGATATCAATCGTTTTTTCGGCGCCTACATGCCTGGAAGATACTCAGGATTATCCTATTCTCGATATTATTGTTTAGATTCTAAAGCAACCATGTTCCGTAAAGAACTACGCAGTATAGTTATATATCTGCACAGTGTCCCGTCAATTTAGACCTCACTGCAGTCATCAGTTCATAATGGATTGAGTTCAACTTACCGAGTTAAGTAACACCCCTGAGGTAGTTATTGTACATCTGGCAACGTTGTCCCTTTCCAGATCTGCGCGGCATCATTGAGTCCTCGGCCCCCGAATTTCAGGCCCTACAATTTCTCTGAAAAGTATCAGGACCACTTCGAACGTCAAAAAATCAAGTTTGAGCGATTTATATTTTTTTGGTGCTTGGCTTTTCCATCTCCTGCCACTGTAACGATATTTAAATGCTACAAACCTTTTTCGTCCTTGGCACGGTAGCCCCTTTTGTGTTTCATCAAAATTCGAGCGGTTTCATCCATGCTTCGTGTAGGCCACAAATCCATTGTGTTGATGGAACTTGCTTCAATGAAAGATAGATTTTTGTAGCTGAATCATTATGATATATGAAGTATTTCTTGATGTAATATGAGAATTACGAACCCATCTTACACAAATCGTGTAATTTCTTAAAAGATATTGACGCAAATTTTGATTCTCGACTGTCAATAGTAAATTCGGGCCTTGGAGACAGAGGACTCAGAATTTATAATCCCCACAGAGGCCTCTATGCATGGTTAAAACATTTCCCTCTCCCTGTGAAACACACTGTATATTACGTATAATAAGAATGGGTGTTCTCATCATTTACCTTGAATACGATTAGTGTGGGAGAGAATGCACGAGCCCAATTACAGCCTAGCAGCAGCTCATCAGTCCTACATCAAGCAGTCCGCGTGCCGGCTCGCGTTATCCAGCGAAAGCTACAACGACTTCGTGGATACACGAATTAATAAATAAACATTAAGAGAGCAAAATCCAATATTTCATTCAACTGATTATTATCCCCACCACCGATGCAATTTGTGGGATGTCATCGCAATGGGACGTCCTCAGTATATCCCAGATCCACCGATGGGCAAATAGTTGATGAAACCTACCGGCATCGCGAAAGGGTTGTTGTTTTCTGTTTTCCCCCAATTCAAGTTTTTATCCACCGTTAGGAAAGTTTACCAAGGAGCTAAGAAGGTGCAAAAGACTCGGCAGAATCTGAATAAGGCTCATAAGACTGTGCAGGAGCTGAATCATCTCAGGGGTACTCTTAAGAATACTTTGGTGAAGACTAAAAGTTGCGAAATGCAGTTGGCCACCAAACTTGCGATCGGTTCGCTGAGCGCGCTGATTTTCATGATTTTGTTTGGTTTTGTGATCTTTCCCAAGGTGCTGCATTCTCAAGTTAAAGGGGTAAGTTGTAATTTGTTGATATTACATACCACTCTTTTTTGAGATATAAATTGAAACAGCTGCGAAGGCAAAGCATACACTCCGTAGTACCGCAACTGTTGCGAAGTTCATGTGGCTAAGGCTAGATGATCTAAACCATATCCAATACATTGTATTTACCCGTAGTTGTAAGAAACGCCATCATGAAATTACCAGTCTATAAATACACTCATGTCAAAATAATATATCGTAAAAATGTTTATTAGTAAAGTAATAAAGTAACAATTAGATTGTCTGTCCGGTAACAACTTTCCGCATAACTCCGTATCAGCGTTTCCCCTTTCCATGCTACTGGCGAGGAAGTACTGTAATCGCAAAAAAAATTGAGGTTGAAATATGTTGCTTTTTGAAGTCATACGACATATACATCACAAAAAACTATTTTCATCGGTCTGTCCCCTCATCTTTGGCCGCTATAACTTGGAAAGTCCCGCTCGGAGTCTGATTTTCACACAACATTACTACTACGCCAAGGACGAAAAAGCCTTGTAGTTTCTTAAACTCGATCCAGGGGCGTCGAAGCTAGGGTCAAAGAACAAACAAAAAATCACTCAAACTTCGTTTCTTAAAGTTTCATCGGTTTCTGATCATTTTCAGAAAAACTTTTGCGAGTTGTGGATAAGGATGGTATATCTGAAATTTTTGGCGTCTGTAGATTTGTACTCCTCCAACCCATGTAATTCTATTCAATTGTTTCGCCTATATATTTGCCCTTAAGACTTGTCAAATGGTACAGACATATTTTCAATTACATGCACCTGCTTCAACAAATGACCGATCGGTCAAATGACTGGGGGATTGGAGGATGCAGTGGTTAGTCAAAGCAACGTTGCCAGATGGTTGGTAGTGTCTGAGAACTTTGAACTAATTACATGGACCTCTTTGACTGACTTGACGCACGAAACTTTGTTATAAATACGTGTAGCTTTGTTATCAGATGAGATAACTTGTGCCAAACATAATCTATGAACAGATGGCACCCCTCATGAGGAGTGCAGAGTCAACCTACTTGACGCCATATTCTGTATAAATTTGGAAAAAGCCCTTTATCGTCCATACATTGAATATGATACTTAGTTAGACGACTTCATTCAAAGATTAGCAATTTAGAGATTAAAACTTCTCTCAGAAAGTGGTTCTATAGTCCAAATACTGTAGCTGATTTCACACAAAAAACAGTGATTTAAAAACAACTATCTTCAATTGAGTATCGTGACTTCGATACGTTTCTAAGACATATATCTTTGAATTAATCTCAATTTCTCAATTGTAAGAGATACCTTCCTTTAAAAGAACGAAATTATTATTAATATTAGGCAGCAGCGGTGGCCGCAGTAGTAGACTCTTCGGTCTCCTAATCAGTCGCCGTGCGCTGTGCGGGTTCGAATACCGTTCCAAGATGGTGGCAGACGGTCTCTGACTGTCGAACGCGGAGGTACCACCCGGCGGATCTCGTAGGCGGAGACAGAATGTGTGCATGTTGCATGCACACGTGTTCCCTCGCCAGAGTCCGTGTGGCGTTAACCCTTTCTCCTGTATCCCCCATAGCCCCACGGTACCCAATGGGTGTTTAGGCCTTAAGCTATCGTGGTAGTTGGAGTATAAAAAAAAATTACCTCATTTAAAGTACCTGATCTCGAATCAATATCATAATTTCATAGAAACTGCTGCTCTTGAATCAATAGCACTTTTTTGTGTATTGATAAGGTTGTAAGCAAATCTGTAAATGTGATATCTTAAGTTGTGATTTATGACAGAGAATTATTATTATTTGAAATATATCGTTTTAAGGCAAATAATGAATTAAACCATACTGATTTTATTAAATCAGATAAAAAGTATTGAAAACTGATTTACTCGTATGAGTTTTGTGTTCGCTGATTTCTTGCTGAGTTATTTATAAATACTTTGTGTGTAAGCATTCGTTGAATATTAAAATTAGTAGTATAGAAAATCTAGGCCTTTTAATCATCATTTGCTCTCTCTGGTTGTTGCTACAATCACTTGGCCCTTCAACCTGTAACTAGAAGTATGTCCTCCCCCCAGCAGAGGTTTCTGGAGACGGCAATCGTGCACCATGGACAAATTCTGCCAAGTACCTCGGTGTCACCATTAACAAAGGCATGACCTGGCAGAAACATACAGCAGCCTTGAAAACAAAATTTCAAATTGCGTTTCGGCAACTATATCCTTTGTTAAAGTTGAGTTTAATAAACAAAGTTCGCGTATACAAAATTATTATTAGACCAGCCAATACTTATGCATGTGCGGCTTTGTGTTTTCTCTCCAACACACATGAAAAGTCTTCAAGTACTGCAAAGTAGAACTTTGCGAATAATTTGCAACGCTCCATGGTATGTCTCAAACGAGGCACTACACAGATGCCTTGATATTCCTTACTTGATTATGTCAAGCTTCAGGCACAGCGACGTTATAGTCAAGCGGAATCGCACAGCAACTCTCTGTTGCGCCACTCAGTGGACTACACAGTGGAGCAAGTTCGTAAACATCCAAGGCCACGGCTCGCACTGTAATCAAAAATTAGCGCGAACTTTTAGTAAATTTCGAATTACACTCTCACAACACCGAATCAAAATTTGTTTAGTTCATCTCAAAATTAATCCGTGTACCAAGTCAAAAAGCCTAGGTGTTTCCTCCTACGGACTGCCTATACAAACAAATGACGAATAGTAGTAAGAAGCATATCCTATGCAGTTCTATCAAACGAGTGTACCTTATAGTAAATTGACTTGAAATAGCAAGAAAAATACTAAAACTAGTAAATATAGTATTAGCAAATAATATTTGGGACTTTCATAGAGAACAATATTTCATATAGGTATTATGATACAAGCAAATCTATTTTGTGACTCTAACACCATACCTTTCATGGAAATAGGCCCTAGGGAACCGGAGAGGGGTAGTCTTAAGTAGAACATTTTATAGGGAACCCTCTATAGGAGTGATCTTAAATTCTGACAGCTGTTGACATTTAGGAAACAAGTTTGTGTACAGTCTGTTTTCAGGAACAATATGTTCCTAGTTACTACCTACCACGAAACGTTCCATCACAAAGTTTGCTTTGTCCGTGGAGACCCCCTTAGGCAAGATCTAATACGATGTTCTCATATATTAACACTGCAGGTATAAAAGAGTTGAATAAGCTTAGCGGGTCTGTCTAGCAGGTCGACCATTGACGACTATCAGCTCTTGTAAGTAAGGCCTCAGATAATCTGTTGAGGGTGGGTATCGCCGTTCAGTCGGGCCTCGTCGTAGTTGCTTCAATCAGGACTCCGAATGCACTATGAGTGAAACATTGAATAGAACTGGGACGTGATATTTTTTTAATATCTCGCAAGAAAAGGGAGTGAAAGGGTGAGAAATTGGCGTCGCAGCTCAGCAAGACGGAATTTATGAATGGGACAATGAAATTATGCAGACAGAATTGGAGAAATTAAATTAAGCTTTATGACAGCACTCTCTCCATAGATGTACCGAAAATATTCTTATATGGGACAAATATAACTCTGAAAAGCTACCCTGACTATTCTTGATTGATATTTGTAAGAGAATCAGGTTTTCCAAGGTAGTAGTGTAGTAGAGGAGAGGAACCAAACACTGAAAAATATCCTTGAATAATGATCGATATCTGAATTTCTCAGAATCTGGAAGACCTTTCGGTAGATATCGCCAACCTTAAGTAGGAGACGGCACAAAAAAATATCTGTGTTTGTAACTGGAAAATGAGCAACGGAGCTTGTGGTAATAAAGGCATGAGTTTGACGTTTTCCACTTCGATTTTACCACTGTCTCTAGCTCCTTTGATCGTTATATGAATTTTTTATTGACCATTTCTATAAATATTGATGACGCCTACATATTAAAACACCTACGCACGTTTACCTGCAAGCTTATGATAAAATCCTTTTCCTCTACCACAAAGCGGGCACCAGTTGATTCAGTTTGATAAGAAAAGGTTTGGAAGAATAACAAAATCAAACATGTAGCGCGGCACTCGCAATTTTTCAAGAAGCTACTGTCATCGACGATTGAGCAGAACAAAACTCAGGGATGTTTACTCGGGTTGCCTTTTAAAATCTTGCCGCATAAGTTTAGGTGCTAAACATCTTTATAGGGTTAGAACCATATTTCAACACAAAGGTACAATATGCTACTATAATCTCTAAGTCTATTATGAGCCTAAGTTTCGACCCACTATTTTTGAAAAGTCTGTCAAAATAGTGAATTTACAAGAAGCACCAACTGGTCAGTTATTCAAAAGGCTTGAAATATACTAAGTGACATATAAATCCGAACACCCAGTTTAATTGGTTTTATTTTAATAAAATTTTGTATATTTACTTAGTGAAGCATAATAAGTAAATGATAAAAATTTCAAAATGATTGCACTGCTTAAAAGCCCTTTGACCTTTAATAATTTGTGGATGCACCCTGATGTGCTACGCATTCTCCAACGCGCCTAGGCATGCTTCTGATCAGGTGGTCAATGTCCTCCTGTGGTATCTCATTCCAGGCAACCACCAACTCCTCTCGAAGTGCTTCTAGAGTCTGAGGAGGACGTTGCAAATTAAGCAATCTCCTACCCATCATATCCCACACGTGCTCAATTGGGGATAAGTCGGGAGATCTTGGTGGCCATGGTAACAATGTGACATCATTATGTTGAAAGAAGTCTATTGTGACTCTTGCAACATGTGGTCGGGCATTATCTTGTTGGAAAGTTGGATCTGCCAGGGTGTCAAGATAGGGTAAAAGATGGGGTTCTAGAACTTCGTGGATATAACGCTGCGCGTTCATGTTACCTCTGATGAAGATTAAAGGTGACCTGGAACCATAAGCTGTAGCACCCCAAACCATAACTCCAACAGTGTGATGAACATGTCTTTCAACAAAAAACTGTGGATTCCTCCTTTCACCACGTCGCCTTCTAACCCTGGCACGACCATCGTGCATGCCTAAACAAAATCGAGACTCGTCACTAAAGACAATACTGTTCCATTCCTGATCCCAGAGTGACCGTTGTCTGCACCACTCAAGGCGATTACGTCGGTGTTCTCGAGTTCAAGGGAGGACCCAGTGTGGCCGGTATGAAAACAAGCAAACCATTCATTTGCAATGGACCTGGTAGTGGAGAAACTTTCCCTTAAGGCCAGTAATCTTAGGCGGCGATCTTCACGGTCTGTTGTTCTACGGCGGCGTCCAGTGCCCCTTGCTCTTTGCGTACGGCCTTCTCGAAGCCATGTCTGTCAATACCTAACCACAGTGTCTACACTTCTTTGCACTCTAACTGCAATTGCCCGAAAAGAAAGTCCAGCTTCCCGAAGTCCCACTATACGGCCCCTATCAAACCCACTAAGTTGACGAAATCGTACAGGTCTCCGTACTCAAGGCATCGTAACCGATCGTAAAGGATGTCAAGAACCAAAATCCGCCAACGTTGATTCCTTACGGCAGCTGAAATATTCATTTTTAGAGAGTTAGTGAATTAAAAAAAATCAGTATAAAAACCGGAATGTCCAACTGATAAGGCTGAAAATTTTTGCACTTGTTATTTACAGTAAGATAAATACATTCACCAACTTTTATTAAAATAAAACCATTCAAACTGGGTGTTCGGATTTATATGTCACTTAGTATACTTTATAGATCATTGGATTTTCTTGTTTTAGACCTGAATTGAGCGTATCTCACTTCTAACGCATTGCAGTCATTTATGACCAAAATTACATCGTTGATCTCAGAAAAAGTGCTTAGTTCAGATTTTTTCAGCGATACTGACAACCTTCTCAGAAGCCAGATGTTGTTTCAGTAACGGATAGCATCGGGAAATGAGTAATTTCTGCTATGGAATGGAATTAGTACTTTAAGCTAAAAAGGATCTCAGAAGCCAGATGTTTCTTCAGTAACGGATAGCGTAGGCGATGGGGTAACTCCTAACAGCGAACGGAATTACTACTTCATGTTGGTAATGATCTATGGAATCTTTCGCGACTATATTAACATATCTCATAATAATTTACCTTTTTACTCACCATACGTTTGTCGAGGAAGTATTTTTATCACGAAGAATTTTGATGAAATATCCACACCAGATCAGTACTACGCCAAGGACGGATAAGATTTGTAGATTTTTAAAATCATGGGGAGGGGAGGGTAAACCTTAATTGTTATGCGTTATTGTATTTGTACGATGCCAATCCCAATAATTATCCGGATAGACGTATCCGCCATACCAAAAATTGCTGCGTAAGTTCGCACTTAATGATTAGATAAATATTTTTAAAACACGCGCATTTGGATATACCTGCGTCGCGGTTCAACCGGTGCGTGTTTGTGTTCCGTAGACGAGCCTGTTTGCCTGGCTTGATCGATTTAGCTTTTTTGTTATGAATCCTCTCAGGGCGTCTAGCTTATGCTGAACATAATCCTTAATGATCTGGTGTCAGCGTTGTGAGGGAAGTGCAGATTCAATCTACTTGACATCATTTTGTAGATGGTACATATATGATATTGGTATAAAAAGTCAAATTCCTGTTAAACAGTAGCGAAAAAAGTATTAAACAAGACAAGAACCGTCTCGTTACATATTGCTTATAAATCTATCCAAGTTTGTCGGTGTTGGGCTCAGAAATGCAAGTTTGTGGACCTTTACCCCCCATTTGTAACATTTGGAGGTCTCCTACTGTGCCTTCAACGTTATTCCCACAAGTGTCCTTTGTACGAGATGAATGATGAAAAATATATGTTTATGATGCAACACAATATGCTGATATAGCCTTTAAGTCTATTACGTAATCACGGGCTTAAGTTTCTGGACACTATTTTTGAAAATTCTGCCAAAACAGTGGATTTACAAGGATCAGCAACTGGCTCGAAAATGCAAGTTTGTGGACCTTTACAATTTGTAACATTTGGAGGTCTTCCACTGTGCCTTCAACGATACTCCTACAAGTATCCTTTGTACGAGATAAAACGGTCAGAATACGTAACGTATCTGCAAGTTCATTATTGCTATCGAAATTAGCATTTTCGGTATACTCAAATCCAATGTATAAACGTGTCACCCTGTTTATCCGCACAGTACGCGGCTCCTGTTTTGGCTGCCTAATGAAAGAGCCTCATTTTATATCTACTTGTTCGGTTTAAGGAAATAAAGGAATTATTACATGTTCGTAGCTAACTTTTTCTCAGAGCGGCTAACTTGTGCTCAACATTATCCTTTATGAAGTGATGACAGCATTACGTGCATACTTTATACCTCCTCTAAGTTTGAAAATACTTGCCGCCAATGAGCTATTCCGCGCGGTCTAATTAAAACGAAATTAATGAGTCAGATGACGCAGTGAAGTGTGCTGTTCACTGCTTCATTCCTCACTGGAAATTAGCTTTAACTTCAGCTTCATTCAGCAAAGAAAAACATCAGGAGCAGCTATATCTACTTCTTGTTAATGGGTAGATATGGCTAACAAGCAGCGCTACAGTAAACTTCAAACGGTGCTTTCACAGAAAACATGTCGTGTCTTACAAATTGGAATGTGCTGAGATAAATACAGCATAAGCACAAATTACCTGTTAGTCCACTGGCTCAATAATTTGGTCGGTTTTCCGATGAAACCTGTGGTGAAGGTTTGAAAATTGCGTTTACAACAGGTTTCCTAATCGAACGTCAATATCTACAGAGACAATTTCCGGCACTTTTAAGGAAGAAAACTACATATAAATGTATACTCTGAACGTCTTAATTTTTGAGACACACATGGGGGTGCAGTTTCAAAAATAACTCATTTATTATCAATACCTGTAAATACCACCTTAAAAATTTGAATGAAATGTTACATACATGCAATTTTTTTGTCCATTTAAAGAAGAAAACTACATATAAACATATGCCCTGAGCGTCTATATTTTCGAGATACACAGGGTGGTGACGTTTCGAAAATATACCATTTATTATCAATACCTGTAATTACCACCTTAGACATTTTCATCAAATTTGACATACATATATGTACTATGTATCAAGATACATTTTAAATGTTCCAAACTTTTTTCGAATTGCGGTTCGTATGCCTATTCAGGCAGACATTGATTGTATGCCACTGTTTCCTCTTAAAATGCACATTATCCTTAAAATCCCCAATCACTTAATGTGATCGCCCGTAAAGCTACCCTGGAGTATTTACACTCACCATTAAGAAGCACTTTGTATATCTAAAAAATAACCTCATAGGATAGTAGAAAACATAATGTGCCCTATGGACACCTTATCGATATGCAACCATCTGTACATCCCTCTATAATAATAAAATTATGTGTACATACATGTAGTCATTTAATATTAATTTGCAAAAGGAGGGATCAATTATTCAGCGATAGTATGAATATTTAAAAAGGGCTTTTGCTCTTGTTCATAAGTTGCAGTACACAGTGCCGGATCTACGATCTGTGGAGCCCGGAGCACAACGTTCGTATGTGACCCCTCTATAGTTGAAGAGCACGGCAGAGGGGAAGATGATACACAGGAACGCCACGTTTTAGAGAAATAAACTTTACTTACTCTGATGACTCATAAGCCGCGTTCTGGGGTGTCCTTGAGTTGCAATATTATCATGTAAAAACCTATACCAGGTATTTCAAATTAGACCCTCACCACTGGGATCTTGGAAACGGTGAGAGCAACGAAGTCACACTGAGGGCAAAGTTTGTATTTAGGTAACAATCAACAAAATTCCGTTCAGAATGTTTCGTAACACAAAGTACTTCCGGAGAGGGACGAAAAAAAAACGAGTTTTTCCAAAATGATTATAATTTTAAGAGTCTCTTGTCCTTCATCATCAACTTTATTCTTCCTTATAGATGCCTTATTTGATTCCTACATAGGTGAATTAAGTTTGTACCTCTTATCACAGTACTGAATAATATATCATACATTGACATTTGCTAAACCTTAGTTATTTCAGAACAACATAACTTTCTAGGTAGGCCTTGAAATTATCAGATAGTCATTTGCTTTGTGTTCCAGCCTATACCTCAAATTTAACATAGTAACAGAGTTTGAAAGAGTGCGAAGAAATAAACTGAGCAGTGAAAAATGTACAGGCCTAGTCTACAAAACAACGGACAACAACGATTTGAACATCTACTATGATTTACCTCTGCTTATTTATGGTTATTATTGCGATTACTATCAATAAAATTGTCATTTCGTCGTCAGGTTGAGTTGAAATATACCCCCTTCCCACTTCAGTTGGGTCACTTCAATATTTGTACCAAAATATGCATTTATAAACTAAACATGACGAAACTATTTACTTCTAAAACAATTTATTTTCTCAAAAACATTGTAGATACACTGTAGTTGTAAAAAATACATATTTGAAATCACTTAGACCTATAACTAATAGAACATCTGAACAAATAAACAATGTGCGAATAAATGCGCGAAGTTAACAAAGCAACAATTGAAAGATTACCATTGGGTAACATCACCTTTATTTTTTATTACGGCTGAAATTCTTTGGGGCATAGTGTTAGGTAACCAAGTTTTGTCAAACATTTGGTGTAAAACAATCCCATATTTCTTGAAGCTTTTGTCTCAGTTCGGTGATTGTATGAGCAGGATGTTGTTGTAGAACCTTTTTCATCTCGTGCCACAAAGTTTCAATACGTGACAGATCTGGACTGCTAGAAACCCATTTCAAAAGTGGTACATTATTTTCGTCCATCCATTTTATAGCCTTTTTTGAGGTATGGCACGCTGCACCATCTTGCTGAAACACAAAATCTTGGACGGATGTCAAACATTTTTCCATCACTGGTAAAATCGATTCTTCTAAAATTGCCAAATATTTGTTTGTATCCACATTTCCACCAATAAAATGAAGTTTTCCTACTCCTTTTGATGACTTACTGCCCCAGACCATAATGGATGCTGGAAATTTCACTTTTCTCTTCATACAGTCAATATGGAATGCTTAATTTTTTTTGCGAATAACTCTACTGCGACTGTCACCAACACAAACTTCGAATCGGGCCTCATCACTCCATTGTATTGCACACCATTGTTGAGGTGTCCATTGTCTATGTTCTTTAGCCCATCTAAGCCGATTTTTCTTTTGCAGTGGAGTTAATAGTGGCTTTTCTTTGGCCTATAAACAAGTTGTGCAACTTTAAGGTTTTTACTTGACTTTTTTTATAAGAAAACTTACCTTGCAAGTGCTAAATCCCAGTTTGTGGGCCTCTCTATGAGTTGTGGACCTCCAAATTCTCCTTCCAACAGCGTCATTCAACAGAGCACTTAATTGTAAATAACTGGCGCGCCTGTTATTCACGATTATTCTTCTTAATGCTCTTCGGTCGGCATTTGTGATATTACTTTGTTTTACATATCCTGGCTTAATATTAACTGAACCAGTTACGTTATATCTTCTAACAATATTTCTCACACTGTACCGCGATAAGTCTAACAAAGTTGCAATTTCTCAGTTTGATTTCCAAGAATTAAAAAATTTAATTATCAGTAACCGAATTTTCTCACTAATAACCGTTCCTCTACCCATTTTGAAAACCTTAACTACCCAAAACTATTTTAAACATATTCTGACAGCTGTGATTGATAAAAACAATTGTAATGTCTTTTATTTTTCACAGCCACCTATGCGTTATAGACTTATTTTGCATTGAAATGAAAATAGGTTGATATGCTGTAATTGCAACATGTGTTATTTTTATGCTGCAAATTTGATTAGGGAGTAATAAAGTTGGTGTATTCTACTATATATTATCAAAATATTCATTGTTAATATTTTAAACCTATAACACGCTGCTACATTTTTATTGTTTGTGTTTGATAAGGAAACAACTAAGATTTCAATAATTGGACCAATTGAAGTGGGAAGGGGCTTGTATGACTGAAAATTACATTTGAATGTTTTTTTTAATAACTTAGGTTTGACAATGTCAATTTATGTCATATACATTTTTGGGATCAGAATTGAAAACTCAATTTGTCTGTCCAAAAATCCAACATGGCGTCCATATGAAAAAATAAAGTTGGTGCTGGAGGACAAAAGATAAAACGTCATATTGAAATTCAGAATGTCAGCTAGTTCAAACCTAAATAGTGTCATAAAAAAACGGTATGATGTTACTATTCAAGTTACGTACGTCAGATCCGCTCCTGGCAAAACCTAAAAGCTGCAATTCCCTGTATGATCGAGGGCATGTTAGCTCGTTCTAAGGCTGCGGAAGGTGCATTCAAAATACGGAATTAACATATCTCTAGGGTAAGTGCGGTAATAAAGCCGCTTCTTACAGACATGACAACGTTTGGAGGAGAATTAGAGCAAACAGGAAGACAGAGTGTAGTTACTTAGGTCTATGTTGCATTCATGCTAGCCTTTGTTAACCTATATAGGTGCTTAGTGAGGATTTGTGTGCTAATGAAATCTGTGAGATGTATGCAAAGCTAAAAATTCCAAATGAGAAAAGAACATCCCTGGTTGGTGAAGCATTTGTATATTACAACCAACAGATGAGAATATATACCTCAGACAGGAATATTTATAAAACGTGAGAAAGTTATTACGTTTTAAATAATTAATTACTTTTAGTCATATAACTTTTATAGAAATTTATTTTGCGATGTCAAGTAGTGTGTGTGTGATGCGTGATTCCTGATTTTTCGGTAATTTATAACTTTGAACATAACCTTTTCTCAGAAAGGACAACACAAATAAATCGTCTGGTACAGCTAATAGATATAATTCAGTAATAACTTTCTCACATAGCAAATATCGCTGATTCTATACACATACAGATTAGTACACAAAATCACCACACAATAATCCAGATGTAATGTTACTACTCTGCTACTTAACCAATTTGCTTGGTCATATCGTCTCAGAGATATATTCTACAGACCGTCTCGGCATTCTGCAACCAACAGAGCATGCTGTGCATATCGTTGAGTGATTCCTCCACAGATGACGCTCAAAGAGCTCATACAAATAGCGCACTTGGAATTGTCTATTATTTTATCGGTTTTTATCGACACTATATAGGTCTTTTACGTAATAATCCTGCAGCACGCATCCTGTGCATCCTGTCAAAAGTCAGTGTGACACGATAACAAGTTGTATACATAACTTGTTTGGGAAGAAGTATCATACTGAATCTAGTTTTAAGACCCCCCGGGGGTAATAAGGCCCATTGTTATTATCTCTCAAGTTTATGTAATAAAATGTTTTTTGTTGATTTTAGCTGCTGAAAAATGCCAAAAATTTTGAGTTTTGTTGGTAATTTCATAAGAAAGAAATATTTTATTTTCTTCTTGTTTGGGAAGAAGTATCATACTGAATCTAGTTTTAAGACCCCCCGGGGGTAATAAGGCCCATTGTTATTATCTCTCAAGTTTATGTAATAAAATGTTTTTTGTTGATTTTAGCTGCTGAAAAATGCCAAAAATTTTGAGTTTTGTTGGTAATTTCATAACAAAGAAATATTTTATTTTCGGGCCTTAAATTACTGTGGTAGTTTAATACGGCCCATGGCAAGGGTTTTTAATAATTGTTGGGTTCATTTCCATGCTGATTTCTGTGTTACTATTTATCTTTTATTCTTATCTTAAATAAAAAAGCTTTCTACCTAACTACGTTTTTCAATTTTTTTGATATAATTCCTGAGATTTTTAGCTTTAAAGTTAGGTGGGCCTTATTCACCTCAGGCACCTTAGTATTTCAAAATCGGTCCAGTGGTGGCGGAGAAAAAGGCCAAAAATGAAAAAAATAAAAGTCTGCCAATCTTCCGTTGACGTTTTTTTATTGAAGGCTCGCTAAGGATTGTCTTTGAGTTTTCAGAGAAGTTCTGCCATGTGGTGATCAATGACTAGCCTCTCGCCAGGCTGATTTTGCAGTCCTTGCGTGTTATTTTGTCTAGATTCATGATGTCATTTATGTCATCTGCCATCATTGCTTATTTTATGTAATCGAAAAAGCAAGAATATCCGTTCTGTCACTAAGTCTTCTTTTCTTTTCAGATGGTAAACTTGGGTCCAGGAACAGACATAAGAGGCATGTTCTTGACGATACCCTTCGCCCTGACCTTCAAAGTGTACCTATTCAACATAACGAATCCTACGGATGTACAGTACTTTGGAGCAAAACCTATAGTTAAGCAGGTTGGGCCATTCTGTTACGAGTAAGTTCCTTGTTCGTTCTATTTATCGTTTGCCAGTAAAAGTAATCTTGGGTTCATTAAAAGACTAAAAAATATGTACCTTGGTATTAGAACGGTAACAGACAAAGAGGGATATGAGTTTCCGGAGAATAACATACAAACTTATAGAAAATTATTTGTCAAATCGAACACAGTGCGTCAAAATTAATAACACATTCAGTGAATCCCATATTATATCACACGGTGTACCTCAAGGCTCAGTATTAGGGCCCATTTTATTCAATCTATTTATCAACGATTTGTTCAAAATAAATAGTACAGGTAAAGTTATCGGTTTTGCGGATGATACAGCTATTCTCTATGAAAGCAACCAGTGGCATACACTAAAAACCACAATCGAACATGATTTCAAAACATTTATAAATTTCTTTTCGGAAAGAACTTTGACAATTAATTACAACAAAACACACTATATAGCATTTTCTTGTAACGACAGGCTCTCACCACAATTTAAAAAACTTGAAATTCATACAAGCAGTGGTCTCAAAGAGATTCAGTCAGCCGATAAAATAAAATACTTAGGCGTGATTTTGGACAAACACTTAAAATGGGATACCCATACGGAGTACCTTGTGAAGAGACTGAGGTGTATTATTCCAAAATTCAGGTACTTCAGAGATATTCTAGATAAGAAATATCTATATAATCTATATTATGCTCTTGTTTATCCTCTATTACTTTACGGAATTTTGGCTTGGGGGGGAGTTATGAATAATAATAACAAAAAGGTTGAGCTAATCCAAAAATTAATTCTAAAATTGATCCTCCATAGGGAGATTACTTATTCAAGTGATTTTCTATATGTGGAGGCTCAGCTATTAGAATGCAGACAAATTTATTTTTATTGTGGTCTAATACATTATTTCAAATATTCAAAATACTTTAATCGTACCATTCATAACTACTACAAGATTCAATCAAAATTCAATGTGTATTCCACAAACATCAAAAACCATTACACAACGATCTCTGTTTTTCTTGGGACCAAAATTCTATAACTTCATACCAGAGTCATTAAAAGTAATTAAATCAAATAAATCATTTAAAAAACAACTAAAAAAATGGATTTTACAACAACCAAGGTACTCCATCCACGAAATTGTAGATCTGAAAAATCATTATCAAAATCAATAATATTTTACTTACACTAACATCCATACTTTTACTTCAGTTCTAATTGTCTGGATATGTTTCCTGACATTACCATCATAATTCACCAAATTATACAGTATTAAAGGTTTTTTTTTCATACACTGACTGTACTATTAGTTTTTATTTTGTACAAACCCAAACACAAGTGCAAACTTTTTTTGGGTGCTTTATGTTTATTGTGCACAATATTTGATATTTACTTGTATTTTGTGACAATAAACATTATTATTATTATAAAAAAATAGCTTTCCCATTTCCCCACGCACCCAACGGTGACGTCGAAACAAAGCAAAGAGAGTCGACTGTTTTGGATTTACTGTATTGGGAAAAGCAAAATGCCTGTGACGTGGTTTCGTTTAACAAAATGTCTCACTAAAGTAAAAACACAATGCGAAAATTTACTGGTAATAGTGATATTTCCAGAAAATTTATATACACCTTTACACTCTTCTTTTCACGGAAGCCCTAGCGTATTGACTACTGCGAAAATCAGCAAAATATCAATGAGGTACATGGTGGACTATCTGATGTTTCTGACCTGAAGTAGCAGGCATGTCGTAACATATATATATTGAGTTTCATATTCAAAATTTACGCAATTGGACCATCCAATGCGTTTTCGGTTCGCCCAATGGGTTGAAAATTACTTGGCTGATGATGAGCATTTTTACCAACAGATCATATTTACAGATGAAGGTCGTTTTGGTGGCGAATGCTATGTGGATAAGTAAAACTGGGATCAAACAATACTGTTTAGTGCAGCTTTTGGTCCATCAGCATTTTTAGGCAATTTCTCTTGGGAAATGGAAAAAAGCTGCCATTGTAGTCAATATCGATCAACAAATTTCTGCTAACAAAAGTTAAAGAGTATGTAATGCATGAACAATCAACTAATGTCAATTGCCCAACTCTGAGCGGCGATTCAAACCTGTTAGACAACATTATGTGGCAGATCATCAATGATAAATATTAAGCTAACCGTCGAGAAACGACTGAGGCATAGAAACATGAAATCGCAGTTGCCATTTAAAAACTTCAAGTCCAAATAATCGAAAAAGTATTTAAAACAGGGTTAATCGGATAAGGTGCTGTCGGGCCAGCGGTGGTCATCATTCGTATCCTAGACTCAAAATAGCTGTCACCCGCGACTTCGTAAGCATGAAATAACCAACATTTTCAAATTGACACAGACCTGCATCCTTGGGAGCAATTTTAAGCGATAAACCGTGATGAATCGCTGTTATTCTAAGGTTATGCCGCTGATTATTCTGTCAGTTGCCCTTCTGGCACAGGAATAGGGTTTGATACAAGTAAATATTTTGTTGTCGAACGTCAACGATTAATAATATAATATAAATATTTAAAGTGATGATAACCCCGCATCTAATCACTTTTTAAATTCTGCACAAAGAAAACATGCATGACTCAGTAGTTCTATGGCGATTGTCATCTGATATCGTATTTTTTTCACACAAGCACAAAAGAAATAGAGAAGGGTGATGTTATAGTCAGGGTTGACATTGAAAATTCAAATCGCTTAAAAAACACCACCTGTGCAAGGTTGTTAATGGACTTAACGGTTAGTAGTAGTAAGGTCACGAAGGGCTAGTTCGTCGGCTAGACGTCATAATTTGAAAGATGTTACAAACTGCATCGCTTAAAATGAAAGTTAAAACCGAACATGACCAGTTATGATTGGTAGATCGCGTAAATATGCTTTTAGCTCTGGAGAAGTCTAGAGAACCTCATTGTAGCGAATTTTATGTATCTAATAAAAAAATTCAAATAACTTTAAACACGTTTGCCAGACCCTTGAAACCCCTTAAAAGAGCTCCTCCGGTCAAATTCGTTCTTAACTAACATTTACTGTCTACAAACTACTTACCTACCAAATTCTAGGCTTATATTAGAAAGACAAAGGACCTTTGTCTGAGCATGTGCATGCCTCTATTCCCATTTCATTCGACCCTGTAGCAAAATCCATCCTTAGCTGGCATCTCGTGTTCGTAAGCTACCCTTCTGTCAAATTTCATGTTTGCAGGTCAAATAGTTTTGGAGATCTTGTGACTAATATATGTATGTAAAGTTCCTCATGTTAACTCCGCTTTACCGTTTGGGGGTACAACTTCCAACCCCTCTTTGCGCCTGCTCTTATACGGGGTTAGCAAAGAGGGTCGAAGATGGCCTAGTTGCCAGGCCTTGTCTCTCCACCACTAATACTACTACAACTACCTGCTTAAAGACGATACATGAAAGACTCAATAATAAAACTCCATCCTGTATCCCTTACTTAAAGAAAAATAGTAACTTTTCCCAATATTTCATCTCCTAAAGTTTGATTTCCGCAATGAAGGGTAGCATATGACTGTCTCCAGCGTCTGTTCTATATCTGTGCCAAAATTCGTAGAAATAGGTTCAGCCCGTTTGCGGTGAAAAGTGAGCATGCAATACTAAGATCCAACGTTTCCAATAAAACCACAAATTTTAAAAAGTGTCCATACCTTTTTTATATCCGATAAATTCCGCATCATAAATCCCTTAAATATCCCAATCCTATTAGGAAATCTAACCCTACAAACAGCTGCTGAATTGTAATTATGGTGTTTCTGATGATGAGGAATCCGATGATACAGCCTATATTGCTATTTTGGCAGAATCATCATTAACCTTCCTTGTCACTCAGTATATAAAGTTCTTGGATAATACTGGCCCAAAACATAGTGGTCCTTCTCAAACTGTATAAAATAACCATATAGTTCAAATCGTTTCCACGAAGCTGCCCTCCTCTCATCGAAACACCCTGTATGTGAACTCTAAGGATGCATAAAGTTGGGTGAGTGAACAGAGATGCGGTTAATCCGACTTCTTATTGCCTCCTGGCATCTGGAGCAAATGGGAGGAGTAGATGTCTTACCCCCATAAGGTGTGGCGTTATCGCTCGCATTACGTAATGCAATTTGTTGAAAACGGTAAATCCTAGTTCCCAAGTAGGTCAGAAATCAGCTCAATCCTCATAGGAGGGAATGTAAAACATAATGTACGTTCCCAGCAGCATTTTGGTCGCATGTAGTATTACAAGCTCTTAGTAGACAGAAATCACATCCACGGTGTGTGATTATTGGATGATTGCTGTCTCGTGATAGAAAATGATGTATCTGAAAGTGTTTTAGATGAAGCCGCATGGCAGCAGTGATAAAAAAGGTTGAAAGACCTTCATAGATGAAGCTACATCACGGAAGAACAAAAGGTAACTGTTTACGCTCCTGTTCAGGATGTACGTTACCCAACTAACAATTATCACGCCTATAAGAGTTGCAAAAATGATTATACAGTATTCCTTACACAGCATTGTATACTGTAATAACATTGGCAAAACCCTCTTAGAACAGCTATACAAGCGGAATGGGCACACCTAATAGGACACTTCAGTCATTTAAGAGGTTGTATAAGGGCTGCAGGTAACATTTATACAACAAAAGTGTAAGCCCCTTGCAGCCGCTATAGGACATTTGCGTGAGTGCAAGATTCAGTTTTTGTCAACTATACAACTATTCTGTTCTTTATTGCAACCAACCTGTTTCTTATGTATTGCATAGACGAAGTGAAGAATATATAACTAACACATTACACTCATCTTGTTTACTTACATATCGGCCATTGTGAATTTCATACACATGTATATGATAAACTTCTACACTGTGATATAGGGCTATTGAATTACTTGCGCAGTAAATTTTATTGTGATTATCGTGCAAAGTAGTTATGCAATTTCTACGGGCTTCTTATTTCATGCATATTTTGATAATGATCAAAAGAATGTCTAGATTTTTAAGATGGAAAACTGAACTTATCTGCGTCATTTCTTCCACAAATCCTATATTTAGATACAATTACACTAATGTTTATCACTTTATATCTGTAATTTCGAACTGAAACATAATTATTTAATATTAAATAGAGGAATAAATGTTTGCCCAATATGGCTGGTGGTTGTGTATAATCATGGCATCGACCAGTTTATTCTTATATATATATATATCTTCAGTTTATTAGAATATTTTGGAGTTGCCTGCAGGTCTTATACAACAATTTGACAAATGTCTGAAATGAAATACCAACAGATTCCAATGATTTACCCAGAGTTTGTACCAGATCTATATCTTCTGTTTGAACAGTTGATAAAACCTTTTGAACCAATATGCATGCGTTGTTTGTCTCAAATAATTGGTTATCGCATGTTAACAAAAATATGACAGCTGAAAGTTAGGTTATGGTGAAGTTGTATACCAACACATTTAGCATATGTACAGCCTTTAACAGTTACTAAACGACAGTTGTATAAGTGCTTCCGTTGGGAGCAACTTGTTGGCTAAAGTAGTAATATGCACAGCAAAACAACAAGGCTCGGGTTTGTTTTATAAACGTTACCATGGATGCCACAACACAACCATTTTGACTAACGTGCAAATATGCCGTATAAAATAGTTGTATAAACGTTCATGCAACAGTTAAAAATTGTCCTATAAGATGTTGTATAACTATGCTGAAGAATATTTTAAACACCTCGTTTTAGAGCAAATATGTTGCAGAAAGCAAATTTGCATTCCACACAACATTAAGCCAGCATTTTGGTGTTCAGGCAACAACAATAGAGAGCTTTCATGGCTGAATGGTTCTTTTACCAAAAGCTTATAGCACTACTTTGCTAGTTGGGTATGATGGTCTTGACCATTGAACCCTAGTGATTATTCTACGATAAGGTGCACTAAATGCAGTTTATTTCTGTTTTGAGCGTAACAGAAACTGTTTTAAAACATTCCGTACAAACGATAAACTTAATTATTACGTTCATATATCGGCAACGTTGGCTACGACCAACATGCTCTAATTTGCAATAAAGCTCCTCTCATACTCTTAGATAGGGCATATCTTATACTTTACTTGGATGGTTATCCAAATGTATTCATTTGAAATTCCAACGTATGTATGTTTTATAACCCAGGTTTGCCTCGCAACAGCCTGATATAGCCTAAGGTATTAGCTGGGCGCTCCAGCTGGGAAGATTCACTCATCGCAAAGATCGCAACTGTGATTGCAACGTTGTCGGATGGTCTGTAGAGAATTCTAGATCACAAGGAGTGGAATGTATAAGACAGCGTTCTACGAAAAGTGCAGAATCAACCTATTTGACGCCTTTTTCTGCACGATTTCTGACCCCGACGTAAAAAACTAGGAAATGGATCGATTTTTTCAATCGAAAGTCTTAATACGAAATTCACTTGAATGTGATATGCTGAGTTCAGGGTAACATCGTGTATGAAGGGCAAAGATGGATTTTTATTCACCCGCAGAACGTCAACATCTATTCCGATTAATTTTTATGAAATGATTCCGCATTCCCTTTACTTCATAATGTATTGCGAATTCTCCCACATAATCAATACAAAAACGTGCACACGCTATTTCTGGAATCATATGAGCATATCATTCCATATCATCAGCTATTTCTAAAAGATTGGGACGATTCACAGAGCCTGACTCATGGGTGAACGCAGTTCAGTTGATATTTAAGAGAAGTGTTTTTTTTTATTTCCAGTATAAATATATCACTTACTTTTCTAGTTCGAAAAATAACAGTAACCACGTTCTTCGTGGTTTCACTTTTCAGTGGCTCTGAGCAAGTACTCACTTGAGTGCTTTTGGGAAAGTATGAGTTGAGTGATTGAAAAGAAATGCTATTTTTTGATGCGCCACGTATGGACAGCGTCAAGAAAGTCTTAGATCGTTCCTAATATTGAAGGACGCCTTTATGGCCTCTTTGTTTTTTCTAGCATTCTCTTGTTCTGTGTCAGCGCTCTACTTTGAGGTTCTGTTACAAACACCTATTTGCATCAAATAGTTCATGCTTTTGATTTATGTCAACCTGAAATTTTCTTGAAGTCAAAAATAAAACATAGCACCATAATAGGAGAGCGCTGACGCTGACACGGGGCAGTAGAAATCTAGAAACACCCCAGCCTTTCTAAATGAGAGAACATGCAATGAAAATCAAGGAGGCCATAAAGGCGTCCTATAATTAGTGTTTCCTATAGTTAAACAAACATGATACTCGCCATTCGGTGCCACCAAACATTATGCTCATTCAAACATGCTTTGGAGGATGGAGGATGTAAGGATTGTGGCAACATAGCGTATATATGTTTCAGAATACTCCTTGACAAATTGAAGACAACTTGGAGCTCCTACCCACTCACTTTGTACCCTCGATTGAGTCTGTCATTCTCTAGAGGTTTTATTCTAGAGGGTAGACCTAAAGTGTTCTAAGTCATACTTCATTTACCAAAATATTTTTTTGTTAATAGATTCATAGACTCGTGTGTAAAATTACAATATGTCTTTTTCTTGCAGAGAATGGAAGAAAAAGGTAAAAGTGGAGGATTCGGTTGCCGAAGATACAATCAGCTACAATCCAGTGGATACGTTTTTGAAAGCAAACTGGACGGGTTGCAAATCTGGACAACTAGAAGTTACTATACCGCATCCTATGATTTTGGTAAGGTTGACATTAATGAATCAGCATAATAATAACAATGAAGTGAAACACCTTTCGGTATAGGAATCTATAAATTAGCGGAGTTTTCGTCCTTGAAAATTACTCAAATTTCAAGTTCATCGCATATATGCAATTCAAATAATTTAGAACATTTGTCTTTGGAACTTTAATCACTATTTTTTTATTTTAGTACTTTAATGTCTTTTAAAGCTCCAATTTTGCAAATCTATAATAAAACACACTGAGTCAGAAAACACAAGTCTATAAAAATGTAGGTGTTGTTCCACTATGCTCACATTGAAGACAAAAGTTGAAGTCTCATTATATTTTTGTGTATTGGTTTGTTTGGTTTTACTGTGAGAGCAGTAGAGCAGCACTTATTTTGATTCACTGTGCTTTCTTATAGGTCTGAACTAGAAGGGGTGTTGATGCGCTCGTAACTCGTATACAGTGTTTTCCAGGAAGATTCCCTCCTCACTTATTATTTCAACGAGGCTGTTAAAAAAATGGTAGTAGTGACGATAACTGTATAATATAAAACTATCTCCCAAGAAACGTCAAGTTGGTGTCAAGGCCTAGAATCTGAAAAATTGCGCGTTTCGAAAAAAAAAACGGTGACGTACTATTTTTATTTGTAAAAATAATGCTACTAATCCCCTGTATCGCCGCCACATACCAAATTTTAGTTAATTTCAGTTGACGGTTTTGAGGATATCAAGAAAAATTATTTTTTTATTTTTAAACTTCAACACCTCGTACCTTTTTAATGAAGCTCTCGAAGAAAAAATGTTATATAGAAGACCCCACTTAAAATGCGGTGCTGTGTATGATGTTTCATTTTTGGTCACGACTTGTGTTGATGTTATAAAGTATTATAAGGAGCTTTAAAATAAGGTATTGGAACAACCAGTCCAAGCTCTTTTCTAAGTTGATTTGGGGACTTACATAGACGTTCCAGTTAAAACAGTTTCATTAGAACAACTTTATACTATATCCAGTAAATTAAAATGTTAACAGTCTAATTTATAAATTGACGACATCAAGTTTTTGGGAGTCTGCAAATTGGAACGATAATATTGAGCACATTCGCTATTTCCAAGGTATTTACCACAGGCAGCACCCGTGAAACCTCATAAAAACGGTATTCTATCGCAATCATATTATAACGGGTGATTTTTTTGCTAGTATCTTTTTGGCAACACTGTTTTTGACAGATGACGCGTGAATCGTGTCTTGTGTCATTGTCAAACTTATTCAGTTTGGTCTATAATTCAACCATGAATTGAACAACGCTTGCAAATTATTGAATTTTACTATCAAAATTTATGCTCGGTTAAGAGAGTGCATCGAGCACTGCTTCCAATTTATGGGCAAATTGGTCGGCCTACTGAGGGAGCTATTCGGAAGCTTGTGACTAAATTTCGAACCCAGTTTACATTATTGGACATTAAACCACCAACACGCAGACGTAGAGTGAGGACTGAAGAAAATATTGCGGCTGTATCCGCCAGTGTTAGTGATGACCGTGAAATGTCGATTCGCCGCCGTTCGCAGCAATTGGGCCTCTGTTACTCCACTACGTGGAAAATTTTGCGACAGGATTTGGGTGTAAAACCTTATAAGATACAGCTGGTGCGAGAATTGAAGCTACACGACCTCCCACAACGTTTCCAATTTGGTGAATGGGCGCTGGCAAAGTTGGAAGAAGATTTTTATCGAAAAATTGTGTTCAGCGACGAAGCTCATTTCTGGTTGAATGGGTACGTTAACAACCAAAATTGCCCCATCTGGCGTGAAAACCAGCCAGAAGCATTGCAAGAGCTACCAATGCATCCCGAAAAAATCACTGTTTGGTGTGGATGATGGGCCCGTGGCATCATCGGGCCGTACTTCTTCAAAGACGACAATGGCCGGAACGTAACTGTGAATGGCGAGCGCTACCGTGCGATGATAACAAACTTTTTTTGGCCCAAAATGGAAGAGCTGGACTTGGCTGACATGTGGTTTCAACAAGACGGTGCCACATGCCACACCGCACACGAAACAATGACCCTATTGAGAGGTGAGTTCGGTGAACAGTTTATCTCACGTTTGGTGCCCGTCAATTGGCCGCCTAGATCGTGTGATTTAACGCTGTTGGACTATGTCTTGTGGGGCCATGTTAAGGCTAATGTCTACAGGGATAAACCAGCAACGATTGACGCACTGGAAGCCAATATTCAAGCATTTATTCGTGAGATACCGGCCGATATGTTGGAGAGAGTGTGCCAAAATTGGACCTTGCGCATGGGCCATCTAAAGCGGAGCCGCGGCCAACATTTACATGAAATAATCTTTAAACATTAAATTATATCGACCGTTCTATCGACTCAAATAAAGATTTAATCGTTTTTTCAAATGTTTTGTGCGTTTTTTTTTTTTAAATCAAGTCCTATACCTCTTAAAAAATCACCCGTTACATACTGCCATCTTCATGGTTTTCTGTCCCATGCCGTGCTTATTCAGAACAAGAACAAATTAATACCTCAGATAAGACATTCAGTCAACTAAGACTTTAGCATTTATATGGAGCTTCAAAATGAGTTATTGGAAAAATATCCCAAGACCTTTTACTATATAATCTGCGGATGTACAGAATAGTAAAAGTAGTTTCACAAGAAAATTGATACTGCAGCATGGTATATTCCATCCCAATGTTTGGGAAAATCATTCTTGGAATAAGGAAGTAGAATAATTAAGAGAAAGCTGGCGCGGTTCTTTTACCTTTCGGCAACTATATTCCTGCACGCTGATCGAAGAAAAAGTTACGCCCTCGATCAGTCTCATATCTAAAACCAAAGTTAACTTTGTGATGGAACATTTATGATATGAAGATTCTAGTCGACATACGATATTTGGTCGAAAATGGATGCCTTCACAAACGACAACAGCTATCAGAAATTCCGGGAGAAGTGAACCACGCCCACTTTCTGTCAGTGATTGTACTCATCGGTTCCAAGACTAGGGGCCCTGCGCTATACAGCGTTGTGAAAGTTTTTTAGTCCAAAATTCTCATTCGGTTTTTATATGATCTCATTCAAAAGGGTATCTACCTGTCGCCACATCCAAAATTGCGTAAGAAACTGTTTAAGCAGCGCCTTGGCACGGTTTTTTTTAGGTTTTTTGGGTCAATCTGAACATAAAAATACTTTGGAATTTTGTTAATGAATGCTTGAAAAATATTTGGGAGCTTCGGAAACATTAAAAATTTTGTGTTTTATATTGTTTTCGGGGTCGAAGATGGCAAATTTCGCAATTTTTCACAACTAAATCGCTTAATGTTTAAAGCTATCAGCTTGGAAAAAAAATCATATACATATTTTTTTTTCATAACGATCCAAAAAGCGCAAAAAACATTTTTTTAATCCAAAAATATTTAAAATTTGTTTAAAAAGGTATGTAAGCAATTTTTGAAGCAATTTTGGGGATATATTTGTTGATAGGGGTCCTTTATAAATTTAACTGCAAAAAAATGATGACAATACTTTCCAAGCAAATCTAAATTTACTTCTAGGACGGCAAACCTGACATCTGTCACACGTGCCCTATAAATCACTTAGTTTATAACACATGTAAAAACATTCATATCATGAATGACTCTGAAGAACTCCCGTAGAGCCATATCAGCGTTTTTAGCGGACTTTCTGTGTGGAAAAAAATTCAATTTGCTGGGAACTAATTTAGTTCAGTCGAATGGAACTGCACATCACGTCAAGCTGTTTTGACCTGAGATAAATTATTGGAACAAAAAATATCAGCTAAATACAGCTCCAACATATCTAACACCATACAGCAGCGTAACTGTATGAAAATTACAAAATTTGCCCATGGCACAAATGCCATCAATGAAATGCAATGAAGCAATGTCGCTAACGAATATAGCGTCTTGTAATGTATCTCTCAAATTTAATGCCCGATTTTGCTATTCACCAGTGGGAACTTGCACCTATGGCATAACTTCCAGCAATGAGAAGGCGTTTTTGAATGAATATAGCCTATTTCTTGTGAACTGTCTATGAAACTAGACAACAATTATCTGATTTTTGTAAGGGGATCCCTAATCCCCATATTAAATCAAGAAATACTTCATAAATCACCTGAGAGACATAATTAAACAAAAGAACACATTTTGATCAATCCATCAACATATCCATTGAGGCTAGCTAAAAAAAATCTTTTCTCTTTATGAGTTTGTAACAGGTGGGTCAAACTAGATCATCGATATTTTGCTGTACAAGATTCTGCTAAATAAATTCTTTGAAGACATAAATGAAATTATACCGTGAATAAAATCAATGTTTGTTCCCAAATACTTTTACGCTCAACAAGTGTTTACAGCTAACTTTTCTGGCTGAAAGGATACGGTCCGCGCCCTCTACTGGATGGAGGAACGAAAATAAGAGAGTTAGAGGTGCCTTAATAGGTAGTCATCGGAATTTTTCGTGATTACAATAGTTTCCCAACAGTAGGCGTGGTAAGTAAAAGTATAGAACAAACTTGTCCGATGCGACAATTTTTTGCACGTTTGAAAATATATAACACGTTCAGTGCGAACAGCGTCAAAAGACGCCCTCCGCTCCTGTGGTGGGAGGCGAACGGCGTCTTTCGACGCTCTCTGCCGGCTTCCAAAAAAAGGAAAAAAGTATTTCAGTTTCTGAGGTGGGTATCCTCATCCCAGTTCGCAGTCAATGTGTTAAACAGATTATTACTGAACAAACTTACGACTTTTCGCCCAGTTGAAAAGCGAGACTCAGAGCAAACAAATGCTCTATCTGCACATTTGCGTTTGTGAAGACTTGCTGGGGATTGCCAAGTGTGCGGACGCCACATCATATCTCGTCGGGAGTTGCGCCGATGTATCCTATTTAATATACCTTCCCAGTGTTCTAATGGATCCAATAGTGGAATATTTGAACAACCCTTCATGTTTGTGTAGATATTCGTTAACCACCTGGCCATTAGTCACGTTTTCAGTCCCATTTCATTCGCTAAAATACCGAACAGTTTATCCAGTAAGGTCTGAAGGGCAGGAAATTGAGTGATTTTAAAACGGTTTGTAAATCACTGTGAATCTCTTGAAAATGAAAGCAATCCGCTGCAACTCACTGACGCAGAAAGTCATTTAGATACAGCGCAATTTCCACGTTTTGGGCTGAACCATGTTGAATCGACCGCAGAAACTGCGTTCTAATGAAAATGACCACAATACTGCAAGTCTCCTGTCACCCTTATTACATAAAGGCAAGGCCTAAACCTTGTCGTCTGGGATAGTACGTCAAATACCTTGGTAGAGAAGTATATATATATCCTTTAATTTCTTTGGGTAGAAGGCAAAGTATTGCAAAAGTACACTCTTATAACTTAAACTCTCAAGCTTTCGAAGATTTATGTCTTCATCGTCTGGAGCTGGAAATAATTATTGACAATAGCAACAAATAACAATTAGGAGAAAAATGTTTACTTACTAAGTCGGCGAGATTGTTGATGAAATTGTTTTTAAACAACAGTGAAGGGAACACATAGTCGACGAATAAAAAACTGGACTGATGAAGTTCGATTAGGACGGAATTATTTTATTATTAAATGGCAAATCATTTTGAAACGTTTTTTTAAATTAAACGTTGATTGATTCTGGACGAAATTTGGAGATTTTAAAACAATCAACTTATTTTCACTGATAACCTCCACATTATCCAACACAACCATGGCATATATATGCCATTCTGAGATGCAGAGCGCCTGAGGATATATCGTGTAAGGACAGTAATAGCCTTCTCCACCGCGTTTTTTTTTTTGGATAGGATAAAGCTTTTATAGCCACTCTCAGGCATAGAAGCTCTCTATACATTTTTCATCCACCACCTTGAAATGCAGCATATTTGATTATTTCTTTAACGTCCAATAACTCGGTTAAATAATGCCGAACAATATACTGCATCACAGAAAAGACTATCATTACATGATAGTGTAAAATTGAGATAGAAAATGCCACATACTTCGACACATTATTCGTTTTACCCTCATTTTCAAATATTAATATTTACGAGTTGACCGAGACTCCCAATCGGTTAAAATAATGGAATGGATGACTACAGTCAAGAAGAATGATTTCAGTCATGAAATAGACTTTCTATTTATGAGTAGGAAACAGTATTCAAGAAGGGATAAAGGGTTTAATGGCAGTGATAATTGTCTGCGTCAGGAATGTAACTTCTCGGGGAAGGACAGCGGTAAATAATGGCGACTTCTCAGGTTAGTAGTAAAAAATAGTACACAGGATATTCGATTTTACTACACGATTATGTCGTTTTGAACTTATCTTACAAATGCTTTGGAATATCTAGCTACCAGGTCTCAAACTGACCAATTGGGTCAATACTAAAATTCCACTATCTGGCTCATAACTTAGATCAGGCTCATTTTTTTTTTGAGGAGTACCTTTGGAGGCACGAGGATTTTAGGAATTTTAGAATCCTAGATCGAACGGATCAGCCTTGAGATGCGCTGAAAATTTGAATTTGAATCTTAACGGTTTTACAACTTTCCTTTTATCGTTGCTACTGCCATTGCAGCATCACGCCCCATAATATGTAACTATTCCGAAGTAGTTCTATCCAAGGAAGTCAAAAAAGTCCTCCAAATTCCTATACGATAATGTGGATAAGGTTCGTAAAAATGTGAATTCTAGCTTTTTGGAATCATTTATATTTTCTCGCTACCCCTCGAAATAAGGCAGCACAAGGTTCCATCTTCCGCAGTGGTCGATTCTGATAATAGATGGTACTTTGTATTGCCTTATTTCGATAAACGTTATACAATGAATACAGTTGCTTAGCTTTCCTTAGTTTTCAACCGAGACTTAGCCTACACCATGCTGAAGAGATGTCAAGTAGCACGAAACGGTGGTCCATGGTTGTCCATTTGTGGTCGGACGAACAAAAGATGTATTACTAGTTTTTACATAGTGTAAACTTTGTTACAGGGTGTGGTAAACACCGTCCTAAGACAGAAGCCTGGGGCATTGAATCTGATCAACAAGGCAATCAGATCTATCTACAACAACCCAACTTCCATATTTCTAACGGCAAAGGCAGATGATATTCTTTTTGATGGCGTCACTATTAATTGCGCTGTTACGGATTTCGCGGGAAAAGCATTGTGCGCCCAGTTGAAGCAAGAGGCTGGCTTGAGACATATCTCGGAGGATGAGCTGGCGTTTTCACTACTTGGACCAGTAAGTTATTTTTCTAATAGCAGAACATATTACCTTTAATCTATATAAGCTTGCATCACAGATTCATAATAGCGGTTGCATCGCTTACTTAAGGTCTTTCGACCATAGCCTCGGGCTCTTTGATACTCCTGGACTGATGATAGAGGACAAATTAGTCGTACAAGAGATTGAAGGCTCAAAACCATTGAGTGGCTGCTCATTGATGTTGCTACACGTTTATCCTGCATAGCTATGGGATATGTTAGCGGGCGATTTTAATCTAGATCTTGTGTTACATCCTAATACAATGAAACTATGCTCACAAGCAGTAGATGGTAAAAGATTACATTCAAAAAGTGTTCATTTGGACATCCTGAAAGAGGTGAACCTACAGGGTGAACCAGTCAACGTAAATATATCGGATAAGAATATCTATGGCAAACATGGTCATGAAAAAAGGCGTTCTTTATGATTAATTAACATACTCTTATATCCAAAGAATATTATTTGGTAGAATGCACAATTTGGAATCTTTTTTTCTTGAGGGGAAGACTTTATCTTAAACGGGCTTACCACTGCCACAGGCTTTCCTTCCCACACCATAGGCAACTTAAATTTCTGTAGACTCATTTCTTCTTACAAACTGTTTGCTAACAACTGACTTCTCTCCGCGCGTTCTATAATTTAAGCACATATTTCCAAGGTCATCCCTTCTACATCTCAAAGTCGTTCACTCCTACAAGGTCACACCCACTCAAGGTCGAGAGTGATCGAGGTCATATATGTTCAAGGTCACACTTCAAGGTCACTCGGAAACTCAAGGTCACAGTTCCAGGTGACTCGGAAACTCAAGGTCGCACTTCAAGGTCACTGGAAAATTCAATGTCACAATTCAAGGTCACTCGAAAAATTCAAGGTCACACTTCAAGGTCACTCGGAAACTCAAGGTCACGTTTCAAGGTTACATTTCAAGGTTGGCACCGAAGGTCAGCTCTCAAGGTCGTTTGGCACCGAAGGTCGGCGCTCAAGGGCGTCCCAGAACATAAAAACCCTATCTACGTCTATATTGTCTTTTTCTTCTAGTTTTGCGTCGCTTTGAGAAGTAACGTAACTTATATTTGCGTGTATTGATTGCTATGATTTTTGTTATTTGGATGAGTTTTCAAATCCTTCTCAAGGACGTCTAGGCGGTGTCTGCTGAGTTTGTTTTTTAGTTACTAGGTACTCTAGGTAGTATAGTCTCAATTTCTAAGACTGAATACACCTTCGGAGTATCTGAAAAGGATGTCGTATCATCGAAAAAGTGGTCATAAGGCCATCATATTCAAAAATTATATTTTATATTTTGTGAGCTCACTCTTTTCTAAATAACCCGACAGTTACTGAGATACATTGAAGTCTTTTGTTTTAAATTCATTTCAGAAAAATGCCACGGAAGGGAAACGAATAAAAGCTTACCGAGGAACGAAAAACTCGCGTGACGTGGGAAAAATCGTTGAATACGATAACGCAGCAACTATGAGTGCTTGGCCGACAGATGAATGTAATGTTATTGATGGAACTGACGGTACAATATTCCCACCTTTTCTGGAACAAGATGATGGGATTGTGTCTTTTGCGCCAGACCTATGCAGGTACGAAAATGTTTTCTTGAATACCTTAGAACTAAGAAACAATGACGATATTCAGGGCATTCACAAACAATGTAAACAATGTTAAAGATCCTAAAATAAGTTTCAATACCTGCTGAACCACCTTCAAAATTGCTGTTTATTTCTAAGATTGGTTTTAAAAACCCTTAATCTTATAAGTAAGTCCACAAGCCCCTAAATCTATCTAGTAACAAAACCCGTAAATTCCTAATACCTGGATGCATGTTGTGTGTCCTAAGAAGCAAACTCCTCTTCTTCCTCTTCTTCTTCTTCTTCCTCTTCTTCCTCTTCTTCCTCTTCTTCACCTTCTTCCTCTTCTTCCTCTTCTTCCTCTTCTTCCTCTTCTTCCTCTTCTTCCTCTTCTTCCTCCTCTTCCTCTTCGTCCTCTTCTTCCTCTTCTTCCTCTTCCTCTTCTTTCTCTCCTTCCTCTTTTTCCCTCCTTCCTCTCCTTCCTCTCCTTCCTCTCCTCTCTCTTCTCTCCTTCCTCTCCTTCCTCTCCTTCCTCTTCTTCCTCTTCTTCCTCATCTTCCTCTTCTTCCTCTTCTTCCTCATCTTCCTCTTCTTCCTCTTCTCTCATCTTCTTCCTCTTCTTCCTCTTCTTCCTCTTCTTTCCTCTTCTTCCTCTTCTTCCTCTTCTTCCTCTTCTTCCTCTTCTTCCTCTTCTTCCTCTCTTCTTCCTCTGCTTCCTCTTCTTCCTCTTCCCTCTTCTTCCTCTTCTTCCTCTTCTTCTCTTCTTCTTCCTCTTCTTCCTCTTCTTCCTCTTCTTTCCTCTTCTTCCTCTTTCTTCCTCTTCTTCCTTCTTTTCCTCTTCTTTCCTCTTCTTCCTCTTCTTTCCTCTTCTTCCTCTTCTTCCTCTTCTTCCTCTTCTTCCTCTTCTTTCTCTTCTTCCTCTTCTTCCTCTTCTTCCCTCTTCTCCTCTTCTTCCTCTTCTTTCCTCTTCTTCCTCTTCTTCTTCCTCTTCTTCCTCTTCTTCCTCTTCTTCCTCTTCTTCCTCTTCTTCCTCTTCTTCCTCTTCTTCCTTTTCTTCCTCTTCTTCCTCTTCTTCCTCTTCTTCCTCTTCTTCCTCTTCTTCCTCTTCTTCCTCTTCTTCCTCTTCTCCCTCTTCTTCCACCGCTGCCTATTCTTACTCTTCTTCATCTTATTCCTCTTCCTCTTTTTCTCAACAGAGATCATTCTCTTGCCTCCTCTGATGTCACGAAGCTGTTAAGACTATATTTTCCTTAGCTTCTTAAATCTCTTTCGCCTTTTGGATTATATTTTTTTGGTCATCATTACATATATATCCAATTAACTGCGTATATCATCGTTTCTCAATTTTCCAGCCTTTGACTCTTCTCAAAAATCTCAGGTTTGCTACCTATGATATCATATTCTTTAGTGCTCATCCATCATTCGCATCTAACATATACATTATCGTAGGTGTGCTTTTACAGATGCTTCTAGCTCCAGTAGAAGAAACGACCAATTGCGCGGCATCATGTGTATGCTGTATTGAAAACGTATTGCGAAAGTTGCCGATTAAACCGACTGTAACTGTGATTATTTGTAAATTTACCTTATTGTTATGTTATTTACCTCTGCTGAGTGATAAAAAATATGAAGTCGGAAAAGCAGCGCAGTTGCCTAACTAGAAAGCGACACAGGTCTTGGAACAGTTCCAGGAAAAGTTTTTGCTTTGGAAATTAAAGTTATTTCATACATATTTTGATCCGATAAAAAAATGCTTCGTTCGACTGGATTAGATTATTGTTTCTTGTTCCAGATCTCTCAAAGCTTACTACGTAAAGCCAGCTAAGTATGATGGAATTCCTGTGGGAGAATACACAGCAGACCTTGGTGATGCGTCAACCAATGAAGACGAAAAGTGCTACTGTTATACAGATGATTCTTGCTTGAAAAAAGGTGTGAGGCACCTGACGGTTACTGTACATTGTGAAACATACTTTTTGTATTACGAGCTTGAAGTTTCTGAGGGAACACCTTAAAGTTATAGGTTTAACCTCAAAAATCTCCAGCTAAATACAATACCACTGAGTTCTTTAACGTGGTATTAGAGTTCCAATAAATGTCTGTTACCTGTAGAGATGCTATCAAGTTTAGAGAGTAGCATTTCTTCTTCAGTCACCTTGGTAAATCTAGTTTTAGGTGATTCTGATTGCCTTATGTTGATTGTAGGTCTAATGGATCTGTACAAGTGTTCTGGTGTGCCAGTTTATGCTTCCCTGCCTCACTTTTTGGACACTGATGAAAGTTACCTAAAAGGAGTCCAAGGACTGAAGCCTAATAAGACAGAACATGAAATTAGAATATTGTTTGAATCGGTAAGAGACCATCGTGTCGCGCAATTTTTCAAATCAAGGTAAGAAAGTAAAACTACTTCTTTTATTTCCAGTTCAGTGGAAGTCCTCTGTTCGCACGGAAACGGCTTCAGTTCAACATGCCTCTGGAACCAGTTCCAAAACTGGAACTTTTCAAAAATTTCACCGAGACAGTGGTCCCAATGTTTTGGATCGAAGAGGTACGTTTGCCTTGTCAAGCGTTATAATAAAGTAGAATTAGGTATTTCTACAGAAATGGGACCTCAGCCACAAAAACGTTTCCACGATTTTTTTTTTAAATAAGCATATGTAGTTCCCATAGCAGTCACACACATTTCGGCAACCGAGCAGACATGGGGTAAAGATTTGGTTAGCCTCTAATTACACTGATCAACAGCCAAAAAATATCCTAAATAGAATCAACAAAATATTACTATTTTTAATGTGCTAAAACCGGAATGAAACTTATTTTTTCAATATTAGTTCAAGTTTTAGAGATACGGTAATTATACGTGTTCCTGCTGTGACAGTGTTAATATACTGTAATTCGCAAGAATGCACGTGCTACATTTTTATATTCGGCAAGGAAAGATGATGTAATCGGCATGATTGTGTTACGTTATACATACGTGTACATTATATTGTTTTATATTAGCCATTTTTTCCTCAGTTGGCTGACAGCGTTCATGCAAGATGTCTCGAAAGTGTGTAAACAATCCAGATCAGTTTTGTTACGTGTGTGGTGATGTGACTTTTGCGTCTCAGAGACGATCTATTACTCCACTAATAACAAAGGCATATCAGCTTTATTTTGGTTGTAAACTAGGTGATCAAGACAAACAGTGGTCACCCCACATCTGCTGTAATACATGTGCTTCAAGTCTGAGGAGCTGGTTAAATGGCTAAAAACGGTCTATGCGCTTTGCTGTCAGTTTGGTTTGGAGAAAGCCTACAAATCATATTATTGATTGTTACTTTTGCATGGTACCTTGTGTTGGACAAGCCACAGGTATGTCCAAGAAAAAAAATCGGTTATTAACTACCCAAACATACCATCTGCGATGAGACCTGTGCCTCACAGTGACGAAAATCCTATTCCAAAACCCCCAGAATCCTACACTTGCGAATCAGAAAACGAATCAGATCATGGCGATCGAGTGATTCGTCAGGAAGAAGATATGCCATCAACGTCAAGAGATCCTGATTTTATACCGAGCACGTCGTGCCACCAACCGCACAAAATAACACAGTCTGAATTAAATGATCTTGTAAGAGATTTAGAACTTCCAAAATGTAAGGCAGAGTTACTTGGATCAAGACTGCAGCAGTGGAACTTGTTAGACGATGTTTCGGTATGTGTTTTTCGTAAACGCCAGAAAGTCTTAGAACCATTTTTCAATATGGAGAATAACTTGGTTTTCTGCAGTAACATTAACGGCTTACTGGCGGCTTTAAATATAAACTATAACCCAGAAGAATGGAGATTGTTTATAGACAGTTCAACATTGAGTTTAAAGGCAGTGTTATTGCATATTGGAAATATTTTACCATCTCTTCTCAATACGATGAGCACCAATGGCATATTTGTGGCGATTTGAAAGTTGTTGCACTTTTACTTGGGCTGCAGCTAGGCTACACAAAGTTTTGCTGTTTTTTTGTGTGAATGGGACAGTCGGGCAAAGACACTTTATTACACCAGACAAAACTGGCCTGTTCGTCAATTCCTAGAACCAGGTCAAAAAAATGTACAGCATATGCCATTAGTAGATTCGAAAAAAATTTTATTACCACCACTGCATATCAAGTTGGGCCTAATGAAAAACTTTGTCAAGGCATTAGATAGAGATGGGTCAGCTTCAATACCTACGTCAGAAATTTCCAAGACTAAGTGAGGCAAAGGTTAAAGTAGGTATTTTTGTTGGGCCACAGATTCGAAATATTTTGAAAGATACACAGTTTGAAAACACTTTAACAGGTATTGAAAAAACTGCTTGGAATGATTTCCGTCTGGTGGTCACTAATTTCTTGGGAAATAGAAAAGCTGACAACTATAAAACCCTTGTCAAAAATATGCTGTCATCGTATCAAAAGATGGGCTGTAATATGTCTCTTAAGATACATTTCCTACACTCACACCTGGACTTTTTTCCTGACAATTGCGGAGCTGTAAGTGATGAGCACGGCGAACGTTTTCATCAGGATATTTCAACAATGGAAAAAAGGTTTCAGGGAAAGTGGAATCCTTCCATGCTTGCAGACTAATGTTGGACTCTTGGTAGAGATGCTCCAGAAACGATCCATAAAAAAACAGCAAAAAGACAGTACATATAGTGATGCTTATAAGTATATGAATCTTGTTACTTTTTTTAATATATCCTTAAAAATAAAAAATTTTTTTCTAAACCGCAACTAATTTTTTTATTTCATTGTCATTTTTGGATTCAGCGCCCCAAAATTAACAAAGAAGTGCACTTTTCCCACAAGATACAATTAAAAAACTAAAATTTGTTGTCCAGTGTTATATACCCACATCCCTACTCCGCTTCCTCTGTATTGGTTTTTGTGCGTACAAGTACTCACTGAGGGATTGCTGACAATCACTCGTCACTGGACAAGCAATAAGGAAAGCAAAGCTTGCCAGCTTTTATTAAATGTTAAATTGAAATCTTAGGAGATACACATTCAAGTTCAGGTGTAAAAAAGAGAAATATTCACAGTTTTATAGCTAAGAATGGGAAAGGGAGCTTCCACGATGGGTGTAAAGGAACTTGAAAATCGACTAGTTTGTTTATTGCACAAGTTGTAATTGCGTTATTTCAGGGAAAGATGCCCCCAAGAAGCCTGTGTTGTGTGTGTGCGAGCAATATAGAAATATACTTTTTTTCATAGACGTAGTCGGCGCTACATGCAGCAAGCTTTGACCGTAGGTGGTAGACGGTCTCTGACTGTCGAACACGGAGGTACCACCCAGCGGATCTCGTAGGCCCAGCCAGAATATGTGCTTGTTGATGCACACGTGTTCCCTCGCCAGAGTCCGTGTGGCGTTCCCCCTTTCCCTATATCCCCCCCACAGCCCCACGGTACCCAATGGGTGTTTAGGCCTTAGGCCTTCGTGGTAGTTGAAGTATATAAAAAAAGCGCTGATTTGTTCCTCCTGCTGATTTTCTCCTTGAATCTACCGAATTTCAGTAACACTATCTACCGATTTCGCTTTTTTTGGTTCGGCAGCATTGTGCACAATCGCTTCGCAAATCTGAATTAAATGATAAAATAAATTGAGATACAGTCATTTGACACCAAATGGAATCAAGTAATGTAAATTTAATTGTAGTAACACCTTTCTTTCACAAAAAATTAAAATAATTTTCTCCAACGTTAGGTCCATTTTTATTTTGGTAACATAAATGGAAGCTATGCATTCTCACGATTTTCACGTTTCAATGGCTTGCCAAAGTTATCAGACATACATTTTTTTTTCAGGGAGTGGAACTCAACAGTACCCTGACTAAACCCCTGAAGATGCTCTTCATGCTGAAGTCTGTAGTGAACGTCACCAAATACCTGGTGATCTTAGGCGCATTGGGAGGCCTGGCGTACTCCGGTTACCTTTTCTACAAAAGCAGCGGGAAAGTCAACATTACCCCTGTTCATAAAGTACAGCCCAATGATAGTAATAGCATTTCGAGTGTAAATAATATGTATCAGGGCCACGTCAATCGAGCTATGTCGACACACAGCGTAGACAAATACTGAATTGTAGCGAAGAAGAAGAATATTGTGTAATAGGTTAATTATTCCAAAGCTAAAAAAAATGTTTTTGGGTATAGGAACTTGAAACAGCGGCTATAGGAATTCAAACAGCTTAGATATCATTTGAATTTGAAGCCATTTTAGGAGCTACAAAAACTAAAAATTCTATGAAAATGTATGCAAGTGTAAAATGTTTATTTTAGATATTGATATGACTCGTAATGAAGATTAATAAGATTTTTTTACCAGTTCTTCACTATTTTATAACATGAAGTTTGGACTGAACATTCACCAACGAGTCTTACGATGTAATCTCCTTATTTGAGGCTCATCGGTCCCATGTATTGTTCTGCTAAATAACGAATTTCATTGCTGTGCTTAAGTGTGTATGTTTGTTATTACTTTTTTAAGTCTGCGATAAGCACATGCAATGATTATTGAAATGCGTCAGCAGAAGCATTCACGCAGAATTAACGGGAAGACAAAACAAGCCCACAGTGTCTGCTCACCCTTTGACATTTATCTGGAAAATCCCATTTGATAAAGAGACAGGTTTTTTTTAGAGGTATAGAACTTTAAATTGCAATAAAAGAACGATGGATTATTCGATTGGCATGAATTTTTTTATTCGAAAGATAATCTTGTAGCATTTCATTTTAAATATGGTTTCTGGCATATGACTGCCACGGCTGGCTCGGATGTTGTCCAATCTGGACGTCTAATTTTCCAACATTTGTAGCCGTATATCGGCAATAACATGGCGAATGTTGTCTTCCAAATGGTCAAGCGTTAGTGGCTTATCGGCATAGACCAATGACTTTACATAGCCCCACAGAAAATAGTTTAGCGGTGTTAAATCACAAGATCTTGGAGGCCAATTCACAGGTCCAAAACGTGAAATTAGGCGGTCACCAAACCAAAAAGTCGATTGTAGCACGAGCTGTGTGACATGTTGCGCCATCTTGTTGGAACCACAGCTCCTGGACATCATGATTGTTCAATTGAGGAATGAAAAAGTTAATAATCATGGCTTTGTACCGATCACCATTGACTGTAACGTACTGGCCATCATCGTTTTTGAAGAACTACGGACCAATGATTCCACCAGCCCATAAAGCGCACCAAACAGTCAGTTTTCCTGGATGTAACGGTGTTTCGACATAGACATGAGGATTAGCTTCACTCCAAATGCGGCAGTTTTGTTTGTTGACGTAGCCATTCAACCAGAGGTGCGCTTCATCGCTAAACAAAATTCGCTTATGAAAATCGGGATCAACGGCAGTGTCGTTTTGGGCCCATTCAACGAATCTACGCCTTGCTAGATGATCGTTTGGCTTCAATTCTTGCACCAGTTGGAGTTTGTAAGCACGCAAAAAAAGATCCTTCCTCAAAATCTTCCATAAAGTGGATGGACACAGATCCAATTCCTGTGCTCGATGGCGGATGGACTCATTCGGGTCTTCCTGAATGCTACACTCTACAGTAGCTGTAGCTTTTTCTGTACGCACCGTACGGCTTCTCTGGGGATGCGAGTTGTCAATTAGAGTAAACGTGGTGCGAAAACGTTCCATGGTTAATCGAATTAACTGCTCTGATGGACGATTGTCGACGATAAAATGGATGTAGTGCGCGATACGTAATCCGCACAGAATCACTATTTTCGAAATAAAACTGCACAATTTGCAAGCGTTGTTCAGGCGTGTCTATTCATGATGAATTGCCAAACCAAACTAAGAATAAATCACTTGACAGCTGTCAAATCGGTCGCCATCTTCAAAAGTAATGCCAACTTAAAGTTCTATTCCTCGAAAAAAAAACACCCGTTATAATTCTATACCCAATACGCAACAAACTGATAGCTAATGTCAAACATGCATGTGGCAAAAGACGCTTAAACCAAAAATACCTTGGTAATTGTTGTGACACGTTTTTTATGTTCTGTTATTAATAATTATATAATGTTAAATAATCTCAAACAACCACAAATGAATTTGTGTCTTCGTCCGCACATTTATCGTTTATTTACCTTTTTGGGCCATAGTGCAATTTGTACCTATATCAAGAATGAGTTTTCCATATTCGCAGGACACATTCAGAAACATTTGTTATACAAGTACGTTAACAAATCTTAGATCTATGTAGGGATGCTGTGAATAGGTATAGGATATATCTATATTATGTACCTCCGCACTGGAGATGTTGGAGCAACTTTTTGTGGAGGAAGAAATATATATGTTTTTGTTTATTTTGTTGCGTAATATTTGTATACGAACCCTATGTCATCCTCCTATTGTTAGTACATATACGCATCCATCCCTCTCTTCAAAAAAACATTCAAATTCATCTAATATCCCGAAATTTTAACGCTAATAATCACCCATAGCTTTCTGTCCATCAAAAGAACCAACGACTTTACGTTGGATGAACGCGCTCAATGAGTATATATTTATGTTCATCTGTTTCGCAGATATACTAAGTGACTTATGAACACTCGGTTTAAATGGTTTTATTTTAATAAAAGTTGGTGAATGTATTTATCTTACTGTAGATAACAAGTGAAAAAATTTTCAGCCTTATCAGTTGGACATTCCGGTTTTTATACTGCTTTTTTTTTATTCACTAACGCTCTGAAAATGAATATTTCAGCTGCAATAAAGAATCAACGTTGACGGATTTTGGTTCTTGACATCCTTTACGATGCCTAGAGTACGGAGACCTGTACGATTTCGTTAACTTAGTGAGTTTGATAGGGGCCGTAGAGTGGGCCTTCGGGAAGCTGGACTTTCTTTTCGGGCAATTGCAGTTAGAGTGCAAAGAAGTGTAGACACTGTGGCTAGGTGTTGTCAGGCATGGCTTCGAAAAGGCCGTACGCAAAGAGCAAGGGGCACTGGACGCCGCCGTAGAACAACAGACCGTGAAGATCGCCGCCTAAGATTATTGGCCTTAAGGGACCGTTTCTCCACTACCAGGTCCATTGCAAATGAATGGTTTGCAGAACACGGAAGACCTATTGGCATGCGAAGTGTTTACCGACGAATGAGAAGTTTTGGCTTGTTTTCATACCGGCCACACTGAGTCCTCCCTTTAACTCGAGAACACCGACGTAATCGCCTTGAGTGGTGCAGACAACGGTCACTCTGGGATCAGGAATGGAACAGTATTGTCTTTAGTAACGAGTCTCGATTTGTTTAGGCATGCACGATGGTCGTGCCAGGGTTAGAAGGCGACGTGGTGAAAGGAGAAATCCACAGTTTTTTGTTGAAAGACATGTTCATCACACTGTTGGAGTTATGGTTTGGGGTGCTATAGCTTATGGTTCCAGGTCAGCTTTAATCTTCATCAGAGGTAACATGAACGCGCAGCGTTATATCCACGAAGTTCTAGAACCCCATCTTTTACCCTATCTTGACACCCTGGCAGATCCAACTTTCCAACAAGATAATGCCCGACCACATGTTGCAAGAGTCACAATAGACTTCTTTCAACATAATGATGTCACATTGTTACCATGGCCACCAAGATCTCCCGACTTATACCCAATTGAGCACGTGTGGGATATGATGGGTAGGAGATTGCTCAATTTGCAACGTCCTCCTCAGACTCTAGAAGCACTTCGAGAGGAGTTGGTGGTTGCCTGGAATGAGATACCACAGGAGGACATTGACCACCTGATCAGAAACATGCCTAGGCGCGTTGGAGAATGCGTTGCACATCAGGGTGCATCCGCACATTATTAAACGTCAAAGGGCTTTAAAGCAGTGCAATCATTTTGAAATTTTTTTCATTTACTTATTATGCCTCATTAAGTACTTATACAAAATTTTATTAAAATAAAACCATTTAAACTGGGTGTTCGGATTTATATGTCACTTAGTATACTTTCACATGAAACTATAGAACCACCAAAAGCGGCAAGCAAGCGCAAGCTCTCAGCTGTGTTGGGTGTACTAGATACGTCATCCTTGCTCATCGCCTCGAGAACGCCAAACAACTTCCAGAATGCGAAAACCCACCCAGAACTGTTAAATCATTGTCTTTGCAGTTCCACCGTAGATTGTGAGCCAATCTGATCGAGTATGCGTAAAGGAAAAATATAACCGATATTCTCCAAAGTTTCTGGTGGACCAGACGTGTTTTCTACCAGCTTTTCCCTCTGGTTAATGCCATAATCGACCACAAGAAGCAGTATGAAAAAATTAAAATCCTAATGTTTCCAAAGTTCTCAGATATTCCTCGAATATGAACTAATGATATTATAAAGCATTTTTGGGGGTAGTGTTAGGGCAAGCCTTCCTTTCTAGTTATTAATTATTAAGAGCATACTCAATGTATATTCTGCTTGAGCGCGAGAGGCGCGTCAGCTTCGTCAAAAGCACCTCCTAAAATGCACTTGGGTTTCGTTAATTGACGCTTGAAGAACGCTTTTGAGCTCGGCACTGTATACAGGGTGTCCGCAAAGTTGGGGTTTTCCTTTTCAGATACAACTACGCTTGATATAAAAAAGCTAATGTATGGTCAAACGTGAGCGAAAACAAAAAATTAATGAAAAAGTTCTTACTGTTCAGATGATTTGAAATTCCAAGTAAGGCTCTGTCAAAAAATCAGTATTTACATCGTAGTCGTACGTCGTATAACCGCGCTGTGCACGTGACCGAGGGATAGGACAGGACCGGCTTCGGTTTGGTTCAGGTTTGATTGAGTTTGCGGAGCCCAATATCTCGGTTCTTTTAAGACATTGGTGTATATGCTACTAAGAAAATCCGCTTATTTTCTCAAGATTCACACGTCGCGTAAAGGAAAACACCAACTTTGTATTATGGTCTAGCACAAAGTCACCTATGGTATTATTGAAGCAAATATCACATTTATCTGCAATTTGGAGATGATGCTGAAATGAATTTTGAAAACAATTTCCAAAAAATTCCATTTAATTGAAATTAATTATTCATCTACAGTAATAGTAAGGACTCTCAGCGATACAACTAGGCCCTAAAACCTGAAAAAAGTACTACAGAGATCGTATATTTTTCTGGGACTTGGGTGTTATTTATTTAATTACACCACCAACAGTTTATAAACCAATTACTGGTGGGAAATACAGTACATATATATATATATAATATAAATCACAAAATAAATTAATTGCATTGATTGCTTAGTAATTGCCAATAAGAACCCATGAAAAGCTACCACTGATCATAGCTCAATCAAACTGTGGTAGCTCAAAAAAAAACTACCGCTTTACATACCCTCTTAATAATAGAAATGGATGTGTTGAAGATATCAAAATAATTTATATAGTCATTATAACATGAGCATATCGAATATAGCGGTGAGTGCAGCAGTAGATTCGTTCGTGGGGTAGGTAGGTAAAAGGCAAGGTTGGCCCTTGTTCGTACTCTAGGTGTATTGAAATTTAGCATAGATAAAAATGATGGACAATCATGTTGGTAATTTATAACTTTGACCAAAAAGACTAAAGATTGTATCTTCCTTCTATCATCAAGGCTGAGAAACCTATGCTTTTGAAGTTAGTTATTTTGTGAAATCCCTATAGGAGGATAAACACCATCTGTTTAAATACTGTTTAAATACTTCAAGAACTTCCTCTGAATTTTTTCCAATGAGTCACATGAGGTAACATAGCATGGGTTCCAGATTATCCTTCCATATTTCAGCTTAGAAAGAACAAACGAATTGTACAGCACTGTAGGTGCTGTGGTACCGATAAACTCTCTTGAATTGCGTATAACGAATCCCAGTGCTTTGTTGGCAGAATTCACTAAATTAGTTAGGTGTGCACTGAAGCTCAATGTCCTGTCAAATATTACTCCTAGGTCCCTGAACTCCTCTAAAGTCTGAAGAGGAGTGTTGTTAATTTTATAACTATTGGTAATTGAATTTACTCTCCTCTGAAAGTTAAAGATTTACATTTGCTCACGTTGATGGGAAGTTTATTAGCAGCACACCACTCAGTCTGTCAAGATTCCTTTATAAATAAAAGTAACCAGATGGATCATCAATTTGCCAGTACAGTTTTACGTCGTCCGCATAGAGCAGAATATTGCAGTCAATCGTATTAACTAAGTCATTAATAAAAATGACGAGTAGTAGTGGACTTAAGGAAGATCCTTGTGGGACGCCAGTAGATGGAAAAAAGTGAAATGATTTACCACCGTTAAAATCCACATATAGTTTGCGATCAGACAAATACGACTGAAATAATAATACCAAATTTTTGGATAAGCCAATGCTATTTAGTTTTCCCAGTAGTAAACCATGATCGACTCTATCAAACGCTTCACTGAAATCAGTATATAGCACATCAACCTGAGCATTATAATCTGCTCCCTCAAGAGCTACCGCAATTAAATTCTATTGGACTATTTAAAAGCAGGATAAAAAGTTGTTAATTAATTTGCTTATAAGTCGGACTTGCCAAATCGTTGAACTGAACCAAACTATTTTGTTACCATTATGAATTTAAAAAGGAATAACCAACAGTACCTCCCTAATTAAGGCATATACAAGTAGGCAGTTCATTTAAATTCTGTAGAATGATTCGAATTTAACCTATTACAAATTCAATTCCAATCCAAGTTAGAACAATGTAGTATATTTAGATTAAAACTATTATAAGATGTATGTATGTAAGTAGTTTTAATTGTTGTGCTTCTGCGGATTCTGGATTTGTTTGTTGTATCAGAAATATATTATTTCTGTGAGGCAAATAAATATTATTGCTAGTGTTACTATTATTGTTATTATTATCATTATTACCGAGCGGTTGAGAAGATATTTCCCGGACAATTTGGCATTTTAAGGATGATGAGCGAGTGTGACGTATCTGGTATATCCAAAGAAGAGTTTCGCAGGGCATTAAAAAAAAAAGAACTGTCAGTTTGAATTTCACATTTCAACCTGAAATACCCTATGAACGTCGCCTTAATGCATGTATTGGATCTGTCGGTTTCCCGTCTACTGTTGACTGCTTGAGAAGAAGTAGACATTGCTGCCTTCAATTCCTTACCAATCGATACCTAAGAACGTAAACATGACAAAGCAGTGCCTTAATGGTGATTTAAATTTAATTCTTTGAGCAATGATCTCAAATCATTTTCTATTGCTTGTCTCATCATAACCTGCTCCTACACTGAAAGTATATTTTTCGAAAATAATGATTCATTGGAAGATAATGTTGCCAGAAGCACGGTCATAAATGTGTTGGGGAGCAAAATTGTAATGGAAACGTACGTATTAATAAGTTTTTAGAGTGTATACGATCTGCTTGGAGTTGAGGTCACTAAAGGAGCCTTTAAACAAGTAATATTTGCCTATAGCTATGGAAACTATAGCGCAGCCATCACGAATATATTGCAGCATATGGCCCGATTATGTATCTTGGTCATATCTTGACTATACTTTGACAAAGTTATCTGCATTGTGTGCACCAATGAATTCGAATAGATTAGAAGCAGAAAGTCTAAATCTTTACATTGCGTTGTTTGTCGCCAAAATTCTACAGCTTTAGTGCTTACCTTTGGCCATTTGTCTACCATCACCTATCAAAGTGACAAGCTAATACATAGACGAACATTTAACGGAGCAGAAATACAAAATGTTTTGATGGGATAAATTGGACAAGGCAAAAAACTAAAGTAAATACCTGATGATTTTTTAAGAGAATATGAAAAATTGCATTCATCAAACACCAGCAATGGCCGAATACTCGATTTTGGAAATAGTGCATTCTTTGTTCGGTTTTTCTAGGCAGTGGTGGTAATCCGAGCAGATTCTTTGTTAAAAGCAAATACCTACTTGATCATAACAAGTAAATTCCTGGTATTATATCATAGTTACTAAGGCCCGTATCATCCGTCGTCCCTACAATTGTAGGGCGCCTTTATGGCCTCCTTGATTGTCATAGTTTTCTACTTCTCCGTGTCAGAACACTATTTTGAGGTTATGTCACAAACATCTATTTGCATTATTTTATCAGCCTGGAACTTCCTACAATTTAAGAAGAAAATATATCCTCACAATTGGAGGGCGCTGACGCTGACACGGGACAAGTGTAATCTAGAAATTTTTGAAGGAGAGAAAGGGGTATGACAATCAAGGAGGCCATAAACGCGCCCTTCAATTGTAGGGACGACTGACGATACGAGCGCGTTTATGGCCTCCTTGATTGTCATACTCCTTCCTCTCCTTCAAAAATTTCTAGATTACACTTGTCCCGTGTCAGCGTCAGTGCTCTCCTATTGTGAAGATATGTTTTCTTTTTAAATTGTAGGAAATTTCAGGCTGATAAAACATGATATAACTCAAAAGCAAGCACAATTTGATGCAAGTAGATGTTTGTGACCTAACCTCAAAATAGAGTTCTGACACGGAGAAGTAGAAAACTATGACAATCAAGGAGGCCATAAAGGCGGCGCCCTACAATTGTAGGGACGAATGACGATACGGGCCTAAATTGATCCAATAAGGTGGTTCAATTAATCTGATCTTCTTTTTTTTGGGGCTACTAAGCTTTTTTACTAGAATCTACTAACAATAAAATGAAAAATTGAAATTAATATTCTGTTCTACCTTTTCAGTATCTACCAAAAATTCTGGTTCAGCTGCAATGCTTTTGATTTTTCAATGCTGCTGTTATAGGTATACAATCCTGTTAACAAACGTTAGTTCCGGATTGACCACTTAAAGAAACAAGAAGTGAACTGGTATAAATCAAAAGTTACCTCACAATTGTCCAGGTAAAAAGTTAACGTTGGGGCAATTGCCCCTCTGTAACGCCGATGACTATAATACAGGGTGGTCCATAAGTCCTTTGAAATTTCAAATTTGAATAAAATTTAACGGGTGAGCGTGAGCGGCGCGGGCGAGGTGGGGGCAGTATATTCAGTGTCTGGGAATTCAGTCGCCATGGAGTGTTTCACTGGAGCGGATCGTGCTTTTTGTGTGCGCGCGTTTTATCAAAATAATGATTCGGCAACCATTGCGCGGCGTAAATATCGAGAATACCACAATTTACACAATTTTACAAAGTGTCCAACAGCTCAAACGATTAAGAACTGGGTTGCTAAGTTCGAAGAGACTGGTTCGACGTTAGATAAACAGCGGTGGGGTCGACCAAGGACAACTCGTATTGAAGAAAACATCAACATTGTGGCACAGTCTGTTCGTCAAAATCCTACCCAGTCTACTCGTAAGCGCTCCAGTGCACTAAACGTACCCAGAACATCTTTACAGCGGATTTTAAGGAAAGATTTACGTCTGCACGCTTACAAAATTCAGTTAGTGCAGGAATTAAAAGATAATGACGCTATTCAGAGACTAAACTTTGCGAATGAAATGTTGAATCGATTTTCTTCGCTCAATAATGTGTTGTTCTCGGACGAGGCTCACTTCCATTTAAACGGGCATGTAAATAAACAAAATTGCCGTTATTGGAGCCCCGAAAATCCAAGGCCTAAGCATCAGAAGCGCTTACACAGCCCTAAAGTTACAGTTTGGGCTGCTATGTCAGCGCATGGCATCGTAGGCCCTTATTTTTTTGAGGACGACAGAGGTCGCGCATTAACTGTTACTTCGGAGCGGTATGTAGCAATGATAGAAGAGTTTTTGACACCAGCGTTGCAGAATTTTCCAGGCTATAATACGCAGACCTGGTTTCAACAGGACGGAGCAACTGCCCACACCTCCAACACTTCTATGCTCGTCGTCTGTCAACTTTTTCCAAGCAAAGTAATTTCTCGAAGAGGAGACATTTCCTGGGCACCACGTAGTCCAGATTTGACCCCAATGGACTTCTCAAGAGTAAAGTGTACGACACCACTCCGCGATCAGTTGATGTCCTGAAAGAAAATATCCGAAGAGAAATGGCAAGCATTACAGTGTTGACTTGCCGCGCAGTCATCGACAATTTTAGACGTCGTTTATATGAGTGCCGTGATCGTAATGGATGGCATTTAGACGATGTGATTTTTAAAACATAATTCCCATTCAATAAAGATGATAACAAAATATAATAATTCTTCATAATGTAACTAGTTTGGTTTTATTCCTTTTTTTCCAGCTCAAAGGACTTATGGGCCACCCTGTACATTAACAATTATCGATCGATTATTCACTTCAAACTGCTTTTTGCGAGCCACAGAATCACCCACCAGTTTCAATAATCATCTGCACTGTGAGGAGTTGATGCACTTTTATATGTTTTCGCAGAAAACTACGAATTGCATATGAAATGTCAACAACTGTCAAACTGTCGGCTGAAGCTTGATAGATTTGTATTATGAACTGTGTATGGCATTTTGGAGACAAATCATAGACTTGCTCCTTCTACCTAATCTAAATTCGTTGGTGTCAACGTCAACGAATTTGAATAGATTAGAAGGAGCCAAGCCTATGTTCACATTGAATTGTTTGTCTCCAAATTAGGTAGTCTTAGGGCCGTATAGTCAGCCGTTCTTACAATTGTAGGACGCCTTTATGGCCTCCTTGATTTTCATAGTTTTCTACTGTTCCGTGTTGTATCAGCGCTCCATTTTGAGGTTATCGTGCGTTTGCGCCAAATTGTTCAAGCTTTTGATTTATATCATCTGTTATATAGCGTGAAATTTCCTTTGATTCAAAAAGAAAACATACCCTCACAATACTAGAGCGCTGACGCTGACACGTAATAGTAGAATTCTAGAAACATCCCAGCCTTTCTGAAGGATAGAAAAGACTATGAAAATCATGTAGGTCATAAAGATGTCCTACAATAATTGTAGGAACGACTGACGATACGGCCCTTAGTGCATACTCTTGTGTCATTTGTCTACCGATGAATGTGATAGCGTTCAGAAAAACAACATTCATGATCACCATATCCAAAGAAGGAACTTTGGTCACTCCGCAGCTATTGAAGAGAAATGGTTGATCGCTAACGTGCAGCATTGCGCATAGCAACAGAAGAAGAATACTTACCGCAGAAAATATCTACCTTCATTTTATGAACTGTCAAAAAATTGACTTATGTCAAGTGCAATCTGGGGCTCGATACAGGCTATGAGGATCAAGAGACAAACAAAATACTAGACTAGCCGGCACGGGTATTATATAAAAACCTATAAAGCGTCAAAAAAAACCTGTAAGATGTCATCTTGCAGACTAGGTAGTTTTTAGGGTGCAAACTGTCATTCCATGTTTGCTCACTATGATCGTTGCGAGCGCGATCCAAAGCGTCCATCTATGGGAGAATGAATGAACGATACGGCTTGCAGAGTCTCTTTACAAGCATGCATTGTTGGTTGCAGACAGCCACTTTGTTTGTATATTACAAATACAAATTTTAATGTTTAAAATGTTAAAGAACGAAAGTTTGGTTGAGTAGAAAGACGGCATCTGGATGATTGTATTGGTCTGCAGTGTATAAAATCTGTGATATTTACAATGTGAGAAAATTATTACTGACTATGCTGCCAATGAAGTATACCTATTAGATGTGCCAGACGGGTTACTTGTGTTGTTCTTTCTGAAGAGAGGTTAGGTCCAATTTATAAATTACGGTTTTTTCCGTTTTTTTTTTCTTTTGTGTTTTTAAAAACCTTGAGAAGAATGACAAAAAAAAACACCGTCGCGCCCGCGTTGTGTGTAGTTACTGGTAGCATGTATATGACTTGTAATTCGACAGTGTACAGTGAATATAATCATTTCTTATATCTGTTATTTTTGACGTTCAACAAATTTGCATATGTAATTTCAAGAATGGAAGAAAAAGTGTATGCGGAACTAATTTCTAGCCTAGTAAGTTTATTTGAGACAATAATTCAATGAAATTATCATCAACACACATTATTAGTCTGCAAATCCTCACTATGCCTTAGCTTAGACCTCTAGTAATGCCATCTTTGAAGCAGATTTTACATCACATGAGAGCTAAATATTGATAACCGAAGCCTCTTGACGTTTAGGCAACACGTACAACTACAAAACGAGTTCACAAAGTATCCATCAGCTAGTGTCAAGTTAAAATCTTGTAGAGAAACCTCATAATGTCAAAAAAAATCGCCATAATGTCACTTTTCAAGATACTTTATACCCCTGCCATTCTAGCTAGTCCGAATTTGTTGGTTGGTGTAGATATATGTATATTCTTGTAAAAAATTTTTCGTCGGCTAAAACACAAAATCGGGTAAAAATGATGCAGCGCGGCAACCTACATTACGTATACGTTAGAATTTATTGAATATAAAATATATAAAATAGGTAGTTACTCTAGTTGGCACTGTAGTGATGCCAAAACCACCTATGTATAATGGACTTAGTTAATTTGAAGTTGACAGTATACTTACATACTGATTGTTATTGTTGAAATATTAAGTCATAAAGCGGCAAGTCAAACTGCAAAGATTATAGCCATAATCTCAAATCACAAAACGTAAACGCGTCAAATAACGAAGCTTGGTATCTAGGAAAAAACTAGAATTACCCAAGAAATTGGCCCAAAATTATGAAATGATCTAGTCTCGAAATTCATTCAATAATTTATTGCTGTGAAAGAATTAATAACAATTTTCTTGTTTACAGGCTCCAACCTTTTCAAGGATGGAAATTTGTTCAATTTATTGGATCATTCAAAGCGACTACCTCAAGGACAAATATAAGTAATAGAAAACCTATATAAAAGTTATTTCTAATAAATCCGTAGATTCACCGGGCAGCGAACAAACACAATGTCGGCAAACACTTGAGACACACTCTCCCCCACCCTCTGCGAATCCTTGCAGTCAATTTTTACCAATCAAAGTCTTTCCAAAAATCAATAGGAACGTCTTTCATTTTTTGACGTCGCCACTGGATCGATTTTCAAAGACTAGTAACCTTCTGGAAAAATCCACGAAAATCCTCCATGAAATTGTCAGTAGGCTGATTGAGATATTTTGTTCAACACAAACTTCCTTATTCATACATACTTACTTACTTCACAAATATTCATGAAAATTGATAACATCGACCTCAGTTCTAAAAAGTCCACCTTCCTATTCTAATAGACAGCCCTCCCCCTCCCTTACTTGGATATCAATTTTCCATTAGAAGTCGAAGCTTAATCTCATTCTTAACGACATCTTTCAATCATTGATGAGAAGTCGTCATCCTTCAAGCAAAACATCGTCGTCATCTCCCCTCCACCTAAGCACATACATTCAATAACAGTATAACTCGATAAATCTGTCTTATACAATTTTTATGAATTTTCAGTTGATAGTCTTGCCTGGCAGTTCGCTAGTTTTAAAAAATGCAGACGCCTGTAAAGGTAGCGATTGCTGGGATAGTTTCTTTGGTGTTTATTGTATTGGTGGGGTTCATTTTGTTGGATCCGATTTTGAGATTTGGAATTAAGGATGTAAGTATCTAACGTGATAATAAGGCACTAGCATCGTGTGTAGATAGTGGTAGACACTCCTAGTTTATAAGACCAAATGTCGGTTCTACAGATATTAATTGGCCTATCAGATAACTCATTCCAAGGTGTTAATATTATATACGTATAGTCAAAAATTCCTGAAGTTCATTTACAACCTTTGGAAATACCAAAACGGAGATGCTTTATAGAAGAACATATGTGTATTTTTTTGGTATAATATTTTTGCTATTCATTATTTTTAACAAGTAGTATGATTTTAAGGCCAAACACTAATAAACGTTCATATGGCTTATACCGGGTGTTTCCAATTCGATCCTCACCATTGGAATTTCGAGAACGACAAGAGATACAAAGTCACTTGAATGTGGGCAGAGTTGCATATTAACTAACAAAATGCCGCTTAGGAAGTTTCAAAATTCAAAGTATTTCCGGAGACAAAAAAACGAGTTTTTCCAAAATCGTCTTAATTTTTTATTATTTATAGTGGAATTGTGAAATAAATTGCCCATTAACCTTGCTATGTTTTTTTCTCTACATAATTATAATTTCAATATGACGTTTCGTCCTGCGCTCCAGCATCAACTTCATTTTTTATTAAAACGCCATATTGCACTTTAACTCAGATGAATATAGTTTTTAGTTCAGATTTCAAAAATGCATAATATGACATTCATTGACATTGCCAAGCCTCAATTTAATCCAGAAAAACAGAGGTTCCTAGGTAGGCCTTGAGGTTATCAGATCAGTCATTTGCTTCGTATACCAGACCATACGTCAAATTGAACATAGTGACAGTGTTTGAAAGACTGAGAAGCGGGGAAATAAATCGCGTACTTAAAAATGTACAGAGAAGAGTCGGGCATTGCGTACAAAATAACGGACACTTTGAACATCTGCTCTGTTTATTTATGATTATTATCGCTATTTTACCAATAATATTTTTATTTTGTGTTCATGTTTCACCATACCTTTTCATTTCTTTATAATTGTCATCCAACAACAAATTCATGGCCAACTAAGAAAATACATCGCTGAATGTGGGACTAAAGGGTCCATTTAAATTTACAAAATATTCCAATAATGCGCTCATATGAAAAGACAAAGTTGATGATGGAAGTCCAAAGAAGAAATCGCGAATTGCAAATTTGACTACCCCACCTTGCAGAGAAGAATAAGTATGACAACATGCAATTTATTTTGGAATTCCATCCTAAATAAGGGGAGAAAAACATAAATAGGATCTTGGAATAGATCTGGTTTGTGAAACAAATGACTATCTGAAGCAAGGCCTGCCTAGGAAACTCTGCATTTTTTGGCGACCCCAATGTATGACGTATTATACATTTTTAAATCAAATTAAAACTCTATTCATCAGTGCAGAGTTATTATGCACTTTATTTTGAAATTCCAGTACAAATAAAGTCGGTAAAAAATTAAAACTGTTTTAGGAATATTCGGTTTATCCGCATCTCTCCGGAAGTACTTTGAATTTCGAAGCTGCATTTTGAAAAAGCAACTCTTCTCTCATTTAAGCGACTTCGTATCTTTTATAGTTTCTGAGATCCCAATGGTGAGCGCAGAATTTGGAACAGCCGGTATTTATGAGAAGTTTAAAAGCGTCTGCGTTCAGACGTTGACGCATAGCTCTTCGTACTTCTCCAAACTTTATTCGTTTTTTGGATAACCTGGAGGGCATTCAAAAGACAATAAATCTCCCTGTTGCCGACATTCCAAGGGGCAATGTCCATGTTACTCAGAACTTTATATTGGAACCTTGGATAATTTTGATGTCGGTGTCGCTGGCACTATTCACATCACCTTTTCCTTAGCCCCTATAAAATTCGAAGAACTTAAGAAAGGCACAAAACTTAAATCAGTTTTCAGCAGATAACAAAGAGTACACTTTAAATCGTACATCAATCGATTTAAATCTCAAGGATGGAACTTATCTGACCCTAGTGTTTCAATTAGGGAGGTGACTCCATTCCAATGCTGAGGACAACGAACTCGAGTAGGCTAGAAGAAGCCAAGCATGTGCTTAAGCCTGCGTAGTTTCAGTTTAAACATTTGTTCATACAGTGTCTACCAAAGTGACGGAACAGTTAATATTGGAAATAGAGAGACACTTTACCTGAAATCTTCGATCCAAGTAGTTGTGATCCGAACAGGTTCTTAGCAAATATCTAATTGACGATAATATGAAATTTAGTGTAGTTATATCTTTCTCACCCAGTGCATCAAATAAAAAGGTTTGGAATTGATTTAGTTAATTTAACAAAATCTATTGACACTGAATTGATGAAACATATAACTGCAATTTATAACAAGAGCATGCCAGCTCTTTCTACCTAATCGAAATTAGTTGGCCCTGGAGCTTTCGTGACCTCACACCTTTTTTGTTTCCGGTGACAAAAGAAAAATACAAAAACCACAAAACCATAGTGGTAATCCCTAAATTAAACGTAACCCTCCACGACAACGTCTTCAACATGTGTCGCTCTGAGGAGACTTATTTTCCACTCTTTGTACCAAGATTTCTACTTTTCAGCAAACTTGCCTCAAGAAAAGGAACGAAGTGAGGGATATATACTTGAAACTGCCATTCCCTTTGGATTTTAAAATATATTTCTTCAACGTTAGCAATCCTGAACAAGTGCAACTTGGAGCAATGCCCAATGTTAAGGAAGTTGGACCATACTGCTATGAGTAGGTAGTAAATTATTATTTTTACAAATATAATCAGGTATGAAAATCCTTCACTTTGATCAAGGATATATTCTATCCTCATATTACCATCCCGAAAATATTTCATCTTTAGACGTAACTAACACGTGAAACAGAATGTTGCAAGATCTTTAGTGAGAACTCAAGCAAGCCAGCAATCACACATCATAGTGCATGATCACTAAAAATTTCGTAACCGGTTCTGTGTTCAAATTATTATAGCCAGCTTCTCAAAGTGTCCCTCAAACACTAGGAAGTCTATACCTTTAACAAGCATTTGTTATCAAACATCTACGTTTGTTTCAATATCGCCTTATCGTTTGCCCCAGTACAGGGTGTCCGCAAAGTTGGGGTTTTCCTTTACACGACGTGTAGATCTTGAAAACATAAGAAATTTTTCTTAGTACCATATACACCAATGTCTTAAGGGAACCGAGATAAAGGGCTCTGCAACATCAAAAATATCTTAATACCGTCCTGTAGCCGCAACATCACCGACTGGTACAAGGTCACTGGTTCAACCCGACGACAGAACTGGGTCGGGGTCAGTGTGTCAGGTCAGTATGCAACCTTCATCCGACGGTTACGGTCACGCGTGTAGAGGTAATCGCGTAGGGAGAATCCCTCAACAAGCAGAGAGACGTGGCTAGAGAAGTGCAAGTATCAAAAACTAAAGTGTGGCAATCGCTGCGTGAAGAGGGGCTGTATCCATTTCACGTCCAACGTGTACAAGCCCTTCAATCTGACATTTTCCAGCAAGAGTGCGGTTTTGTGAGTGGTTGTTGCATCAACATGACAATAATCCGGACTTTTTGAAGTGCATATTGGTGACAGACGAATCTACGTTCACGCGTAATGGGGTAAATAACTTTCGCAACACTCATGTTTGGTCAGTAGAAAATCCGCACGCTGTTCGTCGGGCACATTTTCAACAAACATTTTCGGTGAATGTTTGGGCTGGCATGGTGAACGGTATGCTCATTGGACCATTTATTCTCCCAAATCGATTGGACGGGATGCAATACCTAGACTTTTTACGCAACATTTGGCCTTCCTTGTTAGAGGATGTGCCATTAAGTGTAAGACAATCAATGTGGTTTCTGCGTCTGCCCGGTAGCGCATCAGCTGATTACATTTTCTATTGGAGCGGTATGATTTCGGGCAGAGACGAACTTAGCCCTTCTCGTCAACTGCAAAGTGATTACTTTTTCCTTTATTCTTTTAATTGGTCGCCCTCGTTTCACTAAACATTACCTTTGTTATTTCAAGGGTAGTTGTTTCTGAAAAGGAAAACCCCAACTTTGCGGACACCCTGTATAGCCCGTATAGCCCAGTAAATCAACACTGTTGACCTAACAAAAATTGTATAGTAGATGAAAATTTGGATTTAGCAGAAACTAAAAAAGGTTTGATATACTTTGATATTTGACCTTTTTTTACGGTCCTGAAAATATTATATACAGGGTGATTCATAAGTCTTGACCAAAAATAAGCATTTTAAGGGGGGATTTCTATCTAAAAAAATCTTCAAAATCGTCAACTGGCACGAGCTAAAATTTGCTACGTGACTTAAACTAACTATTGTTCACATTCAAAAGTCTTTGCCTAAAATTAACGTGCACCAGTGGCGGAGATACAGGGGATTAGTGGCATTATTTTTCCAAATAAAAATAGTACGCCACTGTTTTTTTCCGAAACGCGCAATTTTTTTAAGTTTAACTTCATTTTGCTACAAATAATTACTGTTGAGTTTTTCACCTGGAGTGCATTGTTTTCGTAAAAATAAAACAAAACAAAATAGGTGAATAATCGAAGCTTTATTTCAATAAATGTTCTAAAAGTCCACCATTCTGACGGTTACAAGGTCGGCATCTTTTTAATAAAGACGAACGTATTTAAGGAAAATTTGTTGTGGCTTGCATTTGATGAATGGTATTATCTATTCTTTCTTGTAACTGATCAACAGTATCAATTTGTTCAGCATACACTAGTTGTTTAAAACCGCCCAATAAAAAGAAGTCCAGCGGGTTCAAATCAAGAGACTCCGCAGGCCCACGACGGTGTTGAAGATATTAGAGAAAACTGTTTTCTGTTTTTAAGCTTCAACTGTATCGATGACATCTTCACACGTTCATTTACGAGATTATACCAATTCTTTTATAACGCTCGTATGCAGAAATTGTTGCAAGGTTCTACGAAAAGTTTGGGTCCCCTTAACAGGCTAATATATAAAACTATTATGATTGTGCAGTTAATATCTGCCATACTTTGAACTTTCTGATCAATACACATTCTACGAGTAGTCATTTGTTGCACATGGTATAATTATGTAATTAAAAATGACAGCTGAAAATATTCTTGCTGTACCAAAAATGAAGGTAATATGATACCGATAACATGTAATTTGGCGTAATGTTATGTCCACAAGGACATACAGGATGATAATTGATAAGTACCTCCAATAAATTATCTTGGCTAGTGATTGCGGGGGACTGCTGCGTCAGCACGCGGCGATATTGATTACAGTGGGTCGGTTTAGTAAAAAAACTCAACATTTTATCTGCTGCTAATAGTTGCTTAAATTGGAGTGAATGAGACTATAGAACCAACGTTTACTTACTAATGCGTTCACTTAAGACAAGTAAGTTAATCCTCGCTCTGTCAGGCGACTATGGAAAGACTTTTCATAACTATTACGTTAACCTTTGTTACGATACTACTTAATAAAAATACAGTTTGAAAAATCAGTTATCAGTAGATAACATATTGTCTACCCGAGTGGTAAACCGCACCCAGAAATCTGTACCATAACGGGAAATATTTTCCCGTAATAAATCCCCTTGTTTTAGATAACTCCCGCATAATTCCCTCTAATGCACAATAGTTGCCCCCACATTTCCTCTAGTGCATCATAATTCCCCCAAATCCCTGGTAATTCTCGCAAATTTACCGAAATTACTGGGAATTTACGAGATACACTCTTTTGACCAGCCATAATTTTACCGGCTCTAACTTTTTTATATGACCCTCTAGAAGAAAAAGTGAACATTGAAGTTATACGAGCCCCTTCCCACTTCAGTTGGCCCACTTCAAGATTTGTACCAAAATATGCCTTTATAAACTAAACATGATGAAACTATTTACTTCTAAAACAATTTATTTTCTCAATAACATTTTAGATACACTCTAGTCGTAAAAAAATACATATTTCAAATCACTTAGACCTATAACTAATAGAACATCTGAACAAATAAACAATGTGCGGATAAATGCGCGAAGTTAACAAAGGAACAATTGAGAGATTACCATTGGGTAACATCACCTTTATTTTTTATTACGGCTTAAATTTTAGGGGCATAGTGTTAACCAAGTTTTGGCAAAAATTTGGTGTAAAACAATCAGATATTTCTTGAAGCTTTTGTCTCAGTTCGGTGATTGTACGAGCAGGATGTTGTCGTAGAATCTTTTTCATCTCATTCCACAAAGTTTCAATAGGTGACAGATCTGGACTGCTACAAATCCATTTCAAAAGTGGTACATTATTTTCTTCCATCCATTTTATAGCCTCTTTTGAGGTATGGCACGCTGCACCATCTTGCTGAAACACAAAATCTTGGCCGGATGTCAAACATTCTTCCATCACTGGTAAAAGCGATTCTTCTAAAATTGCCAAATATTTGTTTGTATCCACATTTCCATTAATAAAAGGAACTTTTCCTACTCCTTTTGATGACATACTGCCCCAGACCATAATGGATGCTGGAAATTTCACTTTTCTCTCCAGACAGTCAACATGGAATGCTTCATCTTTTTGCGAATAACTCTACTGTGACTGTCACCAACACAATCGGGCCTCATCACTCCATTGTATTGCACATCATTGTTGAGGTGTCCATTGTCTATATTCTTTGGCCCATCTAAGCCGATTTTTCTTTTGCAGTGGAGTTAATAGTGGCTTTTCTTTGGCCTATAAACAAGTTGTGCAACTTTAGGGTTTTTTTATCACTTTTTTATAAGAAAACTTACCATGCAAGTGCTAAATCTCAGTTTGTGGGCCTCTCTATGAGTTGTGGACCTCGAAATTCTCCTTCCAAGAGCGTCAGTCCACAGAACACTTAATTGTAAATAATTGGCACGCCTGTTTTTCACGATTATTCTTCTTAATGCTGTTCGGTCGGCATTTCTGATATTACTTTTTTTCACATATCGTGGCTTAATATTAACTGAACCACTTACGTTATATCTTCTAACAATATTTCTTACACTGTACCGCGATAAGTTGCAATTTCTGAGATTGATTTCCCAGAATTAAAAAATTTAATTATCAGTAACCGAATTTTCTCACTAATAACATTTCCTCTACCCATTTTGAAAACCTTAACTACTCAAAACTGTTTTGAACGTATTCTGACAGCTGTGATTAATAAAAACAATTGTCATGGCTTTTATTTTTCAACGGCCACCTATGCGTTATAGACTTATTTTGTATCAAATGAAAATAGGTTGATATGCTGTAATTGCAACATGTGTTATTTTTATGCTGCAAATTTCATTAGGAAGTGATAAAGTTGATGTTATCTACTAAATATTATCAAGATATTCATTGTTACTATTTTAAACCTATAACACCCTGCTACATTTCTATTATTTGTGTTTGATAAGAAAAAACTAAGATTTCAATAGTTGGGCCAACTGAAGTGGGAAGGGGCTCGTAGAGACTAATACGAACTAATTCATGCAAGATTTTATTTGTATACCAAGTGTCTTAGAACAGTGCTACCGAATAAAGTGTTTTTTTTAAATCGGATACTATATATTTTCAGGGAAAATTCTTTTGGTTAAAATATATGGTTCGTCATACTTTTTTCATTAGTTTGGAAAATAACTTAAAGGTTGTGTGTTACTTGCTGTGTAAGCGAGTTCGAACCAGTTAGCATCTAACCACCTATATAATGTTGAATAGGAACGGAATACGTATTATAATTAAATAAACCACAAACTTCAAGCTTTTAACTAAAGTAAGTAGTACAACTTCATTAGAAAGCCCTTTTCTGAGACATAAAGAACTTCATATTAGACCCTATAACTTCTATATACAACTTTTCCTTCTAAAATGACATTAAAAAAGTTACAGGGGTCAATTTATAGCTGAACACCCTATACGCCCGCACAAGTCAGTTTTATAAGTCCATAAAATTTAATCCTCAATATCTAATCATTTGGCAACGTCGCGATCTGTGATATAGCTACACCGCTATTCGTATTTCAAGTATTAGCTTTCATCGCGGTACAAGTTTCGAATGTGTTAAGTGCCACTTTGAAAGTAAATTATTTGACTTCTCTGAATGACAATGGACTGAGCTAAGATCATCTTATTTTGTACAGTTCTGTGTCTTTGTGGTTGATACCTTTGAAATGTACTGTTCTTGATAAATTGCATGGAAAACCGTATGTTTAATAGTGTTTCAAAAGACAGAAGGAATTATTAACCAGAGTGTTTGAAAATTGAGAAGAATAACTCATGAACTGGCTTCTGAAGAGTGTGTCAAGATTGTGAAAAAATCTAGCTGAGGACGTTTTTCCAGTTCTACTAACCTTAGGCAATTCCAAAATAGAGTTAACAAGGTGTCGCTAATCTCCTCCTAGCAGTCACGTTGCCCTTGTATTTAGGTTTCTGCTTGCTGTTTTGCTATAAAAAAATACAAAGCGAAATCAGAAAGAGTTTATTTAGGTTTGCTTGGCTATGGATGCTGATGCCGTCGTTCTTAGGTCTCCGTGGGGCAGGACTGTTAGGCATACCTGTCACGTTATTTTAATATTCAAAGCTATATGCGTATGAGTATATCATCTGCCGAATTCACTCGTTGATATATGATTGATATTACGTGGTACATGAAGTCCTCCGCTACTGGGCGAAAACTTTCAATAATAATTGCACAGAATCAGGATTGCAATTTCTAAAGAATTACAAGGACTCTTCTTGAATAGCCGCAGTCAAATCAGTGAATCTAATCTAAGTGAATCTGGCTTTGTTAAAATTCCAACCGAGCAACTTTGTCGTACCGCGATCTAAATAAATTTTATCTGAATGCACCACGGCTAAACGAATTACACTACATCCCAGTGAGCTATTCCCTTACATCAGCCAGATTAATTCAGTTCGGAAGCACTTTAACTTCCGCTGAATCCAGTTGCGAATCCGTCAGGGTAGGTCAGCACTGGTTAAGTCTATATGTACCGTACCCCGAACTTTCCAGTCTCTAATCTCGGAGAAAACTCAGTCGGAAATATTTGTATTTACTGATCAGATGACGTACTTTTTGGCATAAGAGGATGAAGTGTTGGGATCGCGAACACTTTTCAATATGAATTCATTTAAAAGACGGTTTCGATATCCATGACGCCGCTTCTGTTTGGGCCTGCCTGTCGACCCTACTAGATTTTTGCTTCTTGTTCTCAGTCGGCTTAATTTTCTGTATCAAAAAGCGCAAGAGGTAGAATCGCTCTTTTTTCATATGGTGGTTGTTGACTAATCGACCCAAAAAGGTTTTGCCAAGTCCAAATAACCGTGGTTAGTTCAAAAGTTGAATCAACAAGACACATTCAATACATTTATAACAGTCGTGATACTTCGGTACTCAGGCCGTTTCCTCATGTTATCTCAGCACATTTTTTCGTTGGTGTGTTGCGTATGTGTAGCAAACCTTTTGTGGCCTAAGTTGGATAATCACGTGTCAAATGTCAAGGGAAATTATGGTACTATCTCAGTCGGGTTTTCCTAACGGTCGCGCAATTTAACGCAGTCGTGATGATTCAGTTTGGCACCTCTTTACTCTTTCTCGGGCATAAACAGTCCAAAGACGATAAATCTGCTAGAAGCAAAACATTTTTCAAGCCGTAATTGCGTCAAAATGTTACTTAACATTTTTTGCAGAAATTGATGCATGAATACTTTAACGTGAAGGTCACAGTTAAATATTTTAAAATGGCGGCGGGGCGATATCTTGGTGCATAACTCAACAACTAGTTATAAAATTCCGTAGAATGTTATATCAGCCTTTTCTCTTGAAAGGTTGTATCTCATAATGTGCAGTGATATTGAGCATTCAATTGTCAAAATATGTCCCTTTTTGAAAGCATTAAAGAAATGTCTATAAGAGATTGGAGACCTTAGCCTTATCTATGAGACCATAGCAAACCCAGAGACTAGTAATTATTTTTAGAGTAGCTCTTGAAACCCATTTTGTATTCTGCTACTGTCTGATAAATAATGCTAGTATTCTCCATGTCCATTTTGCGGCGTTGAAATACAGTATATTGTTGTGTATCTTCAGGTAGAATGGTTTTACTCAAAAACAGAATTTTGCAATGCCCATCCGAATAGCCTTTATACTCGTATTTTGAATTTTCAGTGGTGGTGAAATTATGAAAAAAAGGAATTGTAAAACATACCCGAAGTTCTTTTATCCTCCAAGATACTCAAGTTGGTCATAAACAGAACCTGATGATCCTTCATAAGAATATAACTACAAAGCTTTGTCTATCTGTGGTCAAATGTAAATAATTATTTAACATCGTATTCGTATTGCCGTCAAATTATATTTAATTATAATTCACAGTACATTTAAATTACTTTTTTTATTAGGTAAAGACTAAAGTGCTAATACAATAAATGTTGTCAAAATATTTTCGCTTTCTAAAAGTATCCCTAATGGGGGGTATACCCCAGAACAGTTTCGCTAATTATTTAAATATTTGAAGCCAGGTTTGATGATCTGTTACAGCGAATATAAAAACAAAATCGATGTAACAGATAATGACGCCGAAGACAGCTTAACGTACAGTCCATACGATGTCTTCAGTTTCAACCACAACAAATCTGGTGACTTAAAAGATAGCGACTATGTGACGATTCTCAATCCCATAATTGTGGTAAGTATAAACATTGTGACAATCCTGTTTTTTTTTGCAAATAAGCTATTTTTTTTATATCGTCTTACTGCCGGTATATAGAGGCAAAGCTGTCGCACTGAAAAAATAAAATTAAAACTAAAATTTACCCTCTCTCGATTTATGGGGTGAATACTAACTTTCTTTCTAGTGATTATTTCAGTTATAGAGCTGTCAAATGCAATAAAATTCATCTTCAGACCCTATGCTGACGCGAAGACTACGATAGAACTGACAAGAGGCCGGTTTTATTTTGGCTTTTTCCTCGTCAGCACTGTGTCCATGACCAGCGCCGAAATTCGGTACCGATCGGCGCTGGTTGCCGGTAAGCAGGAAACCGGCTTCCACTGTGCTTTCGTCCTAAATGTATATGGCTTATAATACATATTTTCATTATTTAAGTCAACAATTAAATTTTGTGCTTTGACTTATACTGCATTTCACAAGCGGCAAACTAGTTCAAACTCGGACACATATGAACAAAGAATAAAAATGCATATACAGGGTGTCCGCAGAGTTGGGGTTTTTCTTTACACGACGTGTAGATCTTGAAAACATAAGCAATTTTTCTTAGTACCATATACACCAATGTCTTAAGGGAACCGAGATAAAGGGCTCTGCAACATCAAAAATATCTGAATACCGTCCTGTAGCCGCGACCCGCGACATCACCGAGTGGTACAAGGTCACTGTCTCAACCCGGCGACAGAACTGGGTCGGGGTCAGTGTGTCAGGTCAGTATGCAACCTTCAACAGACGGTTACGGTCACACGTGTAGAGGTAAACGAACCCGTATAATCGATTGCGTTTCAAAAAAAAAATAATGGCACACTCATACACCAATAATGAACTCGTTGATATGTTGTTAATTTATGGCGAATATCTTCAAAATGCTACAGAGGCTTCGCGAGTGTATGCAGATCGTTTCCCTAGACGACATCATCCAAGGCCCCGCAGATTCGTGTACCTGGTCCAGAGAGTCAGGGATACGGGCCATTTGGAGAAATTTCGAGGTAGGCACAGTGGGACGCCTAGACAACCACGAATGGTGCAAGTTGAGGAAGAACTACTGAATCGCGTAGACGAGAATCCCTCAACAAGCACTAGAGACGTGGCTAGAGAAGTGCAAGTATCAAAAACTAAAGTGTGGCAAACGCTGCGTGAAGAGGGGCTGTATCCGTTTCACATCCAACGTGTACAAGCCCTTCAACCTGACGATTTTCCAGCAGGAGTGCGGTTTTGTGAGTGGTTGTTGCATCAACATAACAATAATCCGGACTTCTTGAAGCGCATATTGGTGACAGACGAATCTACGTTCACGCGTAATGGGGTGAATAACTTTCTCAACACTCATGTTTGGTCAGTAGAAAATCCGCACGCTGTCCGTCGGGCACATTTTCAACAAACATTTTCGGTGAATGTTTGGGCTGGCATGGTGAACGGTATGCTAATTGGACCATTTATTCTCCCAAATCGATTGGACGGGATGCAATACCTAGACTTTTTACGCAACATTTTGCCTTCCTTGTTAGAAGATGTGCCATTAAGTGTAAGACAATCAATGTGGTTTCTGAACGATGGTGCACCGCCCCATTTTAGACGCGAAGTGCGTGAGTTTTTGAATGAATTACTTCCGAATAGGTGGATCGGACGTAATGGACGCGTAGCGTGGCCTCCGCGATCTCCAGACTTAACACCATGTGATGTTTTCCTTTTGGGAGAAATGAAACGCTTAGTGTACAAAACTGAAGTGAATACGGTTGACGAACTTCGTCTCAGATTTGAACAAGCTGGTGCTTTCATTCGGGAGAGGGACTCAGGACTCCATTCTCAAAGCCTGCACCGATGCTTGGCTACGTCGTGCACGCACCTGTGTTTTTGAATCAAACGGCGATAACTTCGAACAATACCTATAAAGTACGTTTACCTAAAACCTGAAAACGCGGCAACGCCGTCATATTTGTTACCTCTGGTCGTGGTCTGCACCACCGCCTACGTCTGCTCGGTAGCGCATCAGCTGATTTCATTTTCTGTTGGAGCGGTATGATTTCGGGCAGAGACGTACTTAGCCCTTCTCGTCAACTGGAGAGTGAGTACTTTTTCCTTTTTTTATTTTTACTTGGTCGCCCTCGTTTCACTACACATTACCTTTGTTATTTCAAGGGTAGTTGTGTCTGAAAAGGACAACCCCAATTTTGCGGACACCCTGTATATAATAAGCGGCCATCGTTACTTACAAGCACATTCCTACAAAATACAGACAATTTGACTCCAATAAATATGTCAAAATTCATCCACCCGTTCAAGCTATAGCCCGTGAAATAGGAAAGTAAAGGTTGATTTTTTTATTAAGCTCCGTAATTTTATTTTCATAAAATGTTTGTATCCAGCACTGTCAAATCTAGAGACACCACATGTGTCAAAATGTATCATCTCGTTTAAGGTGTAGGCCTGTTAAACAGGAATGTCAAAGTTGATTTTATTATTAAAATCTAGAATCAGTTTAACTCGAATGACTATGACGCGTTCGATAACATCTCATCTATCAAAATCCATCTAGCCGCTTGGACTGTAGCCTGTGAAAGAAGATGTTTTGTCTACGCGAAAAGCATAACCCTCTTCAGAGGCAGTGAAAATATACAGATAAGCCATTGCACGGAAGGCTTAAAGGTGCAGTCCATAAGTTTTGCATAAATCTCTTTTTTCTCTAGAAAAGTTCATGCAGGGACCCCCTGCAAAGACTGATCCTCATCTATATATAAACACTCTTTCCTTGAAATATTTGTTATTACTATGTTGGTTCTCCATTGTTTATTTTCAGGGTATGGTAAACCATGTGGCCAAAGAATCCCCGGCTCTATTGTCCATCGTCAATCAAGCCATAACAGCGATCTTCCAGCCATCGTCCATCTACATTAGCGTCCGTGTGCGTGAGATCCTCTTCGAAGGCATCGAAATCAATTGTAACGTCACAGACTTTGCAGCTAAAGCCGTTTGTGCGCAGATGAAGTCACTGTCGGCCATCAAGGCACATGATACTAAGAAGAATACTTTTCTGTTTTCAGTATTTGGAACGGTAAGTTCAGTCATACTTGAAAAGCTCTATTCTGTAGATTGTACGAGGCAGTTGATCGCCTTTGCTGTGCTTACAGCATTACGAGTATTGCATAGCATTGAAACCTTTTTGAGCACGAAGAATCCCTTGACGAATAAAATCTGGAGTGTCTCAAGTAACAGCGCCTAAGATGCGAGGCACTTAGAATTGGAGATTGATCTCTCTGAGTTCTCTTAGGACCTTGGTATCATCATTTGCAGTCTGATTTATTTTTTAGCGAGAAATTGTTCATTCTACGTAATAGATTATTAAATTGGTACGACTAAATATAAAATGACCCCTCTAATGTCATACAGAATGTTACCGCCATAATTACACAACTTGTCACCATAAGTAGTATGGACGGCAACACTGGCTTCATGATGTCTGCCTACTAGAGAGATTTGACATGTAACTTGATTCTCTGTCCCCGATTTGTCAAATCTCGCAAACCGTTTACACTCCTTATGACCACCCAGCTGGGACTTTATTTTAAAAGTGAGTAGATCTGATCAAAAGAAATGTTTTTTCCTTTACCATTTTTCTGGTAAAATTAAAGTAACAAAGTTATAGCCCTTTGGAAGTTTGAGTACCGCCCTGTCTCAATAATAATATTATGTGCTCGTGTTTGGCAACAACGGATATAATCCACCTTATCGGTTCATCGCATCGGAAACAAAAAAGCGAAAGAATTTGGAACGATGTTTTTACAATTATTTTATTCAGTTGTATACAGTCAGTGTCAGTCGGTAACGCGTGAGTGAATAGTGGTGTCTGTTGCGTGGCTCAAACCAAATCAAAAATGGCACATGTTTACGAAAATGCTGAACTTGTGGACATGATTCTTATTTACGTGGCATCACGGATTTATGCGGATCGGTTTCCCAATCGAGTGCAACCAACCCCTCGTGCCTTTGTTAATGTAGTACAAAGGGCTCGTGAATTAGGTGACTTAAGACCTCACAGGGGAGGGCATGCCGGTGCTCCAAGACCGCACGATCAAATACAGGTCCGCACTGAAATACTTGTCGGGAGGATACTTTATAAAACAAGGTAAAATTTTTTTTTTAATTTTTTTTTTATTTTTACACACATATTTTGGTTTATCTTCCTTCTACAATGATTATCTGAAAATTAATGACTCAAGCAATGTATGTCAAGAGCGAAAATTCTTATGCACCAAATTTACTTAAAACGAATTGAGCAACTAAAGCTCCCCAGCAAAACCTGATTCTCCCACAAGCCAGACCATTTCGTTTGCTACCACTCCATTGCTGATATAAAGTCTGAACTATAGGCAACCAGTAACGCGAGAATACCATCAGGATACAAGTAAATTGACTATGAATTGGTGATGAACTCAGAGGAATAGCTGGTCACAAGGCGTAAACGTTCAATGAATATGTAACTAACTTTGTAGCTGTAACTTGATTGTTAATGGGGTCGCAAATGATAACAAAGATCTAGAAATCCAGCTTTGACGATTCCATGAGAACGTTGCCACTGAATGGACAAAACAAGACACAAACGCATATCGAATACGACAAAACTGTAACTTTTCGTAAGCTTTTTGAAGACTGGCGTGTTTTGCGACAATTGGACCTTTGTTTGTCTTGTGCTGCTCGGAAGCGGTCACATGAAAAGATTTGGGCGAGTTTTGAAACTCGGGTCTTTGTTGAAAACGGGCGTGCAATGTTTTCTATTTTCACCTTGCTACCTGCTCTGAATACGTGTTTTGTACCAAGAGTAATAAGAAATTTTTGTTGAGTCGCTGGATAAATTGTTAAGTACATTAAGCCATGTCCCAGTAGCAAGGTACCTCAGTGACTATCTTCAACAGAAATTGAATATCTAAAGCTTGTGTTCTTGCAACTTTTCAGACAATTAATGTAATCAGCACCCCAAAATCAGAGGAAGGCATTCTCAAAAAATTATGAAATTATGTGCGATGTTCCATGTAATCCAGTAGCATCAATTTGGATACCATTTGTTAATTGTGCAGCACCATCGTTTACTCTTCTGGATAAATGTGATCGAACCCGATATCCGTGTTAGCGCTTTATTCTTATCCGAAAAAAAAATTACACTATTTTAACCATCAATAAATATAAACTGAATCCAAATTCAAGATGAGATGTAAATAATAACAGTTAGCGCGTGATCTCTCGGTAACAGGTGGGGACAACGCCTCTTATTGGTCAATTCACCATTAAATTTCAAGCGGCCGCCTGGCGGAATAATGCGCGGGGCAGGGACAGGGCAGGCAGAGTTGCACTCAGGCCACCGTCCGTCGCGTGTATCACTGCGTGCTCGTGTTTTCGTATTCACCTTGCTTGGTTGCTGCTGTTGTTGTTTTTAAGTGTATTTGAGTAATTTATTAAGTTTCTGTCTCTGTTAAACCTTTGTTTTACAACACGTTGGTGGTAGTCCATCATTCGGAGGTAGCCCTGAATGCGGCCCTGTACGCCGTCCTTGCTTTTGGCAATCACGCATCCATTCTATCTTGGGTGTAAATACACTATATATGTTTAGTTGAAATGTTCATTTGGCTAGTTTATAAACACATGAAATTATAGACATAGCCAGCTTATTATAGACGCCGTACATACACATATACGTATACTTACTTCTTTCCGAGGACTTCAGTATCAACCAGCCTTAACTAAAAATAAAAAAAGCTTACCAAAACATATTGGCTGGTTATTGATTTGACTTCCTCGCGACAACTAGTGGAAAAGGTCCAAAAACAAAAACAAAGCTCGAACAAAATATAGCCCGCTTGATGGAAACAAGAGTGTTGGGTTTGATTCAGTTTTGTTTCTGGTTTTCAGGTTTTAGAAAATACAAGCTCAATACAAAACTCAACTGTCCATTCAGTGCAAAACCGCTTTTATACCATTAAAAATTTTACGTCTTACGATTGAGATATTGGCTCTACTCTCGCGTCAGTCTACCAGTGACGTCAATAGCTTCACAACTCGAACAGTTGCAACAGAAGCGGGTCTCCTAACGCACCCCAACATGATAAACGCGTCGTCTTTGTCTGCCATCTTTTTGTGTCTTCGACCTCGGAAGCGAAGTAAAACGGCAGATAACTAGGAAGTTCTTTTGTGGAGCGCTGAGCCTTAAGTCTCCTTTGCACGGATGAAGTATACGGTGAAGTCATGAGGTACACCGATTTATCAGTTGTACCCTACAAAAAAAAGGATAATTATCAATGTAGGAGTTTTCAAGGTCTTGCGGGTATCTTTGAAGTGCTCAAGCGGACTCACTCAATGCTTCAATCAATTTATTATTAGTACTCTCCTTTTGTGAAAAGAACCAGTTCTAACAAGTTCGTAGGCTTCATGCTCTTATCCTTTTTGTTATCGCTTATCATTGTGTAAGTTGGTGGGAGTATCTCTAGTCATCGAATACCAGTTTCTAAACGGATTATCATCATGCCCTCATACGAACAACATGATGATTTGCGAGACTTCTGTTGAAGTGTGGTAAATGATTCCGGTGGCAATTTTAATATCAATTACATGTTGTTGTCGGATAGTGTCATATATCCAACATAATAACTATACATATTTTTGGCTTTGTAATCCATTTTGCTACATTTCAATATTACTCATGGTTTCAAAGCATGACATTATTCGACTATACAACGTTTTGCTTTTTTGACTGTCTTTTTTTTTGTTGTTGCTGTTTCTGCACATCAAGAAGTATCCTCCCGACAGCCGCAACGTGATAACTATAACAGTATTCACATTATCAGAATAAAATTCTATTTGATAATCAAATCTATCTCGTTCTTGCTTACGAAAATAAGGTTATTTATCCATCATAATAGGCACATTCACTAATATACATTTGATCCTGTTTACCTCATTAAGTAAATACCTCCTAACATCAAAATGATATTTACGGCAGTACCAGGATACTTCCGAAAGAAACAATTTGTATGTGTGCATGTTTTCTTTGCAGCTTATATGCCTGTATTTGCGAACTGGGTACAATACAGTATTTGTCTGTTTGTAGCTATTTCCACCGTAAATCGCTACTACGGCGGGCGAATCGCTTTGTGGTTGTGATGGCAGCTGGATTCATGTGACGTCATCACTCAGTCTCATGCTCCAACTAGATAATTTTATGCATAAGAAACTTATGGGTAGCGTAACTTTGTTATTTTTTAAAATATTAGAAAATTTCATTAGTGTACTCACCTTACTTATCATTTTAAGTGTGCTTCAAAAAACAGGAAACTTCCTCATTTTACCCTCATGTTTATACATAAATTCGTAATTTTGATTTTGGTTCTGGATTTGTATTTTTTTAAGGTTGCTGGCAATATTTGTAGCTAAACTTCGAGCAAAATAAGAAGTCGTTTATTATTGAATAAGGAATTCCGTCAGACTCAAGCCCTGAAGGCCACAATTCATATGAATATTGACTATGCAACATTTAGAATTTTTGATTCGCCTATATTGAAAATTAACTCTCCGCCATTAGGAAAATTCTATTAGTCACGGAATGAGTAGTAGTCAATCAGTCTAGATGATTTGATTTGTTGTCCCATAGTCTAGATCAGAGGTTCTGAAACTTACTTGATCTAATGCCCAATTTGAATATCAATTATACTCTGGTGCCGCCAAAATTCTTCAAGATGAAGACCTAGGGACAAAAATTATACGTTACGTCTCCCATCAAATCAATTCAACGCCCCCCAAATCAAATTGTCCCTCCGATTTCCTTTAGCCCCTTTATCCCCCCCCCCATAGTTCCCTCGAGCCCACAAGGAGGTGCTATCGCCCACTTTGGGAAACACCGGTCACGACAGATCTCTGGGTGAAACAATAACAAAAAACATCGTAGTGGTCATTCTTGCAGTGTGACTTGATTTCAGAAAAATGCGACTGTCGGTGGTAGGATCAAGGTAGGCAGAGGCATTTCGAACTATAAAGACACTGGTAGGGTTCTAGAAATCGACGGGAAGAAGGAAATAAATATTTGGTCAACAGAACTGTGCAATCGTTTCAGAGGTACCGATGGATGGATCATCCCTCCTTTGTTAGAAGAGGGAGAGAGCGTACGCGTTTTTGGTACAGATTTGTGTAGGTAAGTGATAGAGCTTATCTGAAAAGAAAATGACTGATATTTTGTACAATTCTGGCGACAGTAATTTTTTTGTGGTAAACGATACTAATGATAATTTCGGATTGACGTCATAATAAGGCCGGAGATTGATAGAAAATTCAGGAAATAATCGAAATAATGTAAAAAAGTAATAAAAATAGCTTTGTAGAGAATTAAATTCTTCATCATTTTATTTATACGTTTTTTCGATTTCTTGATGGCTCTTCATGTATAAGAAGCAAGACTCCATAAGTCATTTTCTGTCATCAAGTTAAAGTGAATCAATTTTTTCACTGCCACGCGTAGGCGTGGAAAATATAATATTTTTGGATAATTTATGACATCTTCATCATTCGAATGCAAGTCGCTCACTTCCGTTATAATTGATGTAGTGGTTACAGAAGTTACTCCGTGACAAAATCGCCCATAGACAAACTGATGGGGCGAGTGAGTGACTTGACCTTTATAAAGAGAACATCAAAAAATATTACATTTTACATACTTCCATGTGGCATAAAAAGATGGATCCTTGATCACAGATATTGACTATCAAGTTATCTCTATGGGAAATAATGTTGTATGCGAATAACGAGGACAACGCACCTTTCTTCTACGAATATCTTATGTTTCCCTCATTATCCTTCAAGAACCATCAAGGTGTCGAAAAAAACGTAAACCCTTTGTATCGAATTTTATTCTGCATAAATGACAGTAGTGTTTATTACTTGTAGATTCTTAGTTTAGCCCAGGCCTCTCCAACTCAGGTGCCACCAGTGCAGCGCCGAGCACCACTAGCATGAGTGCTGCGGGGTAACTCAGTGAAGGTGGGGGAGGGGTTAGGCAGCGGCATACGCATCTCGAGAAAGATGTTGTGCTAACCGTAGCACCCTGCGAATAGAAATGACCCGGGAGCTGCTGGCATTGAGCATACCTTCATCGCGGATTCGACTAAATTTAGTAATAATATGTAATTTTTAAGTAAATGAACAAGAAGAGCCAGAAGTACCTGTCATACCGACTTAAAGACACTGCGTGACAAGAGAATTTCACCGTCCTCACCGAATCCAATGAAGCCTACAAGGTTTGATGAAAATTGTAGGCTCATTTGGAAAAACATGGTATGACAAACTGATTTCCGCCAGAAGTTTCTGTCGTACCAAATGAAAGCTATAGCAGGCAATGCAAATAGATAAAAATAATACATCCTGTTTGTATGCTTCATGCTTGCGTTTAAGAGCTCATTTGAGTCTGTCAGTTTGACACCAGGCTTCTAGATGTTTGAAAGTATATGTAAAATGATATAGGTATAGGTTATGGTAAAATCCTACCGTCACGTTGTATCTTCAAGTCGATGTGACAGGTACTTCCATCGGCATACCAAGCCCTTTTTGTTAATTTACTTAAAAACTACATATTATTACTAAATTTAGTCGAATCCGCGATAAGGTTTAATTTCGCCGGCTCCCAGCCCCAACGGAAAATGAGTGGAGTGACATTCGTATTGACATTTGAATTGGTCTGATCGAGTCAATGCGCGGGTGATAAAATAATGTTCATAATTTCGACGTAAACACATTTATTATTAAGATGATCTTTGACAGCGTTTCGATTCAACAAGTTTTTTAATATTTGGTATAGTGGCTTGAGCAGTGGAAATTCTGAGTATCGCCTCTAAGGACACGTCAGACCTGTTTTTAGTTTTGTTCAAATTCATTAAAGAAAACATCTGCTCGCAGGAGTACATTGTACTGCCATAAATAAACTAAAAAACTCAAAGAGTTCTGACCCATATGGCTTTACTGTCAGGATTGTCAAAACCTTGCAAAATCTCATCATATATCCTCTAACCAAGTTATTCAATCAATGTATAGAAAGTAATACTTTTCCGGATTTTTTCAAACTATCTAAAATTATACCCATTTTCAAACAAGGGGATACTGAAGAGTTATGCAACTACAGGCCCATTTCCTTAATACCTATTTTTGCGAAAATTTTGGAATTATTGTTGAAAGATCAAATTAATGAATACTTTGAGGCTAATAATCTATTTTGCTCAACACAGTTTGGTTTTAGGAAAAATCGTTCCACCACATCAGCTATTAACAGTTTTATTCAGTTTGTGAACGAGACTTTTGAAAACAACCTACATGTATATGGCGCAGCATGTTTGTTGGACTTGTCCAAAGCTTTTGATTGTGTTCAACACGACATCCTGTTGGAAAAGCTCCCTTTTTATAACTTTCATGAAACATCCACTGCAATGATTAAATCTTACTTGAGTAATCGACGCCAATTTGTATTCTTTAAAGGTTCATCATTTTCACAGTTAGTCGCTGCTCACGGGGTACCGCAAGGCTCGGTATTGGGACCTATTTTATTTTTAATTTACGTCAATGATATAACTAACTATAATGTGAATAATAACTTAATCCTATTCGCTGATGACACTACCTTGATGAATAGCAATGCCTCTTTAGCCTCATTGATATTCGACTCTGAAGCTCATAAAAGAAAACTAGCAAACTGGTTAACCGCTAATAAGTTGACCATCAATGAAACCAAGTCTCAGATGATTATTCTCAGCTTGAGGCAGCACGACACTAATACACTAAAGTCCGTGAAGTTACTAGGAGTCTACCTTGATGAACACTTGTCGTGGGAAACTCACGTAATCCATGTTCTCTATGCACTAGCAAAATATATATATTTGATAAGGAACTTGAAACAAAATGTCTCTCAGTCAGTTCTTCTTCTAACATATTATTCCTACTTTCAATCAAGAATTTCATACGCATTGTTAAACTGGGGTCACTCGGCCCATTCGTCAAAAGTTTTTGGATTACAACGACGTTGCTTGCGGTACATTGCTGGTCTCAAATACACGGAACCTTGCAAGGAAGCTTTTATAGAATTGAAAATCATGACAGTACCTTCTCTTTACATCTTCACATGTCTGATGTATATAAAGACTAACCTGAGCCAATATACTACCCACAGTGATGTCCACAGTTATAGAACCAGAAATATGGATAAAATCTTAGTACCTCATAGCCGTCTCCAAACCACCAGGTACGGCACAAACTATTATGGGATAGTTTTTTATAACCTGTTGCCAGACCGTATAAAAAAACTGGATGCGAAAGTTTTTAAAATAAAGTTAATGCTTATCTGACTACTAAAGCATTTTACTCGATCAACGAGTATTTGAGCAACAATTTTTCAGACTTGTCGGATTGTTAGCAAATACAACAAGGTTCCTACACCTGGGATCCTCTAGGCTCCTTGAACTTTCTACTAAGTCATCTGGTAAATTTTTATATCAACATTTCATATGTCTTACCATTTTAACGTATATGTGTGTATGTGTGTATATATGTATGTGTGCGTGTGTGTGTGTGTGTAGAAGTAAACATATTGTGGTTAAATGAATATGCGTGTATCTATGTACGTATATATTTCCTCCTGTTTTTACAACTTTTATGGACTGTATCTGTTTTTATTGAATCATAATGTCATAAGTTGATGTTTTTCTGTGTAATTTGAACATCAGTCTTTTGTCAGACTGCTTTTTTGTATTAATTTTGTTTTTCCTTTGACTTGTGTAAACACGCTGGTGTACTTAACACAAATAAAGAATTGAATTGAATTGAATTGAATTGAATTGTACCGAACATGGAGCAAGTTTCCAAGGCCAGTGCAAGAATTTTGGGAAAATCTTGCTGCTTGACACCATGATAAAACGAAATTAAATTACTATTGTAGTGGTAGTATCTATCCTTAGGGATCACATCGCATTGAAGCATAATCAGCTCCATTTGGAACTGCGGCGGTTCTGTTTCAAAAAGCACTGAAGACGGCGTCGTAAAAGTCTCACTTGCACATCTCAACGTCGTCAATGATGTAGCCGTTTTGCGCAGCTTAACCAGCGCGTAACACAATAAAAGGGTATGTCACCGTAAGTTGCTTCCAGGTCTTTTAAAAATACTTCAAAGTGCCGTGGTTGAAACCTTGCTTTCTGCATAAATTGACACATACTTTTACTACATCTATAATAGATTTGAAATTAAATTGCACATAGTTGTTCCTGATGTAATATACAGCGTACCGATGATATCGGAGGTAGCCCAGCGTCGCGTACTTTTATTTTCATTCGCCCAGTTAAACCTTGTGCTTCCGATAATATTGCTGGCGCTCCATCAGTAACAACACTACGCAAACCTTTGAGTGGTATACACATGTCATTCATTGTGTATTATACAGCATCAAAAATATCTTCTCCGGCCATTGTATCTTTGAGCGGGATAACGCCTAGTAGTTCGTCGGTGATAGTAAAGACTATTTCGACACCTCTAACGAAAACAGCTAATTATGCTGTGTCAGAAATGTCTTAACTTTCATCGGGAGCTATAGAATACAGCACAAAATGGGCACATTTTCCCGCAGTTGTTCTTTTAAATCTGCACCAAGTTCAAGGATCCGACGAGAAATTGTTGGCTCCGAGATACTAATTGTCTCAAAGTTGCTTACAGGAGATGGGCACAATGTTTCTGCACACTCCGCTAAGCATTATTTGACAAGTGCACCGTCAGTAAACGGTCTCCCGCTTTTTGTGATTTTCAAAGCAACTATATAACTTGCACTACGGTACCATTGATAATAATCAACTACGACTAAATTAATAATTGCCTCTTCAGAACTTAGAAGGGCTGGCCTCAATACCGTGTGACAAATTAAACATTTTGCTTTTCAGTATTTACAAAATACAGGCTTCTTCCATCGTTTAAAAAAAGATGCACGTTAAGACGCTAAAAAACCTGTCCACCTTGTCTTGTCCTATTAAGAAATGGCCCGCGCCCGAGAGACAGCCGGCTAATATGTTTCTCTCTGTCGCGACGGCTGTGCGGTCGAGGTGGAGGGGAACGGCACTGGTGCCGCTGGGTTCAGCACCGGAGCGCACCAGCAACAAGTGTTCGAGTTGGAGAGGCCATTGTGAGGGAAAATATGGTTACTTGTACCTTGACACTTTAATTCCTTGTAAGCTGTTAACTATACCTACTAAAACTTTTAACTAAAGCAAAATCTTAAATAATTTAGTTCTCTACAAAATTGTTTGTACTACTTTTCACATAGTATTTATGGGTTTTGAGAAAAACAAGAATAAAAATCTAAGTAGAATCTGTATACTGAGATACGTACTTAAACGTAGAAAAAATCAGATTCCGAGGCGGCTCAGACTCCGTTAATTTAATACCAATACACAAACTTTGAAAATAAATGCTGAACGTAGTCGGGTCGGAAATATTTCATTTTCTTTCTTCTATCAGACGTAGTGCGGTTTTCGGGTATTTTCAATAATTTGTATATAGTAGCCCTTAGCACATAACAAGATTACCCATGAGCTCAAATGTGCAGCCTGATATATATACAAGGGTTTTGTATTCCTCATCCACTTCTTCCAGTCTAAAAGAATTTCAACTTGGTCTCTTTCCAGAAATGTTGAAGCTCTCCCAGTAGGTACAGATTACATGAAGGGCGTCCACGTTAGAGTATACGAAGCTACAATGGGAGACATGGAACACAACGAAGAAGATAAGTGTTACTGTGCTACTCCTACTACTTGCATGAAAAAGGGACTCTTTGATCTATCTAAGTGCATGGGAGTTCCTATCATCGTCACATTGCCACATTTCCTCGAAACAGACCCGTATTACTTGGAGCGGATCAGCGGCCTGGAACCTGTACATGATGAACATATCCTCAAGATCATTTTGGAACCAGTAAGTTCAATGAAATCATATCAGATCTGTGTAATTATATACAGGGTGTCACACGTAGAATTGCAGCGATCGATTGCACAAAATTACTGTGATCTGTACTATCAGGAGTGCGTTTGTAAGTCACTTGGTAATGTAATACCGTACACAGTAATGGGATGTAGATCGACATATGGAACTTCATTACGAAATACTGTGAAACTTTATTTTTAGGACGCGTAAGTTAGTACAGAGTCATGTAGTGACACTTGATAACAACCAACTGACTTCTATCCACGTTATGGTTACGTGGTAGCCCATTTATCGTAAAAAATATATATTATTATATAAATATATACTAAGTGACATATAAACCCGAACACAAAGTTTAAATGGTTTTATTTTAATAATATTTTGTATAAGTACTTAATGAAGCATAGTAAGTAAATGATAAAAATTTCAAAACGACTGCACTGCTTTAAAGCCCTTTGACATTTAATAATGTGTGGATGCCCCCTGATGTGCTACGCATTCTCCAACGCGCCTAGGCATGCTTCTGATCAGGTGGTCAATGTCCTCCTGTGGTATCTCATACCAGGCAACCACCAACTCCTCTCGAAGTGCTTCTAGAGTCTGAGGAGGACGTTGCAAATTGAGCAATCTCCTACCCATCATATCCCACACGTGCTCAATTGGGGATAAGTCGGAAGATCTTGGTGGCCATGGTAACATTATGTTGAAAGAAGTCTATTGTGACTCTTGCAACATGTGGTCGGGCATTATCTTGTTGGAAAGTTGGATCTGGCAGGGTGTCAAGATAGGGTAAAAGATGGGGTTCTAGAACTTCGTGGATATAACGCTGCGCGTTCATGTTACCTCTGATGAAGATTAAAGGTGACCTGGAACCATAAGCTATAGCACCCCAAACCATAACTCCAACAGTGTGATGAACATGTCTTTCAACAAAAAACTGTGGATTCCTCCTTTCACCACGTCGCCTTCTAACCCTGGCACGACCATCGTGCATGCCTAAACAAAATCGAGACTCGTCACTAAAGACAATACTGTTCCATTCCTGGTCCCAGAGTGACCGTTGTCTGCACCACTCAAGGCGATTACGTCGGTGTTCACGAGTTAATGGGAGGACCCAGTGTGGCCGGTATGAAAACAAGCCAAAACTTCTCATTCGTCGATAAACACTTCGCATGCCAATAGGTCTTCCGTGTTCTGCAAACTATTCATTTGCAATGGACCTGGTAGTGGAGAAACGGTCCCATAAGGCCAATAATCTTAGGCGGCGATCTTCACGGTCTGTTGTTCTACGGCGGCGTCCAGTGCCACTTGCTCTTTGCGTACGGCCTTCTCGAACCCATGCCTGACAACACCTAACCACAGTGTCTACACTTCTTTGCACTCTAACTGCAATTGCCCGAAAAGAAAGTCCAGCTTCCCGAAGTCCCACTATACGGCCCCTATCAAACTCACTAAGTTGACGAAATCGCACAGGTCTCCGTACTTTAGGCATCGTAACGGATCGTAAAGGATGTCAAGAACCAAAATCCACCAATGTTGATTCTTTACTGCGGCTGAAATATTCATTTTTAGAGCGTTAGTGAATTAAAAAAAAGCAGTATAAAAACCGGAATGTCCAACTGATAAGGCTGAAAATTTTTTCACTTGTTATTTAGAATAAGATAAATACATTCACTAACTTTTATTAAAATAAAACCATTTAAACTGGGTGTTCGGATTTATATGTCACTTAGTATATATAGTAAAAATAACAATGATCCATGAGAGTGACAAGCGACTACACACTTTTTACCAAGGTTTTGGGCGTAGGAAGAAAAGCGCCTTCCAGAAGGGTTACTTTATTTCCGAACGCATGGAACAGATACATCATCAGCAATTATGAAAGCTAAAATTATTACAGAGTAATACAAATTACACTATGCAGCAATTCATGAACGTAGCCCAGTATTCAACGATTATTCCATCAGTGTCAGTGTATTTGCACGTAATCTTATACATTCGTAATAACTGACTTGGCTACATAATCAATAAATATCAAATACTATGATACAGGCTGGTGGATCATAGTAAATACTGATCGCGTGACATTCGCCTTACAGTGACGTACCTATTCCAGAGGATTTTTTCCGGATTTGTACATGGTGATGAGAAAAATCAAAACCTGACTTACAAGACTCAAAAATACGTTTTTACAAATAAACACCTTTTTTTAAAACCGCCTATATTAACGAGTGGTCTTTTGTTGTTTTTTTTTTAAATAAATAATTCTTACATAATGTTTCTTCTATTCCAAGGACAAACAAGGTTTTTAGTTTTTGAAAACCGGCCCAGTGACGGCAGAGAGAAAGGCCAAAAACGAAAAAGAATATAAATTGCTCAAACTCCGTTCAAAAGATCCTGATCATTTTTGAAAAAAAGTATGAGATAATAAGGTTTGGGGTCTGGGTTGTAGGGGTGGGGAGGGCTTATCACAATGTGTTGATAGTAAATTTATACGCTCGCAACCTCAGTAATTCTACGCACGTATTAGACATATTTCACACAACATAAATTTCCCGTTAAAACTTTATAGTATTCTCAGCAGACGGTCGCGAGTGCTGCTTCCGGCGGCGTGCCTCTGGCTTTGGTGAATATTCTGCTGTGCTGGTATGGTACTCGACGCCAAGCCACAGCATAATGTCTCCAGACGCACTATTAGTAGGGCAGGGAAGGAATGTCTAAGTACTGATTGTATGGACATGTAGGAACTGAACTTTTTTCTCAGAGTGTCTAGCTTATGCTGAACATAATCCTTAATGAACTGATAACGGCGTCGCGTGGGAAGTGCAGGGCCCACCTACTCGACGCCATTTCTTGTTTAGATTAAACCCAAAGACATGCTTATTCCCATACGCGATATGTATAATATAAATGCTTAAGCTGGAAACACTGAGCCACTTAATCCATGACGACATTTGCTTATGATTCTAGATGACCTCTACACCACTTATTGCCAAGAAAAGAGCCCAGTTGAATTTAATGGTAGCAGCGGTGCCAAGGATAACTATTATGCAAAATATAACTGAAGCATTGCATCCAATCTTTTGGATGGAAGAGGTAAGTCTACAGCGAAAGATACACGTGCATTGTTTATTACCACTGTTCGTAGGCCATTACTGTTAGATCTAATTGCTCAGTCTCACCTCTTTGAGTGCTCACATGAGCGAATTTCAAGGAATGTGCAATATAGTGGAGGATAACTATCTTCAAGGAAAACAGAAAATATCTAAAAACTCCTATATTCATAGTGAGTTGAATGAAGTTCTTTTCATGGTTTTTGGCTGTTAGATCACAATATTATACGAACTAAGAACAAACAGTCTTAGCTATACCAATACTAGCAAAACTGCGTACTGCCCAATCCGACCCTTTACGGGGATTATACTTGCTCTTATACACGGATATGAATTGCGTCTTAATTCACAATTATTCAAGAGAACTTAGCGCAGACTGTCGACATGGTGGCAGAATTGTCAGACATTGCTGCGTTTTATATAGCTCAACAAGAGGTAAATTCAAATCGCACGCCAATGACAAGCAACTGGACTTACTGACAGTAACAAGCATAAATATGGAAGACTTTTGTACATGTATGAGTGAGGGAGATGAGCGTATGAAAGTAAATCCAGTAGTTTTAACGTTTCACTATACATTTCCTACATATATTGTATTTTCCCTCATCATCACAACAATGAATGTCTGACTATCAGGGACTATCAGACATAAGCTCTGTTAGTAGAGCTGTCGGCAACCTGTCAGTGATCGTGTCCAAGGTCCCGCCACATAAATTCCGTTCACTTTGCTACGCTGTACAATAGACGGAATTCACACGGCTGGATCCCAGACGCTGCCTCCGAACACTGTACGAACAAACCAATCAATGAAAAGCAAGTACTTGAAATTATTGACACTTTAGATATCAACAAATTTGGTGGAATTGACAATGAACCACTAATATTCATAAATAAATGTAAAATGAATTTATATAAACCTCTTACTTTAATTTACACACCTCTTTAGATGCTTGTAAGAAATTCTCCTTTACACCTTATTTTTAAAAGTGGAGACAGGTACATAGCAGACAATTACAGGGCTATTAGCAAGCTGGGCATATTCTCGAAGATGTCCGAAAAGCTAATTTATAATGAAATACTAACTAACACAGGCATTGACTACACTTTTAGAATCACGAAACGTTCCATTATTATAAATCATCTTGGCTGGGATTCTAGAGGTTCTGTATTTTTGGTGAATAAATGACCAAAATGATTTCAGATTCAGCTTTAACTGATTTTGAATATGCTGAAGATAGCATTGATAATCTTCCTTAATTTTCTGTTTCAATTTCAGTCTGGTATTACTACGAAGTTCGTAATCAGCTAAGATTCCGGTTGATTTATGCCTTTTGTGTAGTTTTGACTTATGCTTAACAAGTTTGATAGCTTCCCTTGTTTACCACACGGGATATATATGACGAAAAACTTTATGAAGTGGCACATGGTCATCAAATGTTTGGTATAATGTTTTACAAAAAATATCCACAGATGCATTTACGTCATATATATCTACCAAGACCTCCCAGCTTGTATCCAGCAGGCTGCTGTAAAGTGAGATGAAGTCTGCTTTTTTAAAATTGTAACGTTTATCTTATATCTATATATCTCTTCATTTGCCAAAGGAGCACAATTGATGAGTTCATAGGAGGACAGCAGTGTCATTAATATTTTTTCAGTTTCCGACTAGTGTGGGATAAATGAAGCATGTTTTTGTTTTTCTAGGGCATTGTGCTAGAGGGCCCTTTACTCAAAAAGGTGCAAACGATCTTCATCGCGTTGAAGGTACTGAAGGTTTTGAACTGTGTAGGGCTACTGGCATCACTTGTAGCAATAGCATATGGAGCGTACGGCTATTACAAGAACAGAAAGAGTATCAGAGTCACTCCAAGTCATGAACCAAGCAACGGAGGTAATGAGGAAGTAACGAGAAGCACAAATGTCCTTATCGCCACTTTAAATGGCATGGAACAGAAGGGGCATGACAATCCAGCTCTTAGTGGCCATGAGTTCAGCAGATATAACATTTAAAAGAAATAAAATGATAGGTTCTTGTAATGCTATTCAAAGAGATAGTTCAAATAATTACGAGCACTCTATAAATAAAGCACAATATTATTCCGAAATGTAAAATAGAACATCTGAGAAGTTTGTCTGGTAAGTGGCGAACAATGGCATTGGGTGGCATTTTGACATGTGTACCACATCACAACTACATGAGTATGTTTTTCTTTGAAAGAATATAGTTTTTTAATACAATCCAGTCGGCTGTGATTTTTTTAGGGATAACGGTAATTAAAGGGTCCTTAGATACATTACCGCAGACTAGTTTCTGATTCATTCAGAATGTGAGATGTAGCTTAGCAGAATTCCAGCAAAATTTGTCGGCCAGGCACCCTTATACTGCACACATAGTTCGCTATTATACAAATTCTTTTGGGCTACCTTTGGAATACTAGCTGCAGTATTAAAAATGAGAAAACGATAATAACCGAGCAAGAGATTGTGTTTTGAAGAGCATAAGTATGCATATCCATTTAATTAGTGGTTTTGAGTCCTCCCAGCCTTGTTCAAAGCTACCAAGCTCTGGTAACTTTAGTACGTGAGTTTGTGAGCGTTACAATAGAATTTTGAAAATGCTACAAACTGGATGGCTTTTTGTATGAGTGTGGGTGTGTCTTGACTCCCAAGCCGTGATATTTTTTGACAGGTAGTTGTGTGTATATTAGATCGGTGATTATTCAAGGATTCCCTACGAATTGACTTCAAATGAGGTTGAAATATCAATTAGTTTTCTAGTAGTAGAAGTAATTCTGTAAGAAATGTATCTCATTTTATGAACGTGTGTACAAAATAATTATTGTGATCAATGTACTAAAATATATGGGGCGACAGAATACCTCTTGTTGTTTGATTCTCCAAACTTTCACGAAAAGAAAAATGGAAAACAAGGTCCAAGATATCGAAAATAGGCCTTTATGATACTTCACTTACCATCAATGGTGTTTGGAATTTTCGTGTACTTAAAATTTTAAATATTTTTGTAATTAGTTTGCGAGAACTACTGAGTCGATCTAGCTGAATATACAGGGTGTCCGCAAAGTTGGGGTTTTCCTTTTCAGAAACAACTACCCTTGAAATAACAAAGGTAATGTGTAGTGAAACGAGGGCGACCAAGTAAAAAAAATGAAGGAAAAAGTACTCACTCTCCAGTTGACGAGAAGGGCTAAGTACGTCTCTGCCCGAAATCATACCGCTCCAACAGACAATGAAACCTGCTGATGCGCTACCGAGCAGACGCAGACAAACAAGGAAGGCAAAATGTTGCGTAAAAAGTCTAGGTATTGCATCCCGTCTAATCGATTTGGGAGAATAAATGGTCCAATGAGCATACCGTTCACTATGCCAGCCCAAACATTCACCGAAAATGTTTGTTGAAAATGTGCCCGACGGACAGCGTGCGGATTTTCTACTGACCAAACATGTGTTGCGAAAGTTATTCACCCCATTACGCGTGAACGTAGATTCGTCTGTCACCAATATGCACTTCAAAAAGTCCGGATTATTGTCATGTTGATGCAACAACCACTCACAAAACAGCACTCTTGCTGGAAAATCGTCACCTTGGACGTAAAACGGATACAGCCCCTCTTCACGCAGCGTTTGCCACACTTTAGTTTTTGATACTTGCACTTCTCTAGCCACGTCTCTAGTGCTTGTTGAGGGATTCTCGTCTACGCGATTACCTCTAGACGCGTGACCGTAACCGTCGGTTGAAGGTTGCATACTGACCTGACACACTGACCCCGACCCAGTTCAGTCGTCGGGTTGAGCTAGTGTCCTAGTACCACTCGGGGATCTCGCGGCTACAGGACGGTTTCAGATATTTTTGATGTTGCAGAGCCCTTTATCTCGGTTCCCTTAAGACATTGGTGTATATGGTACTAAGAAAAATTGCTTATGTTTTCAAGATATACACGTCGTGTAAAGGAAAACCCCTACTTTGCGGACACCCTGTATTGCCTTATTGCTCCTTGTATTGATTAGTAATTTGCTATCGCCTTAAAGAACAGCGTCAGGTAGATTGACTCTATACATCGCATGCAATTCTTTACAAAAAAACATTGGATATTGATGATTTTCATAGGAAACTCAAGTATTATTTAATAGAAAACGCATTCTTTAGCACGGACGAATATTTGGCAAATGACTTTACTGATATACCTTAAATGTTTATTTATTCATTTCTCTCTCCAACTTATGTACAGTTGTTATTGTTTAATTTGTCTGTATGTGTATAGTTAATTGTATTATACATATATTTTTCTAAGCGATCTTCTTTTATCTCATCACGACATTTTTGTATTGTTTTTTTTTTAATTTGCTTTTGGTAATTATGCGTTCGCAGCATTGCATTGTTTTTAACTTGTTTTATTTTTGTTTGATGTAGATTTTTCTAAGCGTTCTATTAGTATATATTGACTTGTGTAAACACTTTCTGTCTATTAACATCAATAAATTATTATTATTATTATTATTATTAAATGGACTTCGACCATGCAGTACGCGTATTGGTATCTTTGCTACCTACTACTTGTTATGTTAACTCATGTACCTTGTCGTAAGGCTATAGTTTGGTGAACGAGTATCAGCGAAAAACAGTAATATTGATTTAGACAAATTGAAATTCCGGACATGCTCGCGAAATGTAGGTCCCAATGGGTGTTTCGTAATCAAATGGACATAGTGTAATGGCAGATAGTATGAACCAAGCCCTTTACATTTCTGAAAACGAGAACTTTTAAATACAGTTTTTACTAATTTACTTAAACACTCCAAGTATTTGAACCGATTTCATTGAAATTTGTCACGACAACGAAGACGTATAGGAGTAACGTGAGACTAGAAAGACGGTTTTAAAATCCAGGGCCGGACTCGATTTCTTCAACGATACTATATCCTATCAAAATCAACATATTTGAAGCCAGACAATGAAATATTAGGAAAGTAAAATGAGTTCACCTCCCTTGGTGTTTTAGTTGTATTTTTTATTCATTCAAATATTTATATCAACTTGAGTTCATTCACATTACACAAAATAATGCTTAAAATTGAACTGCAGGTGTGTTGGGAACTCAAAATTCTAAGTCCCGACTTATTTTTTTTTTGTAAGTTGCACTGTGAGTTTATTATTATTTCTTAGAAAAATACAACAATAAATGAATAAAAAAGGCGAAGTTTTTCGGTAAATTTCTTAATGGTTTAATTCTACCAACTGTTAGTGTACTAGTTAAAAAAGAAAACGACATTTAATATGCAACTCCACTAAATTATACCTTCCAGGCAAAAACGTAGAATGCAGGACCGGGCTTAAACGTAACTGTGCTGAAAATATTATGCGTTTTCTTCGATCCTAGAATTTTGAGTTCCCAAAACACCTTAGGCTCAATTTCAAGCAATATTTTGAAATAATTTTGATGAAATAAAATTGATAATTAACAGAATTAATTAGACCCATTCATTGGTTCTGTTGTACCTAGTCAAAAATTTCAATACTCAGCACAAAAGGTTGTTTTAGATAAAGAAACAAAAAAGTAAAGAAAATTTAAGCATTTTTCAGCCGTGTGAATAGTTTTACGATAGTCCTATGTAATTTTGTTATTGTACAAAATTTCAATTAAATCCGCTCAATAGTCTCTAAGATACGTGATATCAAGGATATGGTACGACTATTAATACAAAATCAATTTGGAACTTTTCTATTTTCATCTCGCTTTGGAACACACTGCATTCAGTCCACTCAAATATTCTAGCACGTATCATGTTTCAACTTTCGTTCGTTCAGGTATCTCTGCTATTGGCTGGCCATGGAAACTCCTACAGTTGCTGATACAGAATAAATATAATTAGTTAATTTAACTTTTTGTTGAAATAATCGGCTCTGCTTTATATTCTGCATATTATCTGGACAGCTTCCGTACCCCCTTGTATCCTTACATCGGCCCTCGGCAGATAAAGGATTTTGCATGTTACTGGCTGGATGAGCAATATTTATTTGTTTCTTTTTTGCCCTTAGCTCCGCCGCTACTGGATCGACCTTCAAAATTTCAAAGATTTTTCTTCCTTGGTTTAGTAATCGTGTGTGGAAATTGACTGAATCGCAGTGTTCCTGGTGTACATCTCATAAAGCATTTTAATATTTTCTGACCAGTACCAGTGGCGTGGGAAGTAAAAACGCGTTTGAATTTAGATTTTCAGAGAAGTGCAAGTGGACTCATATTAATATGTTGTTAGGTACTGAGCCACCTCTTGACGCAATCTTACTAAAAAATATACCAACTCGTATCTGTGTCATTTTTTTATTTACAATCACTAAGCTCACAACTATCAATCATTCCACTTTTTTCCTTTCGCAAGCGTCCGAACTATAACTATTCACTGCATGCTGAGTCACTAGTCTCAACAATAGCTTCATAACATAGTAGAACATAAGGGCGGACAGCATCAGAAGTGCGATGACGTCCACTAGGTAGTACTGCAGGACTCCTAAATGTCTTGAAGGTGATTGGAGGGCCATTGCACCTTTATGTCTCAAGACGTACTCTGTCCAGAAGACAGCACGTTCCAATGGGGTTTCTGATTGGTCCATCAGCAGGCGTTGACGCCTTTTGACCTCTTGACGGTACTTGGGATCTTCAATAACCTAAAACAATAATAATAATAATAATAATAATAATAATAATAATAATAATAATAATAATAATAATGTCTTTATTAATCCATCCACACTGCGAGGCGAAGTTTAGCCAGCTGGCTACTCTACCACTTAACCTCACAGCGCAGTATAAGTAATGTATTGTCAGTTGGTTGTTAAAAATAAAAACACATTAGGGAAGACGAGATATCGAATCGAAAGATTTCCGTTTTGTCTGTTTTGTTCAGTTTGCCCCAGAATAAATTTATTGTTCATATATTTTGAGTAACATAGATTTAAATGTTTGTCGGTTATATAACGAAGGGTGACTTCGAAGTTGAGCTATTTATTTTAACAGTGAGTAGATCTGATCAAAAGAAATGTTTTTTTCGTTTACCATTTTTCTGGTAAAATTAAAGTAACAAAGTTATAGCCCTTTGGAAGTTTGAGTACCGCCCTGTCTCAATAATAATATTATGTGCTCGTGTATGGCGACAACGGATATAATCCGCCTTATCGGTTCATCGCATCGGAAACAAAAAAGCGAAAGAATTTGGAACGATGTTTTTACAATTATTTCATTCAGTTGTATACAGTCAGTGTCAGTCGGTAGTGGATAGTGGTGTCTGTTGCGTGGCTCAAACGAAATCAAAAATGGCACATGTTTTTTTTGTATGCTCACGTAGATGTACGTGTTGCCTAAACGTCAAGATGCATCAGCTATCGATATTTGGCTTTGATGTGATGTAGCAGATTGTATTCTTGGAGGTCTCAGCTGTAGGTTGTATGATATAGCTGCAAGTAAACTGCAGAACATACATCGTGAAGATTTGTGTGATCTATGATGCTGATAAATCCATTGGTTCCTTATGCCAAGATAAAAATTAGTTACGCTTCCGCTTTTTCTTATTAAACCTGGAAATTACATATGCAAATTTGCTGATTTTCAAAAGAAGAGCGATAAGAAGAGAAAATACTTGGTTGGCGAGGTATACTAAAACTAACAGGTGAGAAAATATGGTACATACAGGAATATTTATGAAACGTAAAAAAGTTATTACATTCCACCTTAATTTTGTTTCTAATCATTTATTTTATACAAATTCACTTTAGGATGTCAAGTAGAAAATACAAGTCAGTGCCTAGATGTGACCCAGTGCGCAGTTTATAATTTTTAACATCACCTCTCTTCTGAAAGGACAACACAAATAACCCGTCTAGCACAGCTAATAGATATATTTAATGTGTAGCATATTCAGTAATAATTTTCTCACATAGCAAATATCACTGATATTATATGGAGGCTAATATTCGCAATTCCTCCATAGATGGGCGTCACCAGCGCTCATAGCGAGCAAACGCGAAATGTACTATTTTCCCACTAGAAACTGTCTAGGCAGTAAGTTGACATTTTATCAGTTTTTCTAACGTTTTTAGGTTTCTTACGTAGTATCACTGCAGTTCATAGGATGGGTACACTATTTATTATCATTTAAAAGTATTAGTAGTTGTGTCATATTTAATGACCTTTAATCTCGCTTCATCGGACTTTACCTTGATGAAGTAGTAAGCTAGTACAATATTGATGATTATTTGAAACGATGGTCGTTTCCTCAGGTTACACCCGTATCCGGATGTGTGGGCATGTGTATCTATTTTTGTAGTTTCATATGTGCATTCATTTCGGGCCTGATGAAGCCAACCAGCAGAAATACGTATCGCTCGGGTTACCTATCCTATTTTCTGCTCGAATCCACTTTCCTTTTTTTTGCGGATTTTGCCCATTATTTTTCTACTTTTTGTTATATATATATATATATACATATATATATATATATATATATATATATATATATATATAACTTGAGACGTGGTCATTGTCGTCTAGACCAGTTAGGCGAAAAATTCAAGCTTCCGCTTTTTGTTGGGTACTTCGACAAAATTTAAGCGAAGGAAGGATTACATCACACAAAAGTGATGCTAGGCTTCATCCTGAAAGATGCGCTCTAGCATCTCATGTTAACACAACAGGGCATTCTATGAATTACACAAGTATCAAAGTTCTTGATAAAGAAAAACACCTTTCCAAACGTTTATTCCTGGAAATGTCCCACATTTCCATGAATAACAACTGTATCAACAAAAAGACAGATATTAAACAACTGAGTGTCATTTACTCATATTTGCTAAACTGCGAAAAATTGGAGAAATTACATATCTCCCCAAATTTCGACTTTTCACAACCATAAATATAATCTGTGTTTTGGCCGATTCCACCAACATATTTCATTCCACTCAAAATCTAATAATCCTCTTCTCACGATTTATTAATAATTATTAATTTAAAATTCCCATCAATTAAAATATAGTTTATTCAACTGCCTCTGGTCGGTTTAACAATTTCTTACATAACATTCTGAAAATCACATCATCTGAAGTGATTTGGCAACGTTTTGGCACACGCCCACAATTCGTTCCATCTTTTAACACATACATTGACAACCTTCGGCCTTCTGTCAAAGGTTCATCTCACTCATTATTCCATGACCACCATTTTGTGCAATCATCAAGTGGCTTCACGACGTAATGCTCTAATGTTTTCTAAATAATTTTTAATCTGTCTTCAACTTGTCTTGTCATATTTTATATAATTTTAACCATTATACCATGTATCCAGCTCTCACCATGTTACTGGACGTTTCCCTCATCCTATACGAAAACAACAATTAGCAACATCCTCACATACTACTGTAAGTTGATTCAATTTAAATTCATTTTACACTTTTGTTGCTACTGTTATCATTGTAATTGCAGCTCCTGATGATGATGGCAAAGTCCATTGAAAGGTAGAGAGAATTAAAAAAGTATAAAGAGTCCTCTTTGCTTAAATTTTGTCGAAGTACCCAACAAAAAGCGGAAGCTTTAATTTTTCACCTATATATATATATATATATATATATATATATATATATAATTTCCAACAATTCAGAAATGCAGTTTAGAAAAATGTTAATTTATTGACGTAGAGCAGACATTTATAGCGTATTACCCCCTCCTTTTGGCATGTGATCGATAGAAATTGAACACCTTCATCATCATTCACTACGAGAAATGAAAACAGTGAGCCACTTTGATGATGATTTCATAAATCCGCAGAAGCTAGGATATTATATGAGGAAGTTATTTATTAGCGTAACAAATACAAGGAGTACAAACCTTTCTGATGGCCCACAGGAGCTTGTCGGCTGTGAGAGTTTGAAGGTCCAGCTTCAAAGCGTAACCGTCGATTTCAGCTTTAGCTGCGTTGGAATCATGGTCACAAAATACGGGCATCGTGATGATCGGCACTCCATGGTACACCGTTTCGAACATACTCAGCAAACCGCCATGAGTGACGAAGGCCTTCAGTTTTGGGTGACCTAGAAAAGGAAATATTTGTAAACAAGACGGCTGGAAATAAACTGTAGGAAAATTAAATTATAGATGGAAGCAGATTTCAGAGCCCGGCGCTCGAAATATCTCACATGAAAAACGCCTGAAGGTGGATGACAAAATTGTAGTTATGAGACAGGATGCAAACGCGTACAGGATACTGCAAATCGATCAGGCTTTAGCCGTCAGTTTGACAGTTCGCAGTAGATTCCTATCTCTCTGCAGAAACACAAAAAGGTGTATGTCCATACAGTTCTAGAGTCCCAAGAAACGGTGGAGATTTTTGCGGACGTTAAAAGACAGTAGTAGAAGCAGATGTTTTTATTGGTAAGTGTTGATATAGAATATTCATCAGCTTTGCGAAGGAGCATATACCTCAACGTTGAGTTACAGGACAAATGTCTTAATTTCCTTGAATTTTTATGTGCTGAGTCGCAATCTAACATTTGCTAACAAAGTTTCATATCTAACACAATAATGAAATATGCAAAATATTTGAGATACAATACAATTTACAATGAGTATAGGTAAGGGACAACTGGACCTTCAACTTTGAGTCTTGTCTACGTTCATGTTGGATCGGAAACATTTCAGGACAGGTCCTTACTCTTATGTTTCCTCATTTTAGTCTTATCAGATTCTGCTAAGGAAGCTCAGTACGCCACAAAAATCGATTGTATCACTCTTAGGTATCGTTATGGCATCAACATAGTCACAATGATATACCAACAATAATTATCAGATAATATTTAACTAGCTTAGCATAGATAGATATAGAGAAACGTTCAAAAAATTATCCGACATGAAGTTGACATATTCTGATTAATTAAAAATCTACCTTGGAAAGGTTACTGTCCAATAGATGCCGCTTTAGCCAACTATTAGTTTATATATGCCCATATCCTTAATAACCGCAAGCATAGATAAACGAAATTTGAAAAGTTAAGAACATAAAAAAGGGGCCTCGGTTGGCCGCGTTGGTCAGAGTGTCGTGCTACTGATCAGCCGGCCGGCCGGGCTGCGAGTTCGAATCTCGCCTTCGCCATGGATGTTGTGACGTCGTGTGTTTGTCGTCCATAATTATAGAAATATATAAAATATCCAACCTAGTTTCTGGCTGCATGGCCTAGTCCTAAAGCCAAAAAAAAAAAAAAAAGAACATAAAAAACGAACGAAATGAATTGGTAATATGTAAATACACAGTATTTAGATACATTTCAATGAGAACAAGAGTCAGTACAGCTGGGTTCAGTGGTTTAAACTCAAAACCGCTCCACATTCTGAATAATAATAAGAAAAAAAGCGTTTATTGCCCACCAGTTAAAGAAACCAGGATAATCCTAAGAAAAGATAAATCAAACTAACAAAAATAGAAAACCTACTGTACTGATAATAAATAGTACTGTTGGCGCCATCTGTTGGGAGACTCTTCTACTCGCCAGAGCTCCATTGCCGATCTCTGCTTTTACGCAGACCACAACCGCACAAGCCGCTTGGTGACATCTGTTGACGACCGTACCAGTGACTCGCCTTCTAGATCGACGCGAAGAGACCTCGAATGTTCTACATGCCGCTTTGTGGCTCGCCAGACCTTTCTCGGAGCAGCGATGGGGACTATATATAACTCGGCGGCCAGGAGATGGGGGCAAAGAACAGAGTACAGAAGAGTAGAGCAGAGTGGAGTATAAGAATTAGTTAGACATAAATACTGGAGTAAATAAATGTTCTATGTAGACAAGATAAATAAATTAGTGCATTTCTTTTTATGGAATCCAGTGTTATAATCCACATCCAAAAGAACCCAGAAAAACGCTACAATACAGAAAGCAAGTGATTCCATCTAAAGGGCAACAACACACCAAGACGCAAAAAAAGATACTTCATTCAAGTGAGAAACATATCATAAATTGCTTATCATTGTAGCAATGATAAATTGGGTTCCAAATTAACGATGCATATTCTAATTTAGATCTCATATCTGCAGAATACAAAACCAACAGCGACTCTGGAACTTCTGCAGTTTGCCACAATAAAACCGTATGCTCGTGAAGCTTCACTCACCTTTTGCTTATGGTCAAAAACTACACCCAAATCCTTAATTGATTTTCGTAAACATTCCCAATATTATAATTAAATTACCCTCAGACTCAATAACCCTGAATAATTTTAACTTATCCGCAAAGAGGAGATGGAACTTAAATATTGCACAATATCATCGACAAATAAGATAAACAATGATGGACCAAGGTTTGAACCCTGAAGATGGAATAACAGATTTATCATTTATTAATTTCTGCAAGGGAATTGAGGTGGCTAGGCTAGACTAGAAATTTTATTTTCCAAATCTTCTAGAGCGATGAAAAGTAAGAAATCGGATTACATCTGTTGTGAATCAGTCACCTCATCGGTTTTGTACATCAACAACTGCTACCCAAAATTAATTTTGAAATTTTTATCACTTTAAGCATGGGAAATGAAGTGATCAGACTTGTGCCATTTCGTTTCCCAGATCTCTTATGTGCGATAAAAAAAGAAGTAGTCATGTTACGTATCTGTTGCTACAGTGAATTCCTCGGTTTTGAACTTCACTAACAACACCTATGCTAAATTAATTCCTTCTGTGATTAAGCTTTCCTCAAACCACGTGTACTGGATAACCAATTATAGAAATACGCCATTCTTATAATAACAAACGTTGCATAATGAATCAGGCAGCGTGGCTGTCCTAATGAGCTAGCGATTTTAGGTTAAAAGACGTCGTTATATGTCACGCCAAGAGGTAATAAACTGGTTCTTTTTTGCATTAATCGAAACAGCTGAACGAAAAGAAAGTGCATTGTGTAATTTTCCGTTGATATAACAACAAAAGAAAGTGAAACCAGCTTGCCCGGAGTCCTCGTTTGCGCAATGCAAATACAATTTTAATAAAAGAGTTAAAACTCTTCCTCCCGTCACTGCACTGCACTGATGATGCTGCTACGTTCAAAGCAATAGTCCGGTGATCTTAGGTATAACGATACACTCAACAACTACAGCATTTATTGAAAATACGACGTTCGATTACTTCAAACGCTATCTTCAGGTACATTATTAGTTATGTCAAGTATTAACGTATTATGACTAGTCATTGATGAATATATTTTCCAAGAAGGCGCCCAGCTCTATGTCATATTACATGCTTACATTTTACCATCTTCACATCAATATTGTCAATTTCTCAGTTTAAAGTTCTGTATTCTTGAACCTGCCATTAGCTTTACAAGCAAAGGACACCTCGACCTCTCTCGTAATCACTGCTAGAATTTTGTATTGTCAGAATCTCTCAACGACGGAAAAGGACATCCCTTTTCATGATGGTACAACCCGGAAGGTAGCAACGCTGACACCACAAAGAGGTGGCCAACGCATACAGGGTGTCCCAAATAACTTGCAGCGGTGTACTTCATGAGAGCAATTCAGCTGGAATATTTCCAAAATCAAGACTCTACTAGTTTACCTAAACCAACTTGCGTACCTTAAATAGAATATTCTATGTACTAGTCAGTTCGTTAATCGTACGCAAGATCCGGAATCGTGTTCGAGATATCTCAGGCCAATTAACTGTTAAAATTGTTCGTATATTTTTGCCTTTGCTATATGATTAGCTACGATTTTCTCATAATAGGTGAACTAGTAGATTTTATTCCAGATTAGGATGAGAAAGAATGAAGGATGGTGAAAAGAGTGTGAAATTTGGGATTCGAAAATCCAAAAAGTTAATTTTCTGAGAATAGAAACTGCCTTTTTATGATTTCTTTGTTTTAGGTTAACTATGTACGCAGTTGTCTATTTCGCAAATTAGCAATTTCTCAGATATATGCTTAAGTGCTCGATGCGCCTTTCTCGATCAGCTGGTCTCAGTTGGCCATGGCCCTTAATATTTTCCTTCATGACCAATTGATACTATTTTATAGAAAAAGCCGTATGGAGCATTTAAGCAAATAGATAGGCCATATTGCGAAGTAGACAACCTTATACAGAATTAGCCTTATGTTTAATGTCTAGCTTTCATTCTTTTTTTGACTACCAAACACTATCCTGGAATAATCAGGTCTACAATTCTATAAACAAATCGTAAGCAAACGCAAAACGTTAAAATTGTCATAATTTGCTATATACGAAAAAATTTATATTATAATTTGTTGCTCCGCATTTATCACTTCTTACGTAAAGTTTGAGACATGTAAGAACAGTTATACATATAAGTATTGGGAATGTAGCAGAATCTAAAAATTTAATAACATACGAGGCGTTTCATTCAAAATGAGCAAGTTGGTATCCACTCGCGGTACAACCGGAAGGCCAGCATTTTAATGTTTTAGTTGAATTGTTTTCAATTCTTACACTATACCCCCAAATTTTCATATTTGTATTTCTCTTTCGAGTAATCGATTGCAACTCAATGTGGGGGACACCCTGTATGTAGCTATATGCATAGGTGGTTGGTGGCGCCACGATGAGTACGCTTTCAATTAAATTGGGTACCTCCTGATGCAATATATTGAGCAATGTTGAAATATGGTGTAAAGTTTGCTTAAAGTGAGCTTAAGATGACTGTACTAATAGTAAATTGTTGTTTACGCCAGGAGGGCAATGTAGCGTACCAGCATACATAATAGTATGCAGCACTGTGATTGAATCATTGCGCATAACTTCGCCAGATTGACTCGTGTATCTGACCTGCAGTCACCCAGATTCGCTATACAACGTAGCTAGTCAATCAAGAGCCCATATTTCACCAACATACGTTTTTGCATCTGACACTGGTGATCTGTGGTTTACTACTGTAGCAGCCTCCGATGTAGAAACCTCAAAGCATTCAAGAAATCAATTCGTTTTATGTATGTGTACTCAGTGACAAAGAAAATGGAACACCCAGTAGGAATGATTTTATTTGAACGAGGTTTTGCAGACATGAGCAAGAGGAAGTAGAGAATGTTTTTGGAAGTGGAAACATTTTCTGTATCGCCGGATTTCCGTACCCAATGCATGCTTTCGATGAGGTGATTTATACCTTCTTCAGGTACCTCATCCTGTTTGTAGAAAACTGTAAGAGTTTGTTACTCGTCTTTCCATCATATCTCACGCATGTTCAGTGAGCGAAAGGTCTTGAGATCTAGAAGGTCAAGGAAAGAGACGGACTGTTATTGCCGTAGTCTATTCCTTGTGGCTCTAGTATTATGGGAACGGGCATTAACTTGTTAGAAAATAGGGTCTCCAAGCGTTTCGACGATTGGAAAAAGTAGGGTTGCACTATTTCCTGAACGTACCGTTGCCTCCTCTAATGAATACTAGAAGTGACTCAGTACCGTATTTAACGGCGCTCTCATCCCTAGCTGCTAAACTATGCTGCACGTGACGTGAAAACTTTACACTCCGCCTTCCTCCATGACGCCTTCTGACCCGTGCTTCTCCATTATTTATCACTACCGAACAGAGATTCGTCATTAAAACAATATACTAGAATTCATCATCCCGGTCTCAGCTCTGTTGTGAGGGTGCATGATAGATGCCCTCGAGTCAGCAGCCGTCGCGGAGAAAAACATGATGTAAGGCTTGTATTTGAATGTCACTTGCAACATACTATAGGGGTAATGGTTTGAGGCACCATTTCATTTGTCACCTCTAGTTTCCACTAGGAGGTCATATTAGAGACTTATCCTTCACCATATCTATTGGTAGAGCTACAGCAAACTGCCCCAATAACGGTCAAGAGAACCTTCTTCCTTAGCTTCCTAGATCTTCAGTCCGTAAGCCAATTGAACATGTGTGATACGATGATCATCCACCAATATGAGTAGCTCTTAGCAAGCGCGCATGGTTAACCCGAGACAAGATACTTCAAGAAGACATAAAATCACCTTTTTAAGAAGGACGCGCGGACTCCTAAACTATGGCTTCAAGGTGGTCGAACACACCACCACCAAAATCTAGCAAATTTTCAAACTTCTAAACTCAATCACGACTACCTCTTGTTTATGTTTAACTGTAAGCAAAATATTCTCTTTTCTGTGTCACTGAGTATAATTCTAACACTGCCGAATTCTTAAAGTTGATGTACGGAACAAGCAGCTGGACTGATAAAGGCAGTAATGGGCTTTATGAACTTCTTGAACCCCAAGGAACTTTATTGAAGAAAAGCAGTTTTTAATTAACTGAAGTCTTATCGAAGCACCCTTGAGTATACAATGGCTGGGTAGATACTTTAAGATTACTTTGATAAAATAATTTTTGTGCCTTTTGTTTCAGTTTAGCATTTTGTTACAGTCAGCATTTTACAATAGTTTCATCAATATTATCAGTAGGCTTGGAGGATTAACAACTCCCTCTACTAGTCTTTTCACTAGATTCTTCCCTTCGGGAGCCGTCAGACCAAGTCCTCCATGATACTGCAGCTTTTTGGGCCTGTTGTACCTTGCTCCTCGAACTTATGTCATATTAGAAGGCCTGTAACTACACGGAGTTGGTTTCTACTCAGATCTGCTGCCGTATTCGGTCATGGCTCTGAGGTAAATTCTTTCCCATGCCTGCATCAAGAGTGGATGTCCTGGCTCCCACATCAAAGTTACATTGTTGTGTTCCGTCAGTGTGTTCAGTTATTGTGGACATTTCCAAATCAGTGCAGATGCCACTATAGGGTTCCATGATGCCTTGAGTGACCCCTGATTGCCAGTGTTCATGGTGATCCCTAATTGATATACTATGCTTAGGATTTAACATGTTCCCTGGTCAGTTTTTGTCTCGTCTGTGTCAGCTTATTTCCCCTTGCAGATTGTGCCTTCGGTGCCTCCTATTTTGGTCACTGAGGGAACTATGTGGTCCTTGTTTCATCGTAGATTTGTAATGATAAGAAAAGTAGAAAAATAAGAGCAAGGTAATTAGATAAAAATAATTAAAAGCGCAATATGTATCTGGAAAGAGAATGGTAAACTTAGGCCCAATTTCACCAACATTAATATTATGGACCAATGGGAAAATACCTTATCGAAATGCGATTTGACAGAAACTGTCAAAAGTCTCTGAATATTAGTGATTTCTATTGAAATATTGAATAAAATCGTGAAAATTCGACTGTATTATAAACAAGACCACTTTTTGATTCCAAAATGATGCTTTTGTACAGAAAAAACAGGACAACCTTCATGTATTTTGATATATGTTATAGGTTTACATTTAACAATCCGTTATCCCTCTCAGAGAATGGGAATGCGGCAAATAACAGGTCCATTTTCTAGCGGTTGAATTTGGCAGCAGATTTGGACGTTTGTTAATTCATGGCACTCTCGAATTTACCAACTTCAATATACTGAAAGTTATCATTACATACCTGTTGAATAGTGTGGATTTGTCTGTATTTTGCAAGAAAATAGAATATAAAATACATTCCATCCAATTCCTCATCTTCCTTTACGCCATAATAGTAATCATTTATTAATTTATGGGCTAATGAATTTCTTCAAAGCAATAAAAACAGTATGCCCTCTCTATCCTAAAACACAGATAATATGTGTAAGACGTGTCAAACCCTACATCTCCCTGATGCATAATGCAATTACTATGGACATAGACAAAAAAATATGAAAAATGTTTCACAAATAATGTCTTTTAAGTCCAAAAATCATAAAAACTAGTAATGTTTATTGTTTGTCGTTTTTTGACTGGCGGGGACATCTATCTGAAACTCGCAGGGTTGCCAAGTCTAACGACGATCACGTCCCGTGGTGGAGGGTGCGAAATGAATCTTTTACATTTGCTGGTTTTGAATTTTTTCCTGAAAATTTACTAGGTATCATGATTATAAGAATCTTTGATAGATTGCTCGATCCAGAATGGGAAAGATCTCCTTTTTATGAAAATATTTTTGGTATCATCTAACCGATGCAATCAGTGCACAAACAATGTGACATATGATTTATAGCATAACCCGCTGCCCTATCAATACAAATTTAACATACAGGTCGCCTAGCCGTGGGGATGCAGTGGTCGGGATGAATATCACGGCAGCAACTGATGATTTGGGCATGTCTGGTAACAACGTATGAAGTGAAACTCGTTAGCCTCACAAATTTGAAGATTTTGTACAATTTCTTTAAAAATGATGAAAGATATGTCTGATTTGGCAGGGTAATATCGCAGCCAAATGGCAGTCACTCTTTCTGACACAGTCCGGATCGAAAGATGACGATATTCGTGAAATGTATTGATACTGCTAAATATAGGATCGTATCGAACATCCCTACTGTCAAGATGTATAACCCAAGGTATCGACGGAGTTATTTTGCGGCGTCATGGAAATAATTTTAAATTTCCATTTGCATTTTTTCAAGTGTTGTGCAATGATTTTGGGAAAATGTAAAGAATAGTCTTATAAAGCATAGTAGAGTATATTTCAACAGGTGGCGGAACTTACTCCACTGGGACCAGGAGGGTGAAACGGGATATTAATGCACAATCTGGCAACCCTGTCGCACCCCTCACAAAATGGCCGCTGACAACCACACAAGTCACCGTGAATACCATGGAATTAAACCTTCAGAGTATATGTTTTGTGACTGGTACCAAGAGTTGACAGATCCCACACATGTGTTACTCCTTGAAATGCAATAATCAGCTGTATTCAGATAATGTTTAATAAAAATATAACCTAGAATGTGTACTCGTGGAAAAAGAAAAATATGGCAAATTTGTAGTTTTTTTGCAGGTTTTAAGCTTGCTGGTAGCTTTAAGGCATATATTTGGGAGTTTCTTAATCGCTGTTAATATAGTGTGGGTGTTTGTTCGGTTCCTGAACAACGAAAAATATTCAACTTTATGGATTTATGGATATCAAAAAACCTAAATGGTTTTGTGGGAATATCAATCTTAGGTGCCATAATGGTTCTGATAAATGGCAAGTAAATGAATGAATGTTTGGAAACGAGCAATATCTTTGGGTAGAGCCTGTCATCAAGTAGGTGCTTAATGGCTATCTGCTAGAGGTTTATAGGAAAAAATACCCAGTATCGCATATCAATTGAAGAAAATAATCTAAACATGAATAAAAAATCAACAATAGTAATTAAAACATGAATTTTATTCAAAAATCCAATATTTCTTTAAATTTTGACTGAATTATCTGTAATTTCTTAATATTCGACAAGCTGGTGATGTTTCAATGACAAGCTGTCATCTCATACTTTGACAGTATTTTGTTTTCAACATTTCATAGCTATTGGTTGCTGTTACCCTATAGGTGGAGAATAACGGACTCTTGTTGGTGAAATTGGCCTTCAATCTGGAAAATGGGAGAGCCAAAAAGGCACCCGAAAGACTATAGGAAAAACGAGACTAGTCAAGTTATCTGTATCGATAACAAAAATGCCTTAGCTAAGCCGTGAGTAAGCTGACCAAGCAAAATGCTTGACAATGAACCTACCCAAAATATCTTGTTGGGGAAGCCACCTCTCCAGCAGGACGTTGGACGGTAGATCCGACATATCATCAGCACTTTCGTATTTCCACAGCACCCTCTGGGGTAGGTTTCTGAACACGACCATTAGCATCTTTCGCAAGTAAACAGGCATGTTTGCTGCCTTCACCGATGAGCCCATGCTGAAGTAGATGAAACCGGCATCACCTGAACCTCTGATGAATTCTTCCAGGTGCTGGAAATAAGTAATCCTGTCACGATTACAAAATTATTGGTAAGCATGTAAGATATTTTGTAGATAGCTTTGAGTGAAGTTTCAGGTGCAAATGTTGTTGTATAGCATAGTCGCTACATTGTGGAATTCTTAAAAGCACTACTTGGAACATCTTCTAGTTCAACTGATGATTGTAAGTGTGATATCAGTTTTAATGTTTTGAAGCCCAAATCTTTCAGAAAGTGGAAGATCCAAAGCACTGTTTTCCATTGATGACCCACTGGGACAGCGTTTATCGACATTTTTGAAGATAGTTACCCCATGTAAACCAAAGAAACATTCATACAAAGTATTTTACACCATCCCGAAATATAAGAAAAGGCTGTGGCTATGTAGATATGAAATAATGTGGTTCGATAGGCTTCCAAGGAAGACTCAATGATCTGTAACAAATCCCCACGATTACGAGTAGTTTACTCATATTAGATAAATGTCATTTGTTTTCACTCACCTCGGGTAGCGGTTTTGCTTTCTTGCAGTGAATGCATGCTATTTCCGCAACATTAGGTAAAAATGGTCGGGGGTAAGTCACTGTAGCGTGACCATTCTGTAAAATGAAGCTGACGTTCTTCGAAAGGTCGTACACGAGCGGAACATCGTCGCCAAAATGTTTTCTGACCACGTCTTGCACGAACCATCTGACCTGGAGTGAGAAGAACATGCAATCGGTTTCTGAAGTTATTCATGGGTATAGGTTTGTGAGTCCATAGCTTAGTTCAAGATAATAATAATAGGATTCGTTTTAGCTATCAGTATCAAGAATTGCATATTTGTACTAAAATAAAAGAAGCAAAAAAAAAACAGCAAAAGGGATCAGTGCGCAGCTTACGACTGATCATTTTACGAGCCCTATCATCATAGCCCGTTAAAATATACTAAGTGACATATAAATCCGAACACCCAGTTTGAATGGCTTTATTTTAATAAAAGTTGGTGAATGTATTTATCTTACTGTAAATAACAAGTGAAAAAATTTTCAGCTTTATCAGTTGAACATTCCGGATTTTATACTGCTTTTTTTTTAATTCACTAACGCTCTAAAAATGAATATTTCCGCCGCAGTAAAGAATCAACGTTGGCGGATTTTGGTTCTTGACATCCCTTACGATCGGTTACGATGCCTAGAGTACGGAGACCTGTACGATTTCGTCAACTTAGTGAGTTTGATAGGGGCCGTATAGTGGGACTTCGGGAAGCTGGACTTTCTTTTCGGGCAATTGCAGTTAGAGTGCAAAGAAGTGTAGACACTGTGGTTAGGTGTTGTCAAGCATGGCTTCGAGAAGCCCGTACGCAAAGAGCAAGGGGCACTGGACGCCGCCGTAGAACAACAGACCGTGAAGATCGCCGCCTAAGATTATTGGCCTTAAGGGACCGTTTCTCCACTACCAGGTCCATTGCAAATGAATGGTTTGCAGAACACGGAAGACCTATTGGCATGCGAAGTGTTTACCGACGAATGAGAAGTTTTGGCTTGTTTTCATACCGGCCACACTGGGTCGTCCCTTTAACTCGAGAACACCGACGTAATTGCCTTGAGTGGTGCAGACAACGGTCACTCTGGGATCAGGAATGGAACAGTATTGTCTTTAGTGACGAGTCTCGATTTTGTTTAGGCATGCACGATGGTCGTGCCAGGGTTAGAAGGCGACGTGGTGAAAGGAGGAATCCACAGTTTTTTGTTGAAAGACGTGTTCATCACACTGTTGGAGTTATGGTTTGGGGTGCTACAGCTTATGGTTCCAGGTCACCTTTAATCTTCATCAGAGGTAACATGAACGCGCAGCGTTATATCCACGAAGTTCTAGAACCCCATCTTTTACCCTATCTTGACACCCTGGCAGATCCAACTTTCCAACAAGATAATGCCCGACCACATGTTGCAAGAGTCACAAGAGAGTTCTTTCAACATAATGATGTCACATTGTTACCATGGCCCCCAAGATCTCCCGACTTATCCCCAATTGAGCACGTGTGGGATATGATGGGTAGGAGATTGCTCAATTTGCAACATCCTCCTCAGACTCTAGAAGCACTTCGAGAGGAGTTGGTAGTTGCCTGGAATGAGATACCACAGGAGGACATTGACCACCTGATCAGAAGCATGCCTAGGCGCGTTGGAGAATGCGTAGCACATCAGGGTGCATCCACACATTATTAAAGGTCAAAGGGCTTTAAAGCAGTGCAATCATTCTGAAATTTTTATCATTTACTTATTATGCTTCACTAAGTACTTATACAAAATTTTATTGAAATAAAACCGTTTAGACTGGGTGTTCGGATTTAAATGTCACTTAGTATAGTACATGGTAATTGCAAATAACAATCATCACCAAAATCGAATGATAACAAACAATCTAAAATCATCTAGATCATTTATACAGACAACTCAAATAGAGTATACACATAATATCGCTCGACTACCTGGAGTCAAGGAGCATTTTATATTTAAATTTCAAAGTTGACATTGGAGCTTTTTTGATATATGTGGGAGCTTTGTTGTACAATCGACAAAAATTAAAGAGAAAGTGAAGATAGCTGATTTATATGATGGCTGTGAAATAAGGCCTCTAAGCCTAACATTAACATCATGAACATAAATATCTGCGAGACGCAATTTCATTGTACAGGTACGGTAGTGTTTTGTAGGATATTATTTTAGGAAACAGAATAGCTGAATGAAGTTCTCGTCTCCTATCCATGTTCAGCCATCTTGTGTCACGAAATTCAAGCTCATATTTCCGCGCTACAAAAATAAATCTAAGATAGAACTTTACCACCTTTTGTGTACTGCCACTGTCGAGTTCCTCGGACAGGGCTCATACACACCGTTACAATTGTTAAATCACAGTGTATCACACAGTAATATTTCAAGGTTGGTGTCAAGAAAAATGGCGGTAAGGATACAACAATTTGAGTCCACAATAACAGCGGCTAGTACAGCTATCAACGTGTTTTCTAAATCTTCGGTCATTGTCCAAAGTCAGTGCTAAGTACCCAGCATGTTGTGTGTGTGTGGGATAATCTCATTCTCAATTGATATTTCAAAAGCAATTTCGTTGTCATTTTCATATTTACAAAACAATAAAACACTGGATTTGTGTAGGACATACAAAACGTAGCAAGAGTAAGAATAGACCAGTTAGGACCACGCTTTAGGCTATGAAGCTATAGTAAGAAAAGCTAAAGGGCCAAGCCGTTTGAAAACAATAAATCATTTCTCTTGAGACCCTATAAGTTTGTCGTTGGAGAGGGGGGTTGTTAATCTGAAAAAAATAGAAGTAGATGGCGCTAGCTGGGTTAGCAGTCATGTCTAAATAGCTTAGGGCTAGGTACCCTGCATTTGAGAAGAATATTGAAATTCAAATATTTCCTAACTTCAAATTCATTCATTAAATCTACCAACACTAGCACTATCTAGTAACAGCTGTCATTACAGCAAACCCCAAGTGTGTTCTGAGAGTTGTGACTTACCTTTACACAACTTAGGGTTTTTGTAATAATAACAAAATTTTCTTACTAACACATACTAACCAAAACATTTAACTCCAAAAACAAAAATCTGCGATGCTACTGAGGCCCTGTCTCTAGCATATGATTATGCACAAAGCTGCTGCGTACATCAGTCGCCAAAACAAGAGCCACGTGCCATGAGCAATATGTCTACGCATGTTTAGATTGTTTTCCTGGATACCTCCATCCTACGCAGTGCAGGTTTATTCATCTGGTACAAACGCCATTTGTAGGAATGTCAATGTTGTCACATTGGAAGACCTCAAATTGTTATAAATTGGGGGAAAGTTAACAAACATGCGTTTCTGACACCGACAAATAGAGTATATTTATAGGGAACATGTAACGGGACGGTAGAACTTAGTTTCTTCCACAAAATGGCGTTAAGTAGATTGACTCTGTCCTTCCTACGTAACGCTGTCAGCAGTTCATAGAGGATTATGTTCAGCACAAGTTAACTCCTCTGACGTCTATATAATGAGTCCATGGTTTCGACCTATTTGAAAGCTCTGCGAATTAGAAATTTCTCCCTAACCTTACCGACAGTATTGACCATTTAGCAGCATCACTGAGTAACGCTAGTCAGCCATGAGCCAGTACCTGCGATGAGCGGTGAGCGGTTAGACGCGAGACCACCACAAGTATGCACATCCATATCGACGTTGCGATGCCATAAGAATATTTCTGTATAATTTCGATCATCTCAGCACACCGTACGGTGAATCCAGAAAGCAGAAGCAGAGACGCCTGGCTCTACCATTCTAAATATTAAGAAGAATTGTACAGGACAATAAATGATGTGTGAAATCTGTACTAATTGGTGCGTAGAATTACCGGACCTGGAACTGTATGATTATACTACAACCAAAACACTGGGATAAACCCTCCACTATCCCCTATAAAGGGTAGCTAGGGGCTACGACATTCAATGGCTAAAAATATATAAGTGCATCTAAATGTCAGAAAACGAAGATGCGATTCTTATTTTTCACTTTTGTTGTCTGTAACATCGCTCCCACTGATTTATCTTTCAAAAACTACAAAGCTGTTTCGTCACTGGCATAGTAGTAGCTTTGTGTCATTTCATCAAATCCAAAGCAAGGATTAGCGGAGAGACAGGCAGAACGACGGAAGTGAGTGACACTATTTTTCATGTTACTTCCAATAAGCATAAATCTTATTTTGACCATTTTTCGGCACCGAAAAACAACTTTCAGGGCACCCTGTATAGAGATCGCACCTGTCTGGTCTAATTATGGTCGTACATTCCCAAACTCGAACTTTAGTAACGTTTCGGCTGCCTGCTGTTTGCTTTTGCTCCTCTTACTATGCTCCAAATTAACTCTAACACTTTACTGTGGAGCAAATATAAATAAATAATAGGTCAACTTACCGTAACACTATGCAACAAGTTAGCCGCCATATACCACATGGTATTTCTAGTCCTCTGCAGAAGGTCCATATCGTCCGTGAGGTCGATCGACAGGAAGGGGGTGAAGGAGTACAGCAAAGGGTTGCCGGCTAAGGACAGGCTGCCCGTGTAGAAACCTACAGTGTTGATGTACATGAAGGGCAATTTGAAGTAGTGTGCGAAGCCAAGAGCGCATTCTGGAAAGGCTCCGTCCAGGATCAGAAGGTCGAACTTCGTGCTGTCGTGGAGAAGGGATTTTGTTTCGGTGTCGGACAGAAGTGCATCACATGACTGGAAATTTTTTGAAATTAGTCAAATGGCTAGAGTATAGTTTCATAGTGAACAGTACCAATATCCCCCTTTCGTCCTTTCAATTCACTTGAGGATAACTTTAAAACTGTACAAATAATAACAAAATTCCGACCACCAAAGAAAGCACAAACCACACAATTAAAATTTGATTCCAATAAAAAGTACTTGACAGGATCCTGCTAGGTGCCTTAGCAGCCTGAACTCACATATTTATTTATTTCTAAATTAGATTTAGTAATACAATCAATTTATTTGCTTACGCTGCAATTGACACACACTCCCCCACAACCCACTACGTCCAACCTTTAACCCCTGCAAACATTTTTCTGAAAATGATCAGGATCTCAAGAAGATTCAAAAAACAAAGCGATTTTAATTCTTTGTTTGTGGTCTTTTTCTGCGTGGCGAATGGACTAATTTTTGAAAAGTATAGAGCCTAATCGCTCTTGGCGTATTAGTACCATTGTGTGAAATTTCATCAAAATTCGAGCAGTACTTCCCAGGTTATAGATTAGCGGACAGACAGGCTCACATTGGCGTAGGAAGTAAGAAGTAAGGTTCTGAATGTCACATTTATTACCTTATGACTTTAAATGGTGCTTCACCCCGACTTGATTGCATTGTTAAAACACCAAATTAATTAACTTTTTTCTGATATAATCCAGGAATTATTCCGAAAGTCTTGTTACAAATTAAGCCTTACGGGGACCATCTATTAGCGTACTTATACTACTTTAAAATAGTTTCTAAACTCAACTGCATCCCGGAATTCTCAGGCAGTCTAGGAGTTCTATTTTCAAGTCATGTATCCAAGACGTAGATTTATTTATGTTGCCTAATAATTTATTCTCAAGACGTTGCATTCGCCACTCTTTCGCGGCTTCACGTTTGGAAGAGGTAATTGCTCCGGGGAATAGTGGCCGCCGTGATTTTACACACTCCGAGGCACGATTGTTTGCTGCGAAGTGAACAGATACCAGCAGTTATGCTACTAACGCGGAGTGGTCCGATTCTCGTGGAAAACAGTAATGAAATAAGTTTTGTACCCCGACCCCTTCCCGGTTTTTCAGATCAAGGATTTCGTTTCTGCCATTGCTAGAAATGTATTTTTCATATAAAACTGATATGCCTACCTAAATATTTGGAAAATTAGGCATCCTAGAAAAAAGTTTCAAATACAAGTTGTAAGGTTTCGAGGAGGCAAAATAATGGTGACCATGACCCTGACCGCGACCGTCAAGCTCATTTTCAGAATATAACAAATATTTTCAAATGTAACTCCCAATGTTTACACCGGAACTGCAAAAAATGAGGAAACTTTGGGTACAAATATTACCTGACCGTGACTTTCAAGGTCAGATCAACATATTGAAAACAAGTTGCCCTAGCAAAGAGGTTCGACAGCAAAGTTGTGAGCTTTGTAGAGGTCACCAAAATGTGACCTTGACCAGGTTGGGTATAGTAAGTCCAAATTCATTCCTGCACAGTACCGTTTTTCAGTTCAGTTACGAATATTTCCCAGGCAGGATTTTTGCCTCCTTTTAAAATCCCGTTTACCCCAAATTTCGCCTTTTATGATCAGCTTAAGCAATCTTACGTCTTTTAGTTGTGGCTAACAGTTTTCGATTTTGTTTTCGATTCCTTCACTCTAAACGAGACCTGTCTATGGTATTTTTAACACACTTCCTAAGAGACACATCTCAAAGGCTTCTTGCTTCCTCAAGAGAGCAATATTTAATGTCCAGACTTCTATGCCGTGTAACAAAATAGAATGAATAAAACACTTCACCATCCGGCATTGTGTTTGTAGAGTTTTGTTATGCCATTGATCAGGTAACACACTCTACCCGAAGACACAGAACACAAAGATAAATGTTAAAATCGACTTTGAAAAGAGATACTAGACGTGAATCAATGTGTAGGTACAGAAATTATCGCAACTTTACAAGATCTGTTCTCACTAGCACTGTTGTACTTCCAACTCAAAATTGATATCTTGTCGTGTGTGACACTTGAGGACTCTATTTTGTCCACCAGTTCAGTAACTTCATTCATTACGTCGATTCTTGTCTTAATTATGCCCCTCTTACAGAGGACTGCTGTTACTGTTTCCTTTATATTTGACGTACGATCTTCCAGTTCTTGCGTGGCACATGCCCTGTTTAACTTTCCAACTTGTTTGCTGAACAGTGTTATTGACTTCAACTAATTTTTCTGTAACCTGTTAATTCCAATAAAAATGTTTAACGATATCAATGTCATTTTATCGAGCCCTTTTCATTCTAGACAATATATGAGCACATTGTGTCATCTTGCCAAAGGCGCCCCTCTCTCAACTATCATATTTCCAATTTTAATATAATACGCGAGCAGGGCGCCTTCAGCTTCGCCGTCACCACCCTTCTTTAAAGAAAAGTCTGGTTTTGTGAAGGTTGCGAGTACCGCATGAGAATTATGAGTATGGAATGTTTTCGATTCAGTGACCCAAGTATTCGTAATATGTAAGCTTTGATTTTCAGTGCCAGCTACAATTTTGCGCTCCCAGCAATCATTGTAATTGTTGAGAGAATGAAGCAATCATTGCCAATCCTCCGGCGAATTAGTAGGTGAATTATTGAGAACAGTGAAAGATTCTATTCCGTATACCTATATACCATTTTCAATATACGTTTTGACGTCTATTGAGGCAAGTTACTGATGACATCTATTGAAATCTGTTGTGTTGGTAATATTGAATAAGGTGAGCCGCCCCAGGGCTATATCTAGAAAGGGGGGATGGTTGAACATAATCAATTTCATATTATGGGTTTTTACATGTTCTCTACTCAGATGGCCGTTAGGATCCTGAATGTGACCCTCGGAGCTCTTGCTAAATGCGGAAGGGCCTATCCTGTTTTCTCCTTTGTTTTCCAATGTGCTTAGTCTCATTTAGGCATACTTTGTGAAGCTTCTACCGTCACCTTATCAGACCCAGCTCCATTGAAGCTCCCGGCAAATTGAAGGAAAGGTATATTTTCGAGGTTTTCCAATCCTTTTTTCTATTACTAGCTGATTTCATTGACTCACCTCGTGTGCATATCTGAGCATATCCAAAGGATGGACAGGGTCTTCACCTCGCATCCTCGCTCCCACTAGGTCCCAATTAGTGAAGTTCTTCACATAGAAGACTAGACCAGCAGGTGTGATTTCCTCCAATCCGGAAATGGAGAAATCTGCGGGGAAGGCGTTCAGGAAGGTGATGTTGTGACCCCTTGGGATCAGGCCTCGGGCCAGTTCCCAAAATGGAATCTTGTGGGACTTGGTGCCACCCATCGTTATCATCAAGATGTTGGCGCAGGTACATGGGTTCGATATCACAGCCAGCAACGTTGTCGCTATTGATAAGCGTACGGTAAACATTTCTGGAAGGAAGAAAATCTGTAAGTTGTTTGAACGCATCTTTTTCTTTGTTGGAATAGTCACTCTCACATGGAGACAGCAAGGGTGTGGGGTATTTAAATCGCAGTGAGTTTTTGGGTGTAATACGTACTCAGTAAGAGTACTCATACGCCCAACTTGTAAGGTGCATCTCTCAACGATTGTCGAGAAAAAAAAAACCATATAGTTTTTTTCTAGAAAATAAAATTCTTATAATTTGATAATACGTGATGACCCCTTTTTCTAAAGCATCTACATTAACGAACAGGTAATTAAACACTTTTTGATAATTGAATACATGAAATTCAAAGAAAACACATACCAAATACAAAGTTTCTCAATTGTTAAATATTATCATTCATTTTTAGTATATTACCAAATACATGTTATAGATACGACATAATATTTATAGCGTTTATAAAAAAGGGTCATCATGTATTATCATATTAAAAAGACTTTTTTCTTGAAAAAATTATTCCAATTTCATCTTTACAATGGTTGAGGGGTCTAACAACTTAAGCTAGTGAGTATTTTCAGTGGGTACCTATGACACCCAAGAACTCACCATGATTATACGCGAAAAAAAACTTGTAGGAGTATGGTAATTGACTGTTAATATTCAAGGGAACGATTTTGAGTCCAGTTTGTGGAGAAAACTTCTAAAAAAGGTATGTCCACAACGTCCCAACTTTTGAGATACAGGGTGGTAGTGCTTTAAAAAATAAATCACTTCATTTATTAAGAACTGCAATACTACTTTAAAAATTTCAATGAAATGTGGCATACTGTATATTAAGAGGCATTTTTTAATGTGCTGCAATTTTCACAATGTTTATTGAAACCAGGCATTTTTTCTTTCACTTACTAAAAATGAGAGATATCGTCACCACCGCACCCACCACCTGATTTGAAATTGTAATTTCGATTATATTTGTTTTGTTGCTCCCAAATTAAAATCAAAATGGAGGAATTGCTATATTGTTGACAGTCAATAATCGATCGTTACCGTTTGTAGTGTTTCATTGTTTCTAAAAGACAAAGCATAAGTCATGAATGCTTAGTGGATTAATAAATGTAAATCTTTTATATTTTACAATATTCTGTATCCCAGTTTCACACATGCTGATACAAAATATTGTTTTATTTGTAGACACATTCAATACCGTGCGACCCCACTTCTTTACAGACAGTAGAATTTATTTACCTCCATGAAACGAAGTAGGTAATTAAATTGAGCTGGATACCTACATTGGAAACTATAGACCTGTATCAGCTTTTTCAAGTAAGTGGATGTTTCTCAATATTCCTATTTTTGTATGTTATTGGATTATATTGTTCAACAATCCTGCAAGGCAGTTTTAAGGATAAGTGCTCGTCGACTGAATAGATGGGAAAAACTTTGGAAAGATTGCCTCGTCTTTTTCGTGTAATATTAACATCATTTTCTCAACCAACGATGACTGTACTATCAGCGGATGCTCTAAAACGTAGCGCTCGTCGGCTTCAGACGACAACAAGGTTCCATGGTGTAATGGTTAGCACTCTGGACTTTGAATCCAGCGATCCGAGTTCAAATCTCGGTGGAACCTCGATTTTTTTTTAGTTTTTATTCTGTTATAATAGCTTGTACACAAACATGTACTATATGCGTCAAGATTTTTGGAAATATTCATACTTTTTTATACATACGTGTAGTTATTTACGCACGTTTTTGCAGTCTAGACAAAATCGACCGCTTTTTCTTGTGATAATTCTAGAAACATTGACATGCGCTTTCACAACAAAATTTCCCTCATTATTTCGATCCTCATGACAAACAAAATACAGAAGTTTAAGGACGGATCATGAATGAAGCATGAGAGTCATTAAAATGGTACTGATATTCGATAATCTTGAAAGAAAATGCCGTCAACTTTTTGGAGAAGTAGAAGTGACTATTGTGATTTCTCTCATATTGATGTTTTATTCCACTGCTTCTCAAGCCCGGTCTTTCAGTCGCAAATTTAACCTTCAAGTCCAACTGATCTGTGATTGTTGGTGCAGCTCATGGATGCCCGCAGAATGGGGACAGGGGGCTGTGGACCCCCCTGGGAATCCGATTAGTCCTTAAAATTTGCATATTTGGCACGATTGTGTACGATTTTGAGGAATTTTAAGAACCCCACCCTGGGAAAAATTTGCTACCCCCTGCTCTCCGAAAAAAAACTTATAAAAAATTGAATCGAAACTTGCGCAAATGTACAGGGTGATGCATTTGAAATTTTTGAGAAATATTACAAATAAGATAAAAGCTGAGGTGTGTAAGATTTCTTCGATATAAAATTCAGCACTCCAAATTTCAAAATGGTGAACTGAGAGGTTGCCGAAGTGGTAGACGAATAACCTTATATCTCAGTAGCTAATTACCAAAACTCTTTAGTATGTTAAGTCAATTTTCTTCTTTTGAATTGGTTTATCCAAATATGCAATAAAATTTGAGGCATTCCAGTTGAAAAATCACAACTTTGATATGTAGGTAGAAATTGGGACACCCTGTATAACGGCCAATATTTTAAAAATGTGCCCTCAAATTTCATGTATAACATCCTATAAATAGATTTTCCCAAAATGTATTTGTTTATGAGTAATATTCCGTCCACACATGGATGGGCCACCTTGTACTGGTGCTTATAATCACTAGTTAATGAGATGTCGGATAAGGCGTCATTTTGAACACGATAGGCACTAAACAATAAACAGTGCAAATTGGAAAGTAAGCTACGCACTTTTCAAAATCCTTGGCCTGCAATCCAGTTCCAAATTCGATACTACTAAGCGTGTTGTGTACTCGGCCGTGAGTATCCTCAATCATAAACATTTGATGGCAGCTCTTGCTGAGGGCTACTAAATAGCCTTATCTTTGCAAATTACCTTAGGTTGGTGAGCAGCAACCATTTGCATTCAAAACTATATTAGTATCATGCTGATTATACATATATGGTGACTTTAGAGCAAAGCTACCGAGTTTACCTCTTCAGTTTACATTTTTTCATAGCCTAATATTCCTGGGCTATTTAGAATCTGAATTTTGAACGTGTGTGGTTGACCTATCCCCTTAACTTCCTATTTAGAGCAGTACTGATTCTAAATCCTTTTCATCTGATAAATTTAGGGTATGTAAAGAGATAACTAAGAAACAATGATTTCTTTTTTTGTCAAAAAATGCATTTCTAGTGCATTTTATTTTTTCTTCATTCGGAACTTCTTAACAAATATAAGCTCTGAAATTGTGTCTGAATATTCCTTTTGAAGAATGAAACGAGTGATTACTTTTGTTTTTGTAACTTTTCCTTTTCGAAAAATCTTTGCTCTTCTTGAGAACTCAACTTGCTGCGAGACGAGGTTTCAAGAAAATCAAAGATTTGTCGGAAAGGAAAAGTGATAAGAACAAAAGTAATCACTCGTGTGATTCTTCCATAAAAGAGGAATATTCATACACAATATCAGAGCTGTACTTATATTATTTGTTAACAATTCCCGATTCCCAATGAAAAGCACAAACAATGTATTTTTTGACAAAAAAAATGAAAACATTGTTTCATCTCTATACACACCATGAAATTATCAGATGAAAAGGATTTAGAATACTGCTGCAAACAGGAGGTTAAAAAGAAATCTACACCTTAAAGAGACCTGGTACTGAAAAATAGGCATTTGATACTCCTTGCTCTACCTACAGTCTATTTTTCGTAGTTTTTACTATGAAAATGTAACAAAAATCAATACTTGTCGTAATTCCCCATAATTCACCGCAATACTGTCAATTGTTTGTTATGTCTGAAAATTCATGTTGTTTGAATACTGCTATCTTTTACACACGGTATAACAATTGTCAGAAAAGCACAACAGCGATGTCTTGGGAAATATAATTTGTCCAAATACGGTTATTTGGATTGTCACCAGATATTTTTTCGATTACTTTGGCAGTCAATATTATGATGGCATCTTTTCCAAGAAAATCAAGGCTTAAGTGTCTCAATAACAACCAATTTAACATCCCGCAAATGCTAATCATGTAAACAGTATGTATGTACAAATTTGAACTTTCAGTATCTGTTCACGCCACACACGCAATTAGCTAAATCCATTATCCCAGGAGAATCGTTACGTAAAGCCAATATACAAAGGAATTTCAGCTAAATTTAATGACATTGTTAAATACATAACGTTTCATAGATATGTACATTCGGGTGTAAACGAATTAGTTTATATAAACGCGTAGTTATGATTGTTATGTAACATCCATGAAATCTCTTTGACGACGAAATTATCGTTGTGGAAAGTAATTGGTACTGCTTGACCCGACTGAACTCTGCAACTGAATTTCGAATCATTGAACTCAAATTTGGTACCTATACACTGAAGTGGATTTACCGTGCGCGACGCCAATGGCAGAGCGAAAAATATTGTTTTCTGTGATGCCGACCACACAATATCCGATACGCTTGAACAAACGCGTGTTAGGTGTACCTGATACTACCAGGAGCACACACACACTCTTCATGTATACCTGTCAAGTTTGTCAGCTAACATCATGGATCCTCCAGCAGATGATCTGCTCTTTCTCGCTCTATTTCTTGTAATTTTTGCTAAGCAACAGACGAAAGAAACGCAAACAACGGTGTAAGGAATGGTTGAAGAGAAGAAATAGATTTACCCATATCAATCTCGTTAATGAATTAAGACGTGAACCATCTGATTATAACAATTTCCTGCGCATGAACGAATCAGTGTACAACTTGTATCTTCATTGACTAAGAAGAAAGATACACAAATCAGAGCAGCTACATATATCCCCACACCAAAGACTGACAGCTACTTTAAGGCGGCTCCGACGCAGTGAGTTTCAAGCCATTTACAAGGGTTCAGCTGCTTCAAAACTGACACTCCATTTTTCAATATTTTTGAATGAATTTCTTACAGTATGTTGAGAAGATAATTGTCCAGGGTGCTATAGGACCACTTTTTGAAATTTTGTTTTTGCACAAGTTTTATGATGGGTTGAAGTGCACACTTTTTCTGCTCAACTTCGCGATTTTTTTAAAAAGAACCTAGTGAAAAAATGAAAAAGTGGCTCTATAGCATCCTGTGAGGTTTTGTTTTCAACACTCTGAGAAAATTTCATCCAAAAATATCAAAAAATAAAGCGTTAATTTCGAAGCGCGCAAACCTCTACAATCGTATTTTGGACGAATTTTGTCTACTGTTTCGTGCTGTCAAACCAAGCGTTGCGGCGCAATGTACGGACTAAGAAAGGAGGTATTCAGATAATTTGGTGGTCATATTTCTTATAATATCGCGTAGATAAGTCGTTCTGCAAATAGGTACTCATTATCGGGATCGGTGATTCTCCTCGATTTTAACGCCGTTTTACTTCCCACGTCATTGGTGAAGAATTATTGTAATCGCGAAAAATTTCTAAAATGAGATGTTATGTTTTTTTAAGTCATATGACATCTACATCACGAAAAACTGTATCATTCATCATCAACTTGGAAATTACCGCTCGGATTTTCATTAAATTTCCACACGCGGTTACTAGTATGCCAAAGCTCTGTAGTTTTAGCCCGGTGGCAACGGTGCTATAGGCAAAAAAGAAAAAGTAACAATTGCTGAAACTCCGTTTTTGACGGTTCAGGGGTTCCTAATCATTGACATAAAAAAATTGTTCTGCATGAAAAGGGGGGGTTGAAATCAGTGAAACAAGTTCTATTACTAAGAAGCTTCTGATCCCAGTGATTACAGGAAATTTAAGTATCGAAAATCCGACGAATAATGTGCTCACGATTTCAAGAAATCGGTACCTGCTCTATAGGTTTGACACCAACAGCCAACAGATCTGCAACTACCGACAGTAGGGAAGAATAAATTCGGATATCACTCCAGTCAAGTATAGGGGAATTTAGCGTGGAACTTTAAAATTATCGAGAGATTTATGGTGGGTTGAAATGCCCACTATTTGGTATTTTAAAAAGATCGTAGTTGATAAAATCGAAAAAATGGATCGCTGGTACCCCGTGGACTTTGTTTTTAGCACGCTGCAAGAGTTTCGTTTGGAAAAGATAAAAAGTAAGCTGTCAAGTGCAAATCGGTTTTTGGGCGAAATTCATCTACTGTTTCGTCCTGCCAGTCCAAGCGACGCGACGGTACGTTCCGACTAAGAAAATAAATTCAAGAACTCAAATTCTAATTTGTTTATTCATGTCAATAAACACAATTATGTTTACAAGGGTCGTGTGGTAGATGGTAACAATTGAACGAGCGTCATAGAAATATCTTATGCCGTCAAAATAAGAGAAAACAGGTATTTTTTGCAAAGCAATAAACAGGTAGGCTTTACCTGGATTAAGTACATGTCTTGTCTACTGTAATAGGTAGATGGAGGTGATGCTGCCAGAAATGGATGTGTGCGATCAATAAATGAACCACAAGATTGAACTGCCATGGACAATGATTTTTGTATTGCTCTTTTTTATTGCCTTACTAGAAAACTCTGTTGGGTATATGATGGAGTTTACTAGAACTTTACAGCTTGTTGTCTGCCTTCTTCTACAAGCTTCACCAAATCGAGACGCTGTCAACCTTATCCTCCGATGAAGACGCCACAAAGCACAGTTCTGTGATTTGGTCACTTGTTCGATATGCAAAATCTCGTAGTCACTTTTTCTAAGTTTCCCTAAACATTCTTGCTTAGCAACCTCCAAATCAAGATCGTTCATGTCAGGTTTTTAACAGAATTCGCCATAAAACTATTATATATTTTCTTTGGAATTGCTATCCGAATTGTTATGTTTATATAAACTTTTTTTGGTCTGAGTTTCTTTCCAAGATTCTTGCGTTTGAGCCTCTGTTCCATCTTAGTGATAAGCGAGGCTGGACTAAGCTTAGAACGCAAATGTATTTGGACCACATAGACAGGCCGCTCGGTATTGTGGCTCACTACAGCTGCAGCACATCTTCGATGGTATGACCTCTTCTTTCAATAATTTATTCGCTTACCCCAATGTATTTTGCGATTATAGAGTTGAACTGCTCCACACTCTTGTTGTCCTCAACTTGAATTAAGCTAACTGAATTCGTAATTGTCGCATATGACATTATCACTCTTGATGAAAAAGTCACTCAAGAACAATCACACCAACAAAGTACAACACAACAATTCAACAACACAATATCGACGAACAGTAGCAAGGGTAGAACAATACTAAATGATTACTAGCTGAGTACCAAAATAGGAAAAGATTTACAGGCTAGATCGCTAATCGAAATCCGACTCTGTTATTATAAAAAGTTACGTCGGTAGCCACCCGCAGACATCATCCTTTCCTCTTTTAAAGTAGCGCCGACCACCGTCTAAGACCAGCAGACAATCGTTTCCTTTTCACCCCCCCGTTACCTCAGCAGATGGTGTTCGTGATTGTATGAGCCCCGTTAAGATTCTTATCAACCGGACGACCGTATGGGTGTCTCAAATATTCAACAATTTGTTCACTAATTTCCTGTATGCAGCATCTCTCTTGTCTGTATTAAGATAGTCATTATCTTTTACTTCCTACAATCACCACGAACTTCATTATTTCCTTGCGAGATTTTTCTAAATCTACCTAAGAATTTAAACTGTCCACATAGATTGTTAAAAACTGAGGCCTGTTCAAGTTTCACCACCACCCACGCATCAGGTCTACTCGCCTGTCAGGCATAACTGATCGAATTTTCATCAGCTGTTAGGTCGCCTGAGAGGCCAGCTATTCCCGCCACGAACTATCAGGTACACCTGACAGCTGTAACTGTTCAGGCATACCTGTCAGGTGTACCTGACCGTTATCTTAATGAAAAATAAATTGTGTCCAATAAATACTGCTCTGCTCATTGAACGAGCCACTATCTGGGGCTGGTCACTCAGATCAACCCGTTTCAACACGTCTGGTTTGCGTGAAGATACAAGATGAGCTAAGTGCTGCCATTTTGAATCCAATATTGCGGATGCTACAAAATTACGATTTATTACGTTTATTGTAACCAGTATGATATGGGCACCAAATAACAGGGCTCGATACACAATTTTCATAGTTAGCCCTACGAGATGAGTGTCAAATGGGCTTAAAAAGAGAAATATATATACGATATATGTATAAAATGGCATGGCTTGATTAGGGAAACATAGCAGACAAGACATCATTCTACAGGGTGGCTCATCAAATGTGTGGACGAAATATTACCCATAAACAAATACATTTTGAGAAGATCTATTAATGGCATGTTATACATGACATTTTAGGGCTCATTTCTAAAATATTGACAATTATACAAGGTGTCCCAGTTTTCACCTACATATCAAAGTTGTGATTTCTTAAATAGAATACCTCAAATTTTATTGCATATTTGGATAAACCAATTCAAAAGAAGAAGATTGGTATAACATACTATGGGGTTTTGGTAATTAGCTACTGAGATGTAAGGTGTTTTGCCCAGGAAAACCGTCCACTTGTATGTTGTATCAAAATAAAACTTACGCACCTCAGATTTTATCTTATTTGTTACTTTTTCAAATTTTGATTTTTTTTCATACAGGGTGGTCAAAAACGCAAATTGTACTTGTTCTCACAAATTTCAAATGTATATTTGTGCAAGGTAGGATTCAATTTTTTATCAGTTTTTTTTTGGTATGAGGTTTGATTCAGATAAAATACTAGATTTTGAGTTAAGCTTTTAATAGAACAACACTGAAGAAAAAAATCACAGCATCCTTGGAAACAAAAGACAAACAATGGGCTAGTTCCATATTGCCACTAAACGTAGAGATTTGATGTAAAAACTAATAACAATCAGAACAGTATGAATCAGCTTCAAGCCGAATAGAGAAAAACAACTATAACAACAACATAAACAAACAACTATCACTAATCAAGACCTAATCTACAAAAACTGCTCGAAAATATCCCCACCATGTTGAATACACAGCCGTTAGTCTTTTGATAAATGACCATCTCAGAAGTTCTGCATATATCAGTTTCTGCTCCAATTTGCCGTGCACTTGAGTGGGGATCTTCCTGCAACTTTAATAGAACCTCCAACTGAGTCGCCTCATTGGTGACACTTGGATTATTTATACATTTTTTACTATACTCCACTGCTCCACTTGATGTAAAACGTTCGCGCAGTGTGGAAAATGTTTCCGGCCTTGGATGTCGCATATTAGGGTATACGACTAAATGCGAGATGCTAGGAAACTATTTCTTAGGGCTTCTCCCAAAACGAACACCATATTCACCATTACTTCTTTAGAAAAGTTCATTTTCAAACACGTTTTTATTATAATGTTCACAAAGCTAAATTTGCCAGTTTGTAACTAATCAACAATTTATTTGTTTCCAATGATGCGATATTTTAGGGAATTAAGCCGTTCCATAAAAGATGTACTAATAACCGAAAAAATAGCCGTAAAAACCCTTATGTGTCTAGTATCAAAAAAAGCTTATAAAAATTTGAATCCAAACATGCACAATTATACAGGGTGATCCATTTAAAATTTTTGAGAAGAACTACAATTTGCGTTTTTGACCATCCTGTATGAGCAAAAATTAAAATTCGAAAAAGTGACAAATAAGATAAGAAGCTGAGGTGTGTAAGTTTTTTTTGATGCAAAATTCAGTACTCGAAATTTCAAAATGGCGGACCGAGGGGTTGCCGAAATGGGGGGTTATTCTAGACAAAACACCTTATATCTCAGTAGCTAATTACCAAAACCCCTTAGTATGTTATATCAATTTTCTTCTTTTGAATTGGTTTATCCAAATATGCAATAAAATTTAATGCATTCGGTTTGAAAATTCACAACTTTGATATGTAAGCCGAAATTGCGACACCCTGTATGATGAAAAATATGATAGAAATGTGCCTCAAATGTCATGTATCTCATCCCAATAATAGATTTTCCCAAAATGTATTTGTTTATGAGTAATATTCCGTCCACACATGGATGGGCCACCCTGTATATACAATATGGCGGCCACCGCAAAATGGCGATTTATAATTTCCATATTCACCTTCATACCATGCGTATCAAATAAAACAGTGCACCGGACAAAAAGTACATAGACGCACAATTACACCTGGTGGCATATGACAGATATACGAGTATGGAGTATGCTGGGGTACCACAGACGACGACAGCAGATATGAGAAAACAATGTTGCAACACACAGATGAGAGGTTTTCGTTTTTCCTCAACGCGCGTATGTTGTGACTACTAATGTTTCTAAAACAGAGAGATGTAGACAGAATGGACTGGACTGTATACCTTAATTCCTCTCTCTCCATCCCTCGATCCGTTTTCTGTATGGAATATGAATACGAATGCAACAATGCTACATCCATTTTCGGTTACCGCTTTTAGAAAGCACAGAGTGAAACCTTTCTGCTGTCTGAATCTTCAAATTACGAAACTTTATCTAATTCACGCGAGTTATACAACTAGGCGCTTCAGGTGTTTATTAGATATTCATGATTATTCATGGTAGAGGGAAAGCCATATATGATGAATGTTATATTTTAATTACTACATAATCTTCGGTAGACCTGGTAGCATGAAAAGGTGACTTATTAGACAGAGTTATACATTAATTAGACGGTCAAATTCAGGTGCATTCAGAAAATCACTATGCTGTGTTCTTTGTCAATTCTCCCTATGAGGAGCAGCGTAAAAGATTACGAAGGGATTTTTCGAACAGGCGTTCTTGCCGCATTCCAATGGAGTATTTATGGAGGAAGCTTGGGACCCTACTACCTTATATGTTTTTTCGTCAAAGGCCGGCTTACGAATCTGTCCAGTAGGGGGGGCGCAGCGGTGGTTGCAATGTCCATGTTTCGAAAGATGTTGGTTGGTCTTGGAGGGGGGGGGGGAGGTGAAAACGGCGAATAAAAATTGAAGAACGGAGAGTGGGATACGTCTAGGGCTGGAACACGCGTCCCACAAGTCAGGTCTAGCAAGGGAATTTTAACACTAACATACAGCAGCAATATACAGGTTGGCGCATCGAAAACGAAACAGACGCATTTATTGGCAGCTCAGTTTTTTTTTTGAAAAACGCTCAGTCCCGTCGATTTTGCTTTCGACGGGGACACAAGTTTGGCAAAAAAACACGTTAACACGTGCAGCCCCCTGGGCGGGGGTGACACCAACCTTAAAATCTTAAATGGAAAGGGGGGTCGAGTGATACCTTACTTTAAAGGTCCTTCGATTCCCTTTATAATGATGTAAAATACATGAGCTTCAGTTTAGTAGTTTTGAAGATTTATTGATTTAAAGCTTAAAGTAGACTTTAATAGCTACATCAGATTAGTTTGTACTACTTTCAGAAGAAATTTGACTAAAAGAATTTACTTAATAAGTAAATGCTTTTCTTCACTACGCCCATTGTTTCTTTATCATTTTGTTGTTCAAAATAGCTATTGGAGCGTTTTTTGTGGCAAAAAAGTTATTTCTTGAAGAAAGATAAGGAAATATCTCGTACTTATTTTAAATACGAATTGAGTACATAGTTTGCGATTGATTTGACCAAATAAATTGTAACGCTTTATTAGATAAATTAACCTTGGTATATTCTACAGCAGAAATTATCGAAATATTTTTCGGAAATAATCACTGCGCTAATAGAACAGCAGAAATATTCAATGAGCGACATGAGAACAGTAACGTGCATAGAAAATATGTTCTAGAACTTGTAGATAAATTTCGGGAAACTGGGTCACTCGCCAATGAAAAACGCGAGATTGAAAATCCCATAAGGAACGAAGCAATAGAAGACCCCCTCTTCTTTAATGGCAAGTTTATGTAGATCCCACGTTAAGTACCCGCAAACTAGAGACTGTGTCTGGTGTTAGTCGACGTACTATCCAACGGATTCTAAAGGCCCATAGTTTTCATCCGTATAAAATTCACCTGGTACAAGAACTTAATGAAGACGATTTTGATCGGCGATTACAATTTTGTGAAGATATGAGTGAACGAATTATAAACGGTGAACATTTTCTATTCAACACTTGCTTTTCCGACGAATGTTCCTTTTTCTTAAATGGCGTAGTAAATCGTCATAACTGCCGATATTGGTCCGATTCTAATTCCAGAATTTATCATGAGGTTCATACACAGCAGCAATCAAATGTTTGGGCTGGTATTTTTGGCGATCATTTAGTTGGTCCTTTTTTCTTACCTGGAAATTTGACCGGTGAAATGTATTTGGAATTACTGGAAGACGCCATAGATCCTGCATTAACAGCCATAATTGAAAATCAGCATGATCGGCGGTACATTGCGAATAGGTTGATGTTCCAACAGTATGGTGCCCCACCACATTACTCATTACGTGTTCGACAATATTTAGATCAGACGTTTCCAGATCGATGGATTGGTAGAAAAGGTGCCATTGAATGGCCCCCAAGATCTCTAGATTTATCACCTTTGGATTTCTTTATGTGGGGTCATTTGAAAAGCAAAATCTATGCTACTCAGCCAACATCATTAGGAGACCTGCGACAAGGATGTGAATGAGTGCCTTCAAATTAATCCTCAAATATTGCAAAATGTGCGGCAACGTTTTGAGCAAAATCTTTATTACTGCATGGACAGTCATGGTGGCCATTTTCAACATTCATTTTTAAAATACTTTGCTGCCAAATGTGTTGATCTCCACTAATGATGATGTATAGTTTTATTTAAGCTTTAAATCAATACTTCTTCAAAACTACTGAACTGAAGTACACTAATTTAATATCATTATAAAGAGAATTGAAAGACCTTTAAAATAAGGTATCACTCGATCCCCCTTTTCATTTAAGATTTTGGGGGAGATGTCACCCCCGGTTAGGGGGCTGCACGTACTAACGTGATTTTTTGCCAAACTTGTGTCCCCCTCGAAAACAAAATCAACGGTCTGAGCGTTTTTCAAAAAAAAAGCTGAGCTGCCAGTAAATGCGTCTATTTCGTTTTCGATGCGCCACCCTGTATATCATTTTCTTGAAAAAAAAATGTCTGACTTGTGCGTCTAGGGGGGGGGGTCATCAGCGTCACCCTTGCCGATTCTAAACTAACCAACATCTTGAGTAGTTCTCCAAACACGTTAATACCGATACTTCTTGTCACCTCTCAGCAAACTACAATACCCAATTTTTTTTTCGATATCTGTCAACAAATGACTGCTACATCAATACCGCACCAATTATTGCTAAGAAATATGAAACGCGGTATTTAGTCACAAATACGAAAAGCAAACATCAACTTGCCCAGATATGTTACAATTCAAATGATCAGGTTGAGCCATTTAGGCATGCACTACTACTGCGGAATCTCAATGTGTTTCAATTCTATTTGACTCAAATGGCATAAAAAACGAGATCGTTTCTAGAAAGTTCTCATTGTGTGCAATTTATGCTAGTTTTAGTTTTTGTCAGTCTATCTACTCGTCTGCATTAATGGATTTAAGGAAGGGGGACCGTTGGCAGATCTGAATTGCGGATACCTGCGCGCTCCTCCTTGAAGCATCCCCCCCCCGTTTTACACTCAACAAGAGAGCTGCCAATCTTCAATTTTATATCATCTGCGTTTAGTTTCAGAAGCGCATAACCGCCCCCCACCCTTGCAATGCAACTTTTAATTCCCGCCAATCGCCCTCTCTTCCAAATCATGAAAGATTCAAGATATTTTACGGATCTTTTTGACGATGGTGTCTGTAAATGAAGACGCAAGATGCACACTTGCCGCTTTAGAATCAATACCATTTTGTATAATAGAAGTCTTTATTATTTGATGAGTTCAATATCATCACGAAAACCATACAGCATTTTCTAGAGATGCCATCAAGCTCTTCTTCGAAAAGATAGGGAAGATATTAACAAAAAGTTGAAACTTCAATATTTTGATATCTCTGAGACAATTTTTATTCCGATGAGGGATGAGAGCGTAAACTTCAATTCAATTCCTTACCAACTCAGTTATTACGATGAATATGTTTGATTTATCACAATACACAATATTCACTGCAATTCATTCGTTTTGAATGGCTTTACCTAACTTCAGTGTCGCTACTGTGCCTCATAATCATACTAAACACCATTTAAAACGTATTATACTGAACAGAGGTTCCCTGTAGCCCAAGGTGGCATTCATACTTCATTAAACACAATAATCATTATCACATATTTACTCAAGCTCGGTGTGTATAAAAGCTTTCTTAACATCTCTATATGAAAAAATGATAATTTGAAGATAGGGACTTAGCACCTTACTTAAAAATGTGTTTGGTTAAAAACAAATCATACAGTATTTTCGAACCGAAATATTTCGAAATTACATGGTCGCTCGTAGGAGGAAGCCAGGGGGGATGGTCCCCCTCTCCCCTGGATATGGTCTTCCATGTGCAATTCTACAGGGTGACTTTGAAGTTGAGTCATTAATTTTCAGATAATGATTGTAGAAGGAAGATAAACCAAAATATGTGTGTAAAAATAAAAAAAAAAATAAAAAATTTTTTTACCTTGTTTTATAAACTATCCTTCCCGACAAGTATTTCAGTGCGGACCTGTATTTGATCGTGAGGTCTTGGAACACCGGCATGCCGTCCCCATGTGAGGTCTTAAGTCACCTGATTCACGAGCCCGTTGTACTACATTAACAAAGGCACGAGGGGTTGGTTGCACTCGATTGGGAAACCGATCCGCATAAACATGTGCCATTTTTTATTTCGTTTGAGCCACGCAACAGACACCACTATTCACTCACGCGTTACCGACTGACACTGACTGTATACAACTGAATAAAATAATTGTAAAAACATCGTTCCAAATTCTTTCGCTTTTTTGTTTCCGATGCGATGAACCGATAAGGCGGATTATATCCGTTGTCGCCAAACACGAGCACATAATATTATTATTGAGACAGGGCGGTACTCAAACTTCCAAAGGGCTATAACTTTGTTACTTTAATTTTACCAGAAAAATGGTAAAGGAAAAAAACATTACTTTGATCAGATCTACTCACTGTTAAAATAAATGACTCAACTTCGAAGTCACCCTGTATAAACAGATGGTATGACAGAATATAGAAAAGGGCTAAAGTGCACCAACCAACACAACGGGAAGACTTGGTGGTAAGTGGCAGAAAACAATACCTGGTGAACAAAATAATGATAAAACTGTAAACTCGAAAAAAGCATTTCAAAATGAAAAAGTCTGAATTTGCTTTTCATTCACTTACCACAAGATACATGGGTCCTAACAAATTTATCGCTTGATCTGTTGCGTAATCGTCAGTGCAGCCCCATAAAATTCCGTCTCCATGGGCGCTGACGTTTCAGGTGTCGATAAAAAATCTATTGCCTTTAAAACTAGATTAGGGAATCCACTTTCACCACTCGTGATTATTTGCATCGAAATACAAAATGCCACTCATCAGCTATACAAATAAATATCGCTTACGGCTTTTATACTATTTGCCATCGCGTATCAAGTTTCTTGCAAATGCCTGACTTCAAGTCAAGTATAACGACGAAAAAGTCAAGTCGGGTCAACCATTAATGTTTTAAGTTATTTTATTTTCAAGTAAAGTCAAATAGTCTATAAAGGTATGAGGTCACTCAACTTAATGGATCCCTACGGGAAGTAAACTTCAGACATAAGGCCAGGCGTCCACATGCGACTGAAAAATCGTGATCGAGGAGAAATATTATTACAATATATTTACAATTTTTTGGCACGCACTTGGGATGAATTAGTGGTAACTAAATTCAGTACCATTATGGGGTTTACTCAAACTGTTTGTGTGGTTGCGTTGATATTACGAAATAAAGCCAACACACGACGTAAAAGACAACACTACGAAGCTGGCCATATTATCAAAGCATGTTTTAATTTCGTGCGGAAAAAGGATAGATAGTATACGAGTTGAGCATGAGTTAGACATGAGTAACCTATGCAAAGCTGTCATCCGACTGGAACACGGGCTAAAGGCTACGACTCACCAAGTTGCTGTTGCATTAACAACTAGCCACCCCTCACACCGTGAGGTAAGCAACTAGGTGGTCCGCCCGAAGTAGACGGTGGGAACCGAGGATGACCGCTTTCAGCATTCTTTCGGCATGTGTGAGATCTTAAAATCCAAGATTATTATGCAAATTACTTTACATCCCCAGAAGGTTCAGGAATGCGGTAATAACATAAAATTTGAATTGTACCGTTTTATAACACCTGAGAATAACAAAGAACATAAACAGCATGAAATATTACTTTTATTTTCGTGTGCATATTATTCCAGCCAATTGCGTATTACATTCATACAAACTTGTCGCCACAATTTTTTTTTGAAATTCCAGTCACGATACTCCTTCAGTTGCTTGTTGTAAAGAGCAGACATTTTTTACACCTCGTTTAATATTTTTTCTGTTTCCAAGACACTATCTGGACGGTCAACCCTGGTGGACAATTCGTCACAGGTGCGTGCACGTTCATTGGTGTTCATGTGACTTATTTTTATTTGCGATAATCGCGTCTTTTCCTGAATAGAACTGGTTGCATATTTTTAACTGCGGCGGTTATTTAGTTGCATATGCGCGCATTTATATTGAAAAACTGCGTGTTTCATTTTTGCGACTAAACTTTTCGTGCGACCGAAAATCGCATGTGTGCGCCTGGCCTAAGACCGCAAGGCTGCGCGGCTACTCCTGTATAAAGAAGTAGATTCCCGATTGTTTCCCTTTTTTCCCCAATAGATCCCCGTAAGTCCAACAAATTCTATTAAATTCACCTAAGTTCCTACTAGGTGTTACAGCAAATTGAAGTGGAATAATGCCGCTAGCGTCTGTTTGTAGGATAATTTTTTTTATCTGCCTACCTTATCCTCTCTACAAAGTCCCTAGTTAATCCTCATCTATGCCGCGTTAAAACAAGCAAGAAAAGTCGGCCTACAATTCGTCTAGTGTGTTGTAACATTTATAACGCACTAGACAATTTAGACAAATTTAGATTTGAAGGTCGCGGCTGGTATGTGTTTTCACAAGGGTTAAATCAGGATTACAACACAATGTAGCTATGACCACATAGCTGAAGTAGATATGTATACAGGGTGTTTCAGTTTATTGTTGCATAACTCTAAGATTCGATATAACTTTTAAAATTAATGCATAAAGTTTATATAAACATGGGTCGAAAAATGCGTGGCATCCGAAATACAGGGTGTTTAAATTTACTTTCTAAAATAGTTTTTTTTTAATATTTCGAACAATATTTGATGTATAACAGTGAAAATTGGTATACGAGGGTTTTTTGGTACGACAGAACGAACCATGGGCATAGTTTTACTGTAGCCGATAGAGGGCGGTCTCTACTGCACCTGTAGTGTATTAGAATGACCGAAAAAAATTTCCTAGTGCAATTCTGCTTTTTGAATAAAAAAATTGATTTTTCGCACCTTTCAACATAAAAAAGCTCTCTTGTGAATTTTCGTTATAGTTAGCCGTTTTTGAGATATTTCGGTTTTTAAGGTTCGATGCATTTTTAATTATTTATGATAAAATATGAAATTGAAAGCAGAATAATGTTAAACGCCAATTAGTTGACAGTTAGTTTTGTTGTCTGTTGAAACCTGAAACGTTTTTTTGCAATTGTGAATGCACGAAATTTAGTTTCTTTTACCTGTTTTTTTTTGTAAGTTTTATAAAAATGCCATTTTTGTTCTCCAATCAAGAGTTAGCGGATATTCATTTTGTGTATGGCTTTGTAAATGGAAACGCAGCAGAAGCAGCCAGAGAATACGCACGAAGATTTGTAAGAGTGCATCGCCAAATAATTGAAAATGGTTTTGGAAATCTCCAAAGGGATCAAAACATAAATGTTCGTCATGCGCATATTTACCCGTATGATTCTGCGTGAGTTTGATAGAGATCCGACCACAAGTGTTAGGAGAGTTTCTGGTGCCTTGGGAATTTCAGCAAGCCATGTTCACCGTGTTCTTAGAAATGACCATATATGTCCTTACCATTTGCAACCTATGCAAGGACTACAGCCAGGCGACGGAGAACGAAGAATCACATTTTGTCAGTGGAGTCTTGATAGAACTGATAATAATAGGGAGTTTTTAAGTAACGTTTTATGGACCGATGAGTCATGCTTCACTAGACGTGGAGTGGTAAATTTTCATAATCAACATATTTGGTCGCATGAAAATCCGCATGCAGTTCGGGAAAGAAATTTTCAGCATGAATTTAGTGTGAACGTGTGGATTGGTATCTACCGTAATCGACTATTTGGACCCTACCTTTTGCCTGCAAGGTTAAATGCTGCGACCTTCTTGGAATTTTTAAAGGCTGAACATGCAAATATGTGGGATGATGTTATGTTGGATTTAAGAAGATTGGCCTGGTTCCAGCTTGATGGTTGTCCAGCTCATTATTCGAGAATAGTTAGAAACTGGCTGGACGAAAATTATCCAGAAAGATGGATCGGCCGTGGAGGACCAGTCGCCTGGCCTCCACGATCCCCTGACCTAAATCCATTAGACTTCTTGGTGTGGGGATTTCTAAAAGAAAAAGTGTACCAGACTCCCGTAACCACAAGAGATATGCTAATAGACAGAATCAGGAATACATGTGATGAAATAAGGCCTTATTTGAATAATGCTATACCACGTTCGATCATTCGTAGCTGCGAATTGTGTATTGAACAATTGGGTTTACATTTCGAGCAACTACTTTAGATTTTGTATGTTTGTCCTAACTATCCAATAGCATTTTAGTTGTAAATAATTAATATAATTTGTTAAAAATAATATTGGAAAATTAAACAAATTAATATTTTTTGTGTTTATTTGGAGTTAGGAATTATTGCTGTGTTTAAAAACACTATCTAAACGATCATCTTAATTACTTGTAATGCCCAAATCGAAAATGTAAAGAAAAATATTATTTTCCCATAAATAATTAAAAATGCATCGAACCTTAAAAATCGAAATATCTTAAAAACGGCTAACTATAACGAAAATTCACAAGAGAGCTTTTTTATGTTGAAAAGCGTGAAGAATCAATTTTTTTATTCAAAAAGCAGAAAATTGCACTAAGGAAAATTTTTCATTTTAATATACTACAGGTACAGTAGAGAGCGCCCTCTAGCGGCCACAGTAAAACTATGCCCATGGTTCGTTTTGTCGTACCTAAAAACCCTTGTATACCAATTTTCACTGTTATACATCAAATATTATTCGAAATATTTAAAAAAAACTATTTTAAAAAGTAAGTTTAAACACCCTGTATTTCGGAAGCCACGCATTTTTCGACCCATGTTTATATAGACTTTATGCATTAATTTTAAAAGTTCTATCGAATCTTAAAGTTATGCAACAATAAACTGAAACACCCTGTATAATAGATAAAAAAAACTCCAACCGTAAGACTGTCACTTAAAGTGTGCTACTACTAGTAGCTGTTACTGAAGTTCATATCAGCATACATTAGTGGAAATCCGATATACTTCTTTTAATAAAAGGCCGTTTTCGTTTCTTTTGACATTTTCAGATATACCTTTTTCCAGAATATACCCGTGATTCTTGCCCGCCTGTTGAGACAACTAAAACAGATATAATTTCTTACCGTGAAACGTCTTATAGAAAAACTCGTGAGAGCTTGCAGATAAATATAGTTGCGAATTTTAGCTTCTTGAAATGACTCAGAAATATTAGCATCCTGTACACGCAAAATGCGTCAACCAAAATATCGATATTTTTTCAATACTGTGAGCATCGTTTCTTGTTGAATACCCTAATGAAAAGGGTTACCGAACCCGTCAACATTCCTTTATGAATATTGAGGTTTAACTGTCTACTTAGCTTGTCTTTAGAATTCCAAGTCGAAGTAGCCTAAAGGTATTAAGCCTTTTCTCCTAGAAAATTCCAGCTTACATTTTTTCGCATGTAAAATCCAGTACCGCTGCGCTATTTCGGCTGGTCGGAGTCTACTTCGCCGAGGACTTGATCTGGCATGGCTGCTTGCATAAGGCTAAAAAGTACTTTTTTCCACATGACTTTCTCACTTTATACAAGGTCCAGATGAATTCGAATTCAAAATATTCATTTCGTCAAGAATGAACATTACAAACAAGGAAATTTTACAATATTGAACAATGACGAATGAAGCTTAACCGTTTCGTACTTTGTACATCGAGTACTGGCCGATACGACCGCTCCTTTGTCAGTTGGTTATCGAGATTGAGGAACAATCTCCATGAGGCGACTGTTCCCAGTTCTACTAGGCTTAGGCAGTTCAAAAATCAGATCAACAAAATTTCTTTGAGCTCCTCATAGCAGCCGCAGTCCCTTGGCATTTAGGCTTCTGCCTATCCGGCTGTATCGATTCAAAAGGCAAGTGACTATACTGTGTTCTATAGGTCGAAGTCGCACCAAGAAACAGGCGTTTGATACATCTTGCTCAGCCTACAATTGAGATTAAGTAATTTTTACTATTAAAATGTAAAAAAATCATTCGATGTCCCGCATACATCACCGTAATTCCCCATAAGTCATCGTGATTCTTCGAAATTCCTGTCATGTAACCCGTAACGATCCCTCGGTCGGAACTCTTCCTGGAGCACTACCAGTAGATCGCGTATGGCCAATTATAGTACCGGGCCTGTTTTTAAAAATCGTGCATGAAAAATGACGTTTTGGATGCCATTTCTACCAAAGAAACCTGGAAGACACCTGGCACCAACTTCTGGTATCTTAACTAAGCAAATACCGAACTATTAAGCCCTATCAGAATGACGTGTGATGCTTATAGTGGAGTTCCCCCTCATTAAAGGGGAACTTGGCTTTTACTCGGTTTCAATTGCGAATAAAAATATCAGATCAACGTTACGTTCCACATAAATAAAAATCTGATTGTGGTCTGAGGCTTGCTCTGCCAGATGCTTCAAACTACACAATAAGCACTGCCTTTTCGTATAAAACATCAGTTGAAGAATAACGGAAAGTTAAAGGAAGACTAACCAAGCTAGTGTCTAGGTATTGACAAATGATTCACACTTCCTTGTAGTGCAAAACTGCTCATTTGTCGTACCGTGTGTTTGAGCATAATGTGATACGTCTGTTATAGAATAGTAATTACCATTATTGACTCCTCGGTTTGGCCAAGCGTATACAAACCATAAATAATAATGGCATTTTGCTTGCCACTTCTGCCTTGGATGGTTGCGACTGCTCATGCATAAGAATTGGACCACCAACTAAATTAGTTTGTGAAAACGCAATAAGCTACGGAGTCTGACGGGAGAAATATTGCAAACTGAACAAAAATATATTCAGGGTTCTGTAGTACTGGTGTAAAGATGCACGTTCCGACCATAGTATTTCTAGTCAAGTTGGTGGTAGATATCGTACCTACCGTATACGTATAGGTACGAGTTATTTGTGGTAAAAAGTAACTCTAGGTTTTGAGAGCTAGACAAGTTACATATAATGTGAAGTAGCAGATCGCAGCCATGTTTTCGTAATTGTTTATAACGGCATTGGTATCGTATAAATATATTCACGTCAAAAAATTGATATGCGCCCTCCCCCACTCCCTGCAAGTTCAACCCTTAATTTTTCAGTCACTCAGATTTTTCGAAAAACGGGAGACGTAGGTGGTTTCTACTTTTCCGTTTTTTACTTGGAGTCTCAAACGCTCTAGATCAATTCCCAAACACTACAAAGCTTTTCGTCCTTAGCGTAGGTGTAACCGCGAGCCACATTTTTCTCAAAGTTAAGTAGGGACTCTCCAAGTTATAGAAAGGTCAATGTCTCTGAACAAAAAATTTAGCTAGCCATGAAGAAAACAATTAAAACGCACAAGCATGATATGTCAAATACTAGCCCGTTCTAACCTTACTTGCAACATTTGAATTAATTTTGATAACCAGTTTCCGATGTATAAAAAGTGTTGTGAGTAAAAATAAATAAATCATAATAATAATAAACCGTCTTTTATTAGAAAAAATAAATTACGGATAATGCATATATATACATATATATATATATATATATATATATATATATATATATATATATATATATATATATATATATATATATATATATATATATATATATATATTATCTATAATTAGGTTAGTCAGCAGCTTAATGGCGAAGTTTAGCTATGACAGCTATTCTTACACTTAACCATTTACTGCATAAGAATAATAGATGGTAAAAAAGTACAGCTGTAAAGAAAATAAAAGGAGGAAAATGCCCATGTAACTGATCACAACCTTAACAAAAATTAGCTTAAAAATATAATGCTGGAGAAAAACACCTTTAAGAAGCACCATTGAGTAGAAGAGCTTTTAAGTGTTTTTTGAAACTATACAGCGGCAGGTTTTTTGTTCTGTAATCTAAGCGATTGTACAACATGCATGCATTATATGAGAAGGAGCTGTTAAAAACAGATGAACTATGAAGTGGCATTGTTAAAGCGAATGTGTTACGGATATGTCGTTGATGAACATTATACCTTAAAATTAGTTTTTCACGTAAATAAATTGGAGTTCCAGACTCAAGTAACTTATGTATAAAGGTTAGATAGTTGTATTTAACTAAATCTGTCATCTTTAACCAATTAAAGGATAACGATCCGAAACATGATAAAATTTTCTTAAACTAAATATAAATCGTACGCAGTTATTTTGTACTGCAGATATTCTGTTACGACTTGCAACATCCAAACAAGGATGATAAACTAGATTGCAATAATTAAAAATTGATACCACAAAAGATTCACACAACTTTTTTCGCACTTTAAAACTCTGCAAATTATTGTTCGCATACAGAGTTCACAGACGGATGTAACTTCTTTGTAAGAGGTTATTTAAATGTTCACGAAGCCGCACGTTTTCATCAATTAACACACCTAGACACTTGACACTTTCAGAAAAAGGAAGATTTTGATTGTTAATAGATATACTCAAGGAAGCTTTGACTTCGGCTCTTCTGTGATTTGGATAAAATAGCACAGCAGAAGATTTAGAAGCATTAACGGTGAGGCTGTTATTGGCTTAGTAGGTGCAAATAGCGTCAATATCCTCGTTAATTTCCATAGTAGCAGTCTGGAGGTTCTCAGGATAAAAGAAGTAAAGCAGTTGAGTGTCATCCGCATAAGATTGTAGCTGTGAATTTTGAATGGATTTAGCAATATCGGCTACATAAATTAAAAATAACAAGGGTCCTAAAATTGAGCCCTGAGGCATACCAGGAGTAATAAAGTGCTCATTTGACAAAACTCCAGAAAGTGAGACGCGCTGAAAACGGTGGGTTAGGTATGATTTGAAAAACTGCAGTGCTATTTTATCAAAACCATAAAATTTTAGCGTAGCACACATCAGTGCGTGATCAATTATATCAAAGGTTTTGGAGAAATCAAATGAAACTAAGGCGACACACTTTTTTTATCAAGGGTTCTGATGATATTGTCCACTAAATTAAGAAGAGCAGTTGTAGTACTGTATGATTTTCTAAACCCAGACTGATGTACTGGGAGTATGTCACTTGACTCTAAAAAATCTAAGATTTGCAAATAAATGATTTTCTCCAAGATCTTTGACAAAACACTCAAAAGACTGATGGGCCTGAGAGCCGAGAAATCGGTGGGCTTCCTGACCTTAGGTATTGGCCTTACTATTGCTCGTCTCAAGATTTAGGAATGTAGCCCTTCTCAAGACACAGATTGATAATATGGGTCAAGTAAGGTAGTATAATAGGGAGAGATAGCCTAATCATAAAAAGAGATATACCGTCAATACCCTTTGCATTTGACTTAAGGCCACTCACAACAGTTTTGATAGTAGTAGGCTCAACGAGAGTGAAGGAAAATTTCCGATTGCCAAACGTGTTATTGTGTCCTTAGCGTAGGTGTAACCTTGAGCAAAATTTTTCTCAAAGTTAAGTAGGGAATTTCCAGGTTATAGAAAGGTCAAGGTCTGTGAAAAAAATGTTTAGCTAGCCATGAAGAGAACAATTAAAACGCACAAGCATCATATGTCAAATACTGGCCCGTTCTAACCTTACTTGCAACATTTGAATTAATTTTGATAACCAGTTTCCGATGTATAAAAAGAGTTGTGAGTAAAAATGAATATCGCAGTATCATAAAATTTGAGACTGAAGTAGGGCATCAGCCGAAAATAGTTGTTGAGGGAATGGATTTTGTTCGAAACAGTTTCGATTGAGGCGTGAATTAATAGAAGACGATCCCAAAAATGGAAGACACAAAACAGCAACAAACAATGAGATGACTCCAAAAGTTGAGGCCATATTTCTCGAAGATCGTCGTGTAAAGGTCTTTACCATTAGCATGGCATTGAAAATAATCATTTGGAAACTTTGACCAACGATTCTGACTTTTTGGCCCAAACTGAGATGGGCGACGAGCCTTGGGTGCATCTTTGGGGACTGACAAAGGCAGAATCCAAGCGGTGGGTACATAAATGGCTCGACATTTACAAAAAAGCACGGACGCAATCCTCTGCTGGAAAATTGTTTGGGACATCAAGGGCATTCTTCTTATTGAATGTATGCCCAAATGGAACACGCTGAAAAACTTACGTAAAGTAATCAACCAGAAGAGACCCGACTTTTCCAATGGAGAAGTGTTTCTGCTGCTGTTTCTGACTGTGCATAAGGCCAATTGTCCGGAAATGCAGCTTGGTTGGAATAGACCATCCTCCGTACTTGCCTCCGTCTGTCATTTATCTCCTTAGATTACTGAAGAAAAAGCTGCCAGGACGCCGCTTTGACTCAGATAATGGTCGACAAGGGGAGGAAACATTTTATGATAAGGATGTAGGCTTAGTGAAGGAGAAATGGCGCAAGTGCATTGTTGGGTGGACTATATTGACTATTTCCCTCGTCTTAATTTCTACCAATCACAAACGCGCTATTTTGAATTACAAATGGTTTCTAGGTGGAAATATTGTAAGACAGCACCTGTCGGCAGTTTTTTCAGCAAAACTTGACAGCTGTTGTTTCCAAAATGACAATACCTTTGATAACAAGGAATTCTGATCCCCTAGAACAATAGGCAACGACGCTAAACAATTTTTCTGATTTTATTGTCAATAAATGCTGTAATATTGTCTTTAAACAGTGCTAGTCAGGTTATGTAGTGAAAATGAGTCGATTTGGAAGTGATTTTTTGGCTACTATTGATCTGGCGATTGGGAAAAGGGTACCATATAATACCGTTAAGACCCATACGTCAATATGGAAACAGTTTACGGAACTCTTCATGGAAAAGAAATACGAGCTTTTGGAAACTACAAGTTTAGAGCAACTAAATCTAATCCTGAAACATTGGGTGCGGATTATGAAGAAAGAAAACGGTAAAAATTACAAAGAAGTAGTTGTGAAGACAATGTGCAATACCGTTTCAAAGAAATCCAAGAGATGTGTTCTATGACGTGGAAAATAATTTTCGATCCATTGAAAGATATTATACTTAAATCAAGTAGGGAGCTCGTAATACAAAACGAATGAATTTGCAGGTACTTAAGTAGACAGTATGTTTTGTAAGCCATGTGCATGCAGAATAATCTGTTACCCATGAAATAGTCTTGTCAAATACCATTCGGGCATCTAATTAAAAAATATTATTTTTTAAACAAAAAATATTCGTGCAGGTGCAAAAATCGTCTTCGACTCGGATTTTTATTGCTATCAGCATGTGTGCTTCTTGTTAAAATATTACTTAGCAACATGTTTTTCCGATTTGTCTTATAGCTTAAGAAAAATACAATTCATAAAAAAAATCTTACGTATTTCTATGGCTAGGTAGATTTCTTTTCTTAAATTTTCGCCATTACAATAATTCCTTGCCACTTGGAAGTAACGAGGATTTCAAAAGAATAGTCAATATTATGAATGTAAGTTCTTATACGGATAATCCTTTTCCCATTCTTGGGCTTCTGTACGCAAAAAATCACATTATACCCTCGACTAATCACTGTGTTGTTTCAATAAAGTGCTTAGTGGAAACCTTCAAAATCACCAACTTATAGATATACGAGGTTATTAAACTGGGTATTAGAATTTGAAGTGAAAACTAATTTAAACCTTTGGCTAATTGGTCCTCTTAATGAGTAATTATTTATGAAAATTGTCATCATTTTCATGACATATTAACTCTGCATTGGTTAAAATCAGTATACAGCTGCATATGCATTATCGAAAAGGATTAATACGAACACAAAATAGTAAAATATCTGTGCTCAGCTGATATGCTAAGGTGACACAATTTGTAGTATAGAAGCAAAGATTTCAGTGTCTTTTTAACGTCTGTAAACATTTTGGTTGCAGTCTTGATATCAGAGCAATCCCTTTAAAAGTGCTAATTCACATTTTGTTATTGATTCTACAGAAATCATCTACCGAGCAGTCGAAAGAACTGGATCATTTCAGAGCATAACCTGAAACCAATTTTTGAGGGATGGGTGTTTTAGAGATCCTCCTAATATTATTTTTATCACTTGCTAGGAATTCCGATGATTCCAAAGTGTAGCTAGCACAAGCTTTAATTGAAAATGTATTTTATATTCCCACACATTCTGCTTGTTGTCGATGTCAGATTTTTTATATTATCGAGCCTTTCATACCAATTTTAGAATGTTTTCCTGTCTTGCTTTTTTGAAGAAAAAATTAAATTCGGGATAGTCTCGTGTTAGTAGATTATCACTTATATTAGGAAGTTTCTTTAAAATATGCTCATAGCGTTTTTGCATATATGACGCTAGAGTGGCATTTTGCATTATGCTTACATAATGATTTTTTCACAGTGAGCTATGATAAATCAATGTATTTTACAGGTTATATAAGGCCACCGACTAGGTCGTTTACATAACCTATAGCCCATATTGCAGGTATGTTTATACACGATTGCACCAAGCAAAGCATTCAGATAAAAATAGTTTCTTGGAATTTCTCTCTTGACATGGATAACCAGCGAATAAACATTCTATCGAATGACGCTAAATTCGTTGTGATTGGGACACAGTCTGACGTTGTCGAACGACAAATACAGAAGCTGCAGACGTGCAAGCACTGGAGCTGTCTATCTTAGCGCGTTTTAAGAGAAATGTGAGATTTGTTCTCAAATAGAAACAAAAGGAATACCACCAAAATGGTGACTAGTAAACACAGCAAGTCCGTGTATGTGTATGTGACTGAATAGATGCATGTTTTGATTATTTTCAATTTTTGTTCCCTTCCCACTTTGCTACCAGCGTAATGTCTCTGTTGAATGAAACACTTACGTAGATTGAAAAATTATTACATAAAATAGTAGCGAAACGTATAATAAATAAATAATTATTTCTGAAAATCCGTCAGTGACTAAGAAAATATTAAGATTAGTCAGCCATATCAGGACAAGTTTCATATACTCATGTTACATTCCCATAAGCCAAATGCTTTTTCCTATTTGGGTACATCATTATGTAGTCCAATCTTCAATTCCACGTTTTTACGACCCTCACAGGAGCAAAATTTTGAAAAAGAATGGATGCAGTGATAAAAAGGCTCCAAACGCATTAAAAAGCTACAGCCATACAAAAATAGTATGACAATATCAGGAGTATTGGCAGAGACTCGCAGAGCAATTCCCTCATGAGTGCAAACTTATATTGGAATAGCTGGTAATGAAAGACGAAATCGAGCATCAAAAGAGTTTTGAATATGCAATAGTGTAAATAAATGCTGAGGGAAGCTTGATGACCAACCAAGAACCAAGATAACGAGCTTCGAAGAGTGATTCAATTTTTGAATAACCACTGCAGTTGCACCAAGGTCCCTATGAAAGAAAAGAGCGAGACAAAAGTGCAAAGCTTGCTTTTTCGTCTGTCCTGCTCTGAGTAAGCGGGTCACTAATTAACAAATCAAGCCGAAATACAGCAAAGTAAAATCTAGAAGATTTAAAAGCCCACTAAGAACTTAAATAAAACCCTGAGTCCCTTGTAATTAAAAAGAAACCCTCCAGGAAAATTAGAATTTCAAATTTAAATTCTAGGTTGATTACTTACAAGACAATGTGTCTTTCCTTTAGAGTTGGATTCTAATTCTTTTTTTTTTCACCTCCCTACTGATGAGAGAATATCGCAATCGAGAAACATTTCAAAAAAGTCATATCCCAAATGATTGATATTTACTGTATATCGAATAGAGAAGACAATGAATTTGCTCATGTGAAGGTTATTTTCTCTGATTTGTGAATACGCCCATATAACAACTCGACCCGGAGAGTGCATAATGAAAATATTATATCCGTGCGAAAATCTTCTATGTGACATTATACTCATATATGAGATTTCATTATTTATTTAGACAGCCGCATTCTTGGATCACATGGTAGTGACATTTCGTGTAATATCGATGTTAATTTTGTGGTTTTTCTTTATGATTGTTTCCGAAATGGATGATAGGGTGAACCTTTCCACGTGCTACACGTGCAGGACTAAGATGCTTCTGAATTTGGCCGTACCGAGTGAGAAAGGTGAGTTCAAGTTACTGCTAGCAAGCTTTGAGGTGAGGTTCATCCCGCTTTTGCCCTCGCTGTTAATATACTAAGTGACATATAAATCCGAACACCCAGTTTAAATGGTTTTATTTTAATAAAATTTTGTATATGTCACTTAGTATATTTACCAAGTGCGAATTTATTTGAAGTAAATCATTTGACACATGTCAATCCCGAATTACCTACTTCACTGTTCTGCCACATCGCGCGCTGCGATCGATTTGGTGGTCCCTACCTCCTACTTATAATGAACAAGCATACTTGAGGAAGCAGAAAAGTGAAATGAATTCCTCGTCAAACTCGCTGAGCATTTTTACAAAATGTTAATTATGCGCCCTAACAAAAACGTAATCTTGGGAAATTTACGTATTCGCGTTAGGCGAAAGAAAGCGAAAGTGATGAAAGATGAAAGTATCAGCAGGCAACTAGGCGGCGAGGAGCTCCATAAATTGTTAGGAATATGGTGTACAGACAACAAAAAGTAAGATCGCTCGCGAGAAAATCAACCACGCCACAGCAATTCCGCAGAACCTTTATGCGGAATGGTCGAGGGTAATTTTTTTCAAATCGCATGTTGTGCAGGACTAGTTTCCGAGATACAGAGCTCCAAGCTGTGAAGCAGACATGTGGTTACTGCGTCTATATACCTGTATGTATATTCTGCAAAAACAAACCTACAGCCAGGAAAAACGGAGTAATCCAGAATTTTATTTTATTTTAATATAATTTATTCGTGTTTTTCTCAATCAAGAAATGTCTCAAGTGACAATAATTCCCTCAGGCGTACCTCAAGGCTCTGTATTGGGGCCGCTTCTGTTCCTCATATATACGTTCGACTTAAGCAAAAGTATTGATAATTCTCATGTCCAGTCATTTGCAGACGATACGCAATTGCTTCATTATTTTAACCCAGATAATGTCAATAATACTCCTCAAATTTTACAAAACGATGTTAATAAATTAATTAAATACTCTTTAGATCACAATCTACTTATTAATCCACAAAAATCTAAAATGTTATTATTTTGCGCACAAAGAAAAACATACAATGTAACACTGCTCTTGATCATTCAGATATATAACCAAATCTTGCAATTTTCTGATTCTGCAAAAATTCTTGGTGTTGTTTTTGATACAAAATTAAGGTTTATTGAACTTGTGAAAAGTCTATCTCAGAAAACCTACATACGGCTGCGCACTCTTATAGCAAACAGGTTTTTACTAAATTTTAAGATGCGTAAAAAACTATGTGAAGCATTGGTCATATCTATACTAAATTATTGTAATATCGTATACTATACTTGTTTAGACAATTTCACTAAAAACGTTATTCAAGTTATTCAAAACAATTGCATACGATTCATTTTTGGCTTACGTAAATTTGATCATGTATCAGCGAAATATCCCGTTATAAACTGGTTAAAAATTAATGACGTGGCCAAGTATCACTATTCAGTTTTTGTTCACAAATTGCTGCTCACGTCTAAACCTTATTACTTGAAGAAAAAAATTTCATTTAATAATGATGTTCACTGTAGAACTCTCAGAGAAAATAATATCAGAATACCCCTGCATACGTCTACACTTTTTAAACGCAGTTTTTCTTACAATGTTGCTATTATTTATAATGACCTTCCTAAAGTATATAAAGAATTTTCATTACCTGTCTTTCGACAAAAAGTTAAAACATTATTACTCAACCCTCCAAACATATAATTTACGTAATCATTCATTCATTTCTTTTTTATTCCATCTTTAATTCAGATTACTAATTTTTTGGTGCATTTGGGTTTGGAAAGTATGCCTTTTTCTCTTTTTTTAAATTTTACTTTCGATGTAATGAACCAAATCTGTTTGTGGATAGTGTATTGTTTTGAACATCTGCTAGATACTATATGGTTAAGTGTAAGAGTAGCAGCATACTAAACTTCGCCATATAAGTCTGACATTTGGCTATACTACAATGTAATTGTGGATAAATAAAGACGTCTATTATTATTATTATATAGAAATTGTCATAAATAACACAATAGTAAACCATTTCAACATAGTTTGAAGGCTTCTACCTTTTTAAGATGAATTGATTTACCGCTTTTGTGCTTAGTAAATGTAGTTGATATGAAATATTTGACAAAGTGAACAACTAGCTATTTTTGTTGAATAATATGTTTTGTAATTGTAATCGTAAAAGAATTGACAATTTAAGAAAGACTGTACATGACTTTTACTGTCTTTTACCCAACTATGGCAGAATAGCTGTTTGATATTTGCTTACGTTCGTGTTTCAGCAATATTGCAATTCTGACACATATCTGAATGAATTTCCCATTTTAAATTCAAGCCATGAAAGGCTGTCTTGAAAAATTCACTTCGATCTTCTTCAATAATATGCGATCGATAGCCACCTGTTTATTTGATTACCACAGAGCAAAATGTGTTTTTCACGATAAATGTTATGTAATTTCATTTTTATGCTATCAATATCAACTGGTTTTCAAAATATCCTGCGGATATTTGACGGACCTCCTCAGCAAATGAGGGGCTGGGTCAAAGGTTCTGGTAGGAAACAAGAAAACTTACTTTTATAAATAGTGAATTTCAAATTGGAACGTTTGTACAGAAAGCACATAATTAGAAAATAATAAATCAAGTATGCTGGTACTACTTTTGAATAAAATAACCACTAAACTCCCTCCTTGAATAATCTAGAATCACTAATTTCTCTATGGTATATCTATTATACAGGATGATGCCGTTCTGTTACGGGGCTTTTCTGAAATATGTGGTAGTCTGTATATAAATTTCTTTGAAATTTTGATGTCTAGTGCTATATCCGTGGTAAGCGTTAGTGTTTGTATATATGATAATAGTAAGACAAACACTTTTAATTTGATTTGAGCTCTTCCCTGCGTTCCACGCTATAAATTAATCTAATAATGTATTTTGTGCTACTCTTTCAATTTCCTGTAAATATCTCCAGTTTTATATTAATCGCATTGAATTGATTACTACGGGCTTACTTCAACTTAGAGTAATTTGATTTTTTGACACCAAGGGGAGCAATTTTGATATATGGATGATCAATGGTTCTTGCAGTATCGTCTGCAAACTTTGTCCCTCAGAGATATGATTGGTTAAGTCGTTTACGTATAAGATGAATAACAATAGCCCCTAATACTGTGGGAGATAATATTCAACGTCGGATATTGTACCATTTAGCTTCAGTTCGTATCTCCTGTCTTCCATGCAGGATGTCAGCCAATTCAAGAAAAACCCTTTTATTCCTATGATATATAATTTTTGCTTCAATACACTCCTGTCGATCGTATCAAACGCTTTCGATAAGTCGGTGAGTATAGACCCTAACTATTCATCATTTTCGAACTTGTTATAAACATAGTCAAGTAAATGAAGAAGTGACCCTACTATTCTCAGTCCGTATACTTTTGTTAGGAAGCAGCAAGTGCAGCCACAGTAGCGTTGTTGTGGCACCTTCACTTAGTAACCTCGATTCTGCGGGTAAGAGTTTGACGACCTTGGATGATCTGGTAATCGACTTTTGTTTGCAGGCTTATTGGTATTATCTGTTTGGCATATCATATCAGGTGGAACAATGAATCAGTTTCCGCCATTCGCCAATATATTGTACATTTCAATATAGGTCAATCAATAGATCTGATCGCCAATCAAAATTAAAAAGTTTTAGCAATGATTTTCAAACGGTTTGTATAGGCTAGTTGATACTTGCTTCAAGTAGATATTCAGTAGCCTATATTTGTTCTACTAGATCAAAACAATTAAAACTATATATTTCACACCTGGAAGACCGTAAATCTTTAATTAAAAAACATATTTTTTTAAACAGGCGAAAACGCTGTCCGCCATATTTGTCCCACATTAATGTTCTTTGACATCATACCACTGGTAATCAGCAGCTGAAAACTTTCAAACGTATAAACATGACTTCTACAAGTTTACTTGAAAAACATAGTGGTTATTGTTATTCTATCGCCAGAGAACGTAAATACACATCTATAAGGATCCTAAGCAAGTTGTGGGATAGAGTGCCCAGGGCAATAAATATGCGCAACACTATGTATTGCTTGAAGCATACCTTGTGTTCGGGACATATTTTACATTTTACTGTACATATTTTATCGTCTAGTTTAAGTTGGACGTAATATACGGCATCATCCCCAAACGATCATATTGCAGATGTCTAGGTAGTTTGTTAGATAAAATTATTCTGAAGTTATGACGCATGAGCTTAGTTTTGAATGACTTCTTAAAACGAAGATCATGCAAGTGTACACTGTACTTAGATAGATGTACATAGATGACTTGATGTTCTTTAGCTCGGCAGAGCAAAAACATGAGTTGAAGGCAAAGAAATAAATTACCAACCACGAATGTGTCAATTTTCAACAAATGTGTGCTTTCTGCTTTTATGGATGCAACCTCCGTGATTATATTTTCAATAAAACTAGAAAAAGATAACTGTTCACGTTGTTTAGTAGTTTTTTAAAAATATTTAAAGAAGACAACGTTAGTCCACGACTGACATACTGTGTTTCCGCAGTTTTGTATGAGAAACATATTTTTTAAATTTGACTTATATACCCATCTTGCGGTCATAAAAATTAAAATCGATATATATATTGTTTTTCTAAAGAAATAGATAAATACACGCATATTCTATGAAATTACATGTGAGCCAGGTAGCCCACCATAAAATTCAATTGTCCAAACAAATTAACAAAAAGTGTCTCTCAACTGTCTGTTTGTATTAGAATAGTTATTTGTTATACAAGGGAAAAAGTAATAGAGTTTAGCGTCGGGAGACAAAAAACCGAAAGCTAAAATCTAGTATTTTTCCCGTATACACAATTTTTTTCTGTTACGGGAAAATCGACAATTTAATACTGAAAAATTATATTATTACAATATTTAAGTCAGAAAATTATTGATGTGGAATTTGCATTTTGAAATTAGTAGGCTATGTTGTACTTATAGCGACAATTACACCCGCGTTGCTGAAGAAACTTTTAAAGTAATCAAATAGCGGTCAATTTAATTTTGTGATTTGATTTAGGAATTGTGAACTTAGTTGTTGTTTAGAAGTAATTTTTAATACCATAAAGTAAAAAATTTCTGATTCCGAGTTGTCTTTGACTCCACCGGAATTAGTAGAAGTAGCCAAAGTAGCATGACAAAAGTTATTGCCAGCTAAATCGCGGATTTCGGCTGTTGTACCGAATAGTATAAGGAACGTGTCATTCATGCAATACGCATTTAATAGGTGTTCTTTTGATATAAAGGGAATGTAACTTTATTGTATCATAAAATGTTCCAAAATTAAATATCTACCTTTGCTTATGTGTTTATACAATATCCGGGGAAAAAGCACTCATTTTTTTTCCAGAGAAAAAGTAATTTCATAGAAAGTTACATTTTGTTACGTGTTAACAGAGATAAAATGTTCAAACTTTTTCTCCGTCACAGAAAAAATATATTTTTGAATTTGACTTATATCTTGTGCTGTTAAAAATTAAAATCAATATATTTCGTTTTTCTAAGGCAACACGCGTATTCTATGAAATTAGATGTGAGTCAAGTAGCCCGCCGTAAAATTCGATTGTCCAAACAAATTATCAAAAAAGAGTCGCTCGACTGACTGCCCGAAAGTGAATTGATTATTTAGGCTAGAACATGTACCATTGTTTGAAAAACTGTAGTCATTTTTCTTAGTTAAATAATGAGATTGAGAGTTACATGAGGACAATCAGCACGATCATAACCTAAAAAGGCGTCAGTAGCTAGTAGTTATTGTTATTATAATTGGAATAATGTTATGAGTGCAGTATCAAAATAGTATAAGGTAAAAGATTGGATCAATGAACTTATATTCGCTCAGGGTAATTATTCGAAAAGTTTGTATAGATTTATAATTGATTCTTCGGCGTCTTCCAAGAGTTAACTTTGATCTACATCTGAAGATATCATTCACTGGTGATGGCGAAGCGGAAAGAATAAGGAATCACAGATGGAAACGTTGGTCGAACAGCCCAAAAAGCATGAATGACAGTGACCATGAAAGCCTTACGCAATCTCACAGTAATCCGATTTCGGAATTCAGATCAATCCATCTAACGCATTTTGCGCTTATTACTGAAATACTTCCATCGACGTCTACAACGTTTCCACATGTATTTGTTTCACGCAGTGTTAGTCAATCAACTAGTTACGTGATCGCGTCTTCTGTCAGTCTACAGATTGATTTGTACTCTTCATTATAATTTGTAATTCAGCGTAAGACGGCAAATAGTAGAAATCATTAGCTCCGAACCGTCCATTCAAGCGCGCAGGATTGAATTAGCAATAGTGGCCGGACAACGGTCTGTTGTGTCGCAAATATCTACGAGTCAATGGACAATTGGGTCAGTCTGCTTCAAACCAGAACATACTTCAACTTAATATCATAGCCCTTCTTCAGACCAGCTCCTTAGGGTTCGTAATAGTGGTAGTAGTACTAGCAGTAGTAGTGTAGTAGTAGTGGTGGGGAGGAAAAGCAAGGCTAGTAGGCTACCTTTGACCATTTTCGTCTACCTCGAGTACACCAACGCTCTACTACACATGTTAATCCACTGATTTCGAACCTCTCAACGAAGATCAGTATGTCCAACCATTCCGCTGAGTAAGCAGCTGCACCATCAATCTCCATGGCACCGAATATCTGCCTGCAATATACAGGGCAAAAGCCCAGGAAGTGGAACGCCGTCTCGTCCTTAAAAGGGATAGGTGACTGTGACCGATCAAAAGTGCGTCCGGGGTCCGCTAAGTACCTCTTGGACATCTCTCTCTCTCTCTCGATTTCCCAGGTCCCTATATCACCATTCATTCAGCACCTAGCACCTGCTTATGTCCAGACTTTCACGATACCCGGCATAGGACACCAGGTTGTAGATAAAGCTCTTGATTGTAATAGAGCAGTCACTTGACCCAGCAGGCTCAAATTTAGGAAACTGCTCATTTCCAGGTCTGAAGAAGGATAACTGTCACAATATTTCACCAAAGATACCTGTTAAGAGTATGTCACGATCTTTTGAATGTCATTTTTCTTCATAGAGCCCTAGATTTAGAACAGCAGTTCTTATCTGCCCCTGCAAGGTACGTCAATGCTCTTTGAACACTAGGGCCATTAATGTTAATTATGCTTATTATTCCATATAGGAAAGTTATCGTAATCACGCAGGTGTAATATAATCGTTTTGATGCGTTTCATTTATTGAATTTTTATTTTATTGATATTATACCACCATATCTCCGGTGCGGCCCACCTGATCTGTTTATGCAGTTTTAACATTGTAGTGTAACTGACTATGGAAAAAATATAACACTGATAGGAAGTAAATGGGACTTAGGGAACGTGCAAGGATGAACAAGGTAGTTTATACAACCGATTGAGTTTCCTAAAGACTTGAACAACCTTGAACTGACATTTAACACGTTCAGTGCGAACAGCGTCAAAAGACGCCCTCCGCTCCTGTGGTGGGAGGCGAACGGCGACTTTCGACGCTTTCTGCCGGCTTCCAAAAAAAGAGAAAAAGTATTTCAGTTTCTGAGGTGGGTATCCTCATCCCAGTTCGCAGTCAATGTGTTAATGCGATGAATACAGAATCAAAATTCAATTTTCTTAACCCTTTGTGTCCGGAATTAAATAATTTAAGGATTCTCACTTCATAAACCTAGTTCCGAACCTAAAGGATGTAAAAAAACGTCAAAGATTTTGTGAAAAAATGTATTACACATATTTTTTTGAAAAAGTGGAGGTCACCCGAACGAACCAGTAGGACCACCAAACAAAAACTTTTACCAAAGAAACAAAGCGTTATCTTTCCACAACATAAGGCTAATCGACATTATGATATGCAAGAAAACAATTTCTCTTGTCATTCAGGCATAAACCTACATCGCAAATCGTGCAACTCCACATATTCCTATGAGCTTCCTTTTTTGTGCTGCAGATCTCGCATCGTCTGGAAGTTCCTTATATAGGTATGTGAGCAGATTTTTATGTCCTTTTTTCAATGGGAACGTATTTTTTATAATTATTTATGGGCTCCATTGATTTTCGACCTTTTTTCTTGGTAATGCATCCCGACGCAAGTCCTGAAGATACATTTATCCTGAACTGTTTCAAATCGAGAGTACGCGTTGACTACCGTAGTATCGACAAAGTGCCAAACTATCCTATAGTACCACTTCTTGCTTTTTCGATCTATGCGTAGCATTCTTTTAGCATGTCCGCCTTATCGACGGCACCCATTGATTGTTATGGTAATTTGACAAGAAATAAACAGGTTTTTTGTCTTTCCATTTTAGACATACCAACATATCATTTGTCATTCTCCAGTCATATTGGCCTCGCGCTAGTTTTTTATCATCGATAAAGTCATCTGGCAAATATTTTTCCCTTTTCTCAAAGAGCCACAACCACATAATTCCATTTTGTTTCAAGTTGCTGAGCAGTGGAACACTTGAAAAATAGTTGTCAAAAAAATTCTATAATTTTGTTGTTGCAAATCTCTTGTCAAGTCTTTGACTACTCTTGCTCCTAAATCTTTTTGTGGCAAGTCACCAATCTTACCAGAATATATTTGAAATTCGCAAATATACCGTTTACAGTCCTAGTGGTTACCTCAATAAACCACTACATATTACATGGAACAAAACCCAGTCAGATGGTAAATTGATCAATTGAGTCGGAAGGTATGAAATATTACGGTTATAAAACTAAATACTGACGTGTCATTTCAAGTTTCACTCAGTGTGTTCACGTTTACAAACAGCCGAAAAAAGACACACGCGGAACCTTCGCAATGGATAAAGAAACTTCACGGAATAGACACTTCCTCGCACGGGACAGAGCCGTCAATTTTTTCCCGATAGATGTCACTAACGCTAATACTTTTAAACCGCCGTAAGGCTACCCGACCAGTAGGACTGAAATTACGTGTTTTAATCTAGGTGGTTACATGGATCGACCAGTAGAACGGAAAGGGTTAACCGTTTTATGTCCAGAAATATATAGATGGCCAGCCTTCCTACTTTGGAAAAATTGTTACTGGTACTGTCTCTGGGTTACACGTTCGTTGAAATCAGTAGTAGCGGCAACAAAAAGCGCGATATATTCCCAGAACTGGGCACTGCGAAAGTGAACACGGAAGGCTAGTTCGTCAGACGGATAAAAGCAGTATAGAACAAAAGACACATGCTTGGCTATTTTAAATTTTGCTTTTCAATTGTTTAAAGGATAATACATGGTATTCCTTTCTACATAACATTGGACATGAAACGTAGTTATGAAATTATAATGAGCAATCAGCGGTGCGATAAACATAGCTTTGTATATAATTAAGTACTATCTCCAGTTATAGCGAGGTACCATGTTTTGAGAATTATACTTTATTACCATTATTATTATTTCTCACGGATATAGAGAATGTCTCATGGAAAACGGGTGTAAAACCCACATTTCCGCCTCAAGTTCTTCAGCTCATCATTAAACTAATCTTTAGGTATTTAGTGGTTTTGGTGAGCCACCCGCCATCTTGAAATTTTCAGCTGCCATATTTACGCTAAAATATGGTATCAATGAGTCAATTTCATCGCCCACTTCAGCTTGCTGACTTGACTCGTTCAAAGAATAACCCTTTTGGAAAGCACTGTACAACTCTTTCAGATGTCCTGGTACCTAGATAGATGTGCATGTCATGGGTCAGTGGTACATAAAATAGGCCACGTAATTAATTAATATCAGAATACCACTCGATTGTCAAAATTCTGAACTGGCGTATTGTGTTATAAGCCTGTTGAATTTTATATTAATAAATTGACGTATTTTTGATGTACTTTATTTGTACCACCGATTCTCAATAGATACTTCTCTAATCAGGGAGTGGAAGTGGATTCATTGCCTTTCAAATTAGTAGAAATTACCTATGTTGAATTAATGTGCAAAATTGATGATGTTGACGCTGAGGCGGTACCTTCAGATTCTGGATTAATCATGGACCAGTCAGAAGATGAAGTATAAAATATCGATACTGACTTTACCAATATTTTGCAGTCTGACAGCGAATCAGATTCAGAGTGTAACTTTCCTCTATCAGTTTTTCAAATGAAGTTGGCACAAAATGAGGACACTCGTGTTTGGTCCAAAGATAGAGTACAAGAAAAACAGGAAACTTCGTTGCTGACGCAGGAATAACTGATGTAGTGACACATTTGGACTTTCCTACTCCGGAGGAACTATTTCAGATTTTTTTCACCGACGCTGTATTAGAAGACATAGTTTCTCAAACTAATTTATATTGTCATCAAACATCTAATAAGCCTAGCAACATAAATATATTTGACCTGAAATTCGCAAATCAAAAAAGTGGTGGCATCGTATATTTCTTTACTTATTGGATATGGCTGTTGTAACTTCCTTTGTTTTGTATAAAGAATTGAGTTTGCCAGAACTATCGATGAAGGATTACAGAAGACAAGTAGTATTTTGACCAATTGTACTGTTAAGATGAAAAGGACATCACTTAGCTCAGAACTAATTGCAATTAAGAGGTCAAAACAATACGTGCCTGTTGAAATACGTACAATAGAGAGTGCTCATCAACCACAAAGAACCACCAGACGTTATTGCGTCTACTGCAGCAACTCAAAAAAACAGATTCGGACTGATTGGATGTGTACTGTTTGCAAGGTGCTTCTAAGTTTAGGAAAAAATAAATCGTGTTTTCAGCATTTTCATAATCAACAATAATTTACATAGATGTACACTGGTACATTATTCGTACTACCTGATTTTTTTTGAAATGATTCAAGAAAAATACACGGAAAAACTTTTAGACCAGTTTTATTATTACTATCGTTCATGAAGTAACCTGTATAAGTTAAAAAAGTAAATACGAAATGTGTGCCCTTCTAGGGTTTTTTCAAGCGGAAGTTACTTGCCCCTGAAAGAGATGACGTCATCGTGCAAGCTTTGCACCACAATCTTCTTGCAGTGTAAACTCACCCTGTACGCGACCTTACATTCACTGACACGAGAAAAGTCAAAGCATATAAGAATAATTCTACAGTTCATTTCTCGTCATTATTATCTGGTGGATTACTTCTGGTACACATGAAACATGGTTATAGATGTCACGTTTTTTTTTTTGAATACATAATTATTGTAGTGTCCATTAATCAATTGGATTTGACCTTTAAATTATGCGTGAACATTTCATATTTGTTTGTTGCCGGACATTTCTATTCAGTTTTACATGTAAACAATGTAAAATATGAAGATAACAGAATTGAACGACAGGTTTATGTAGATTCAGCTTTAGGTTTAATTAGGTAGAGGAATAGCACAACTCTATCCACCATGGTGAAATGCGGCTAGCTGTGCCATGGTGGGGCATTGTGCACAGCAATCAAGAGGTTTTCCTTGTGGAAACTTCTGGATGTCCTGAACGTATTTTTAACCTTCATTCAACGATAATTGATAAGATCAAAGAAAGGCCTTATAATATAACCTAGTAAAAGCACTATTGAAGATATTTCCACCTTAAAAACTGGTCAACTCAGCTCGATCTATGAGGAAAATGAAGTCGCAGTGACAGTGAAGTCAGACCGATATGTAAATATTTGGCAGGAGTTTTTTCCATAGCTCGATGATTAGGGGAGCGTCTCATCTCAATTAGGGGATTAGGAGTGGCCCGCTCGCTCTCCCGATTTGGCACCAGGTGGTTTTTTTGTATGGGATTTTTTGAACTCCCGTGTTTATGTGAACCATACAAGGATCCTGAAAGAATTGAAAACCAACATCCAGGAAGAAGTTGCCAACATAGCGTCTGCTATGCTGGCAAGAGTAATGAAGAACGCCAGGTTTCGGTTTACACAGCCTATCGAGAGTGAAGAACGTCACCCATGATGATCTTTAAACTATGTAAGACAAAGCCTTACGCATGCGCCTACGATATTAAAATCAAATTAAAGGGAAAGGAAGTTCTGCGGTCGCAACTTTTACGTTTTTACTTCCCACTGGCGAAAAATCTCGAAAATAAAATATATTTTTGAACATCGCGTCAGATGACATACGTCATGAAAAATCGTGTTACTAATTTCTGTCGGTATGTCTGTCTATCTGTCGATATATCTGTCCTCTAATCTTTGTCCCCTCTATAGCTCGAAAAGTACCGCTCGTATTTTAAAGGAACTTCGACATGAAGTTACTACTATTCCCAATAAGGAGAAGCTTCGAAGTTATTGACAATCTATGCAGTGGCGGCGCAGCTACGAGCTGAAAGCGAGAAAGATGAAAATAAAATTGCCTAAAGACATTAGGCGGTGGAAGGTTACAGGAGATGCAGGGGAGTATCTTAGCTATTCGCTGCCGCTGACGACTTACTCATGGGAATCATCGTAACTTGTCAGGTGGGGCAGGGCAGATCACAACATTGTGACAATTTATGGATGCAGAATTTTTTTTCTAAAGGAGTCGGCACAATGAAAATTCTTAATACATATTATTCAGTGAAGTTAGTTTAAGATCCTCTTGAAAGCTTTAAATTCGCCGGTAACAAATTGGGTACCTAATATTTATAACGAAAATTACAATAAGGGCGTTTGCGTGGTTTGTTAAATTTTTTAAATTCCACAAATAATTGCTACTACATATAACTGTGAATTAATTCATTTATTACTTTTTACTTGCTATGCCACTGTGCGAATTTTAATACACAAGGTTGTTATTAGGCCAAGAACGAAAAAGCTTTATAGTTTTCGAAAATCGGTCATGTGGGGGTTGGGAAGGGTATATAAAATTTTTTGATCTTAGTATATTTATACTCTCTTAACCCCGGTAATTATATGCTACTATTAGTTATATTTTATACATGATAGATTTACCCGTAAAAATGATGAGAAGCATTTTCGATCCGCGTACTACTGCTATCTAAGTTCACCGCCTGGCGAATCAGTCTGGCTGACAAGTCTATCCTTACTGTAGCGCAAAAAACATATACACGGACCATACACGAAATGACCGATAACTCGGTGCAGCGATGCCGCGCTGGGCGGAGTCGCGCAGATGTGGAAACATACAACGTTGTCAGATGGACAGTAAGTTCCGGTAGGGCAGGAAAAGAATCCTATGAACTAATTGTATAGTCCTGTTTGTGACTTAATCCGTTTGTTTACTCTATTCTGTATATTCTGACTTTTTTCTCTTCCTTCATGACCTGATGACGGCGTTGCGTAGTGCAGAGTCAACCTACTTGACGCAATTTTTTCAAAAGAAAAAATATGAAAACAACCCTTTGGGATTCAGTTCTTCAAGATTACTTTTTTCTAAAAGGTGGCTGTTAGTGCGGTCATTGTGGTCCGTTTTGTATTCCAATTTTCGACGACGAGCATTTCGCGTTGTATTTGGCGATCCCTATCGCGACATAATACCACAATACTTGCTGCGTGAACTTCAAGTCCATGATCTCCAGAGCATCTGATTTCGAGCTATCACAGGACATGGCACTAACAAAGCTGTTAATTTCCCATTTTAAACTGATGAATTGGCCATCTGGACTGTGTAATGTCACAGATCTGGTCTTTAGAGCTACGTCATATAAGAATTAATTGGGTTGTTAGTCAAATACCACCCTAACAGCAATAGCTGTATAATTTTTTTTTATACTCCAACTGCACACATTCTGGCTCCGCCTACGAGATTCGCCGGGTGGTACCTCCGCGTCCGACAGTCAGAGACCGTCTACCACCTACGGACAATCACAACATCCATAACCAAGAGAAACATTTCTCCTGGGACGGGACTCGAACGCGCACAGCGCACGGCGACTGATCAGGAGACCGAAGAGTCTACTACTGCGGCCACCGCTGCTGCAAAGCATTGAAATAGGAAGGATATAATCGAGATTTTTAAATTAAGGGGAAAGTTATCCTAAGATCGATTGTAAGCTTTGTACCAAAACTATTTAAAAACTCACCGGTAATAATTTCTAAAGTTGCGTGAAGATATTTATAGTTGATATATGTACAGAAAAATCCAATGGTAACTTCACATTAAGCAGTCACATCCTACAAATGTTCATCACATATATGATGCACGGTGTATCGAAAAAACGTGCGTGCGGTAACTTTAAGTCATAGTTCCGGAAGGTAAAAGTGGTATTGGTGCAGTATGCTTGAGCGGTACCGTATGACTACTGATTATTGGTGAATGCGCGCCGCATGGCACCGCGCGGTGGTTCCATCGATGGTACGGTGCGGTGGTAGGAACCATCGAGAATAGTGGAGGTCTTTTGCAAGTGCAGCCTAAGACGCACGGTTATTCGAGGGTTGTTTACCTTTATCACAAATACACGATTACTCATTAATAATAATAATAAATGTCTTTATTAATCAGCATACATCAGTGAGGCGAAGTTTAGCCAAATGGCTACTCTTACACTTAACCTCACTGTGTACGAAAGAGTTACACAGTTAAACTCGATACACAAACAAACAATAGTAATAATAAGAAAAAGAAACAAATGCACAGTTGAACTATTAATATAATAATAATAAAGTGTCATAAAAATAAAACAAACCAACAACTCAAACACTGAGAGACGATTGCATCTCCAATAGCTGTTTTCCAACTGATTTCTTAAAAGAGAGTAAACTTTCTTGTTTGTTAGCCGCACTGACTGAATTGTAAAGCTCAACAGCATTATACGTGAAAGATCTCTGATATAATGAGGTGTAGTGAAGAGGAATATTGAACTGTTCATCATGACGTAACCTTCTTGAAATTAAATTCCTACGCGGAACTAACTTATTTGCAAGGTAAATAGGTCTCTTGGTAACGACTGTTTTATGTACAAAAACCAACATATGAAACTTGAAAAGATTATTGAGCTTCAGCCACCCCAGCTCACAGATCTTGGATGTAACTTGGCTATACCTACGAAGGCCGAAAACAAAACGACAACACCAATTTTGAATTTTCTGCAATCTGGTTTTTGTTATGGAGTCAAGACAAGGATAAAACAGTATAAAACAGTAAAGCAGCTTAGACATAACTAAACTTTCCACCAATTTCTTTCTAGTCTTGAAATTGAGAATAGAACGATTGGAGTATAGGAGTCTTAGGCTTGCATATGTAGCTTTAGATATACATGTATTACTGACGTGGTGATGAAATCTAAGATTTACGTCTAAAGTAACACCTAGACTTTTTGCATGCGTGACGAGTGGAATATGGTCATTATTTACCCTCAAATCAATCATCCTTTCAAAATGCTCATAGCTGGTTTTGGGACAGAACAACACCGCAAAACTCTTGGTAGGATTGAGCTTCAAACAGTTAGCCTTGCAATAGTCAGTTATATTTACCAGATCTAAATTTATTTTATACGAAGCTTGATCCACATTAGTAGAGTCAAAAGTGAAGGTCAAATGTGTATCGTCTGCGTAAGTATGAATACTACAAAACTGTAATACAGTATGCAAGTCAAAAGTATAAACTAAATATAGTAAAGGACCAAGCACGGAACCCTGAGGAACACCAGAAGCAACATCGGCACTAAGAGAAACTCCTTGGCTTGTTCTTATTCGTTGCTTGCGATTATTTAAGTATGATTTAAAAAAGCAAAGAGGAACATCAGATAGTCCGTAGTATTTTAATTTGGATAGAAGCATTTCGTGGTTAACCGTATCAAATGCCTTTGAGAAATCTAACAACACCAGCACAGTGTAAATATGATTGTCTAAGTTAGAGATAATCTCATCAGTTACGTGTAATAATGCAGATGTTGTGCTGTGACCACTACGGAAACCAGACTGACAATTTGGAAATATGTGGTACTCTTCAAAATATTTTACCAATTGCATATAAACAATTTTTTCCAATATCTTTGACAAGGCACACAATATTCGGTTCAAAGAAGACGCGAAATCTAGTGAAGTACTGCTAGCGCGAAGGTTCCCGAATCTAAGTGGTAAGGTTTCGAAGTTGATGGCTATGGAGTACCTCAAGATTCAGAGTTAGGTCCTTTACTGTACACCATATTTGCAAGTCAATTAGCTCTTACTTTGAAACATGCTAAACTGCACCCCTATGCTGACGATATGCAGGTGTATCTATTGTTCAAAAAAGAAGTACAGGTAAGTTGTGCCGAATTAACCATTGACATCAATCACTTTATAAGCGCGGCCACGGATCATCGTTAGTTGAATTGAGCATGTCCACATTTCATTATCAGAACAAGCAAAAGGTCGTGGAGTTGTTCCTGATTGAGAAAGAAGGCTTAAATCGCATATTAGTTATCTGTTGCAGAAAAATATGCTTTAAAATTGATATACAGGGTGGCTTTGAAGTTGAGTCATTAATTTTCAGATAATGATTGTAGAAGGAAGATAAACCAAAATATGTGTGTAAAAATAAAAAAAAAAATAAAAAAAAATTTTTACCTTGTTTTATAAAGTATCCTCCCGACAAGTATTTCAGTGCGGACCTGTATTTGATCGTGTGATCTTGGAGCACCGGCATGCCGTCCATATGTGAGGTCTTAAGTCAAATGATTCACGAACCCGTTGTACTATATTAACAAAGGCACGAGGGGTTGGTTGCACTCGATTGGGAAACCGATCCGCATAAACATGTGCCATTTTTTATTTCGTTTGAGCCACGCAACAGACACCACTATCCACTACCGACTGACACTGACTGTATACAACTGAATGAAATAATTGTAAAAACATCGTTCCAAATTCTTTCGCTTTCTTGTTTCCGATGCGATGAACCGATAAGGCGAATTATATCCGTTGTCGCCAAACACGAGCACATAATATTATTAGTGAGACAGGGCGGTACTCAAAATTAAAAAGGGCTATAACTTTGTTACTTTAATTTTACCAGAAAAATGGTAAAGGAAAAAAACATTTCTTTTGATCAGATCTACTCACTGTTAAAATAAATGACTCAACTTCGAAGTCACCCTGTATATTAATATAAACTATCTTTCAACTAAAAATAATTATCTCCGGGGCTCTACGATAGTTCTTCCAATTTTAATCTATACCGATGTTGCATCGTCTTCGTTTAACCCCCCTTTACAAACAAAAGATACAAAACGTGCAAAATTCCTGTTGTAGCCTAGTGTATGGTATCCGCATACCAAACTGGGTCACTCACAAACTGTATGATGCAGGGTGGTTAAATATGTATAGTCGTAATAGAAGGCTACTGCATGCAGCGCGTTTATATCACAGATTAATTATTCCAAAACAACCGGTATGCCTCTATAATAAAATAGAATTTTGCACCGAAGTAAATGTTACATTGAAGGGTATAATATTGTCTCCTTTAAAATTTCAACAATTTTTCAAGCGAAGTTTTACCAACAAGATTTACAGTCTGCACAACGGCTTTCGGTTTAAATATTGAATAACAAAACTAGTACCAAAATGGGAGCTTTGCAAGAGATGTTGCCCGGTTGTTCAATGCGTTACATCTAAACAAAAATATTAACGGTAACTATGTGGCTGAGTTGATAAGAAAATTTGAAGAAACTGGATCTGTGTCTAATATTCGTTATAATTGAGGAGCAGACATTCTAAGCGTATTTTGTTTATGTTTTCAGATTTTGTGATATAGATGGCGTTGCAATCTATTTTGCCCGTTTAACAACTTCCATAACACAGACAATCTAACTACATTTTGTTCCACTTCAATTTAACATTCAATAAAACCTGGACAAACTAAGTGTATTTTGTCTAAAGCCGGGAGACAAATTAATCATATTTTCTAGGACAAAACGCTGTTTGTTCGTCTTTACGATATGTTTACGTTCATTTTAAAATCTGTCCGTTAGTATTCGCGTTAGCGTTGCGTTGTTATTGGCGAACTATTGAAATACTTTTGAATTAAATACCTCAGTGAAAATGAACGAAAGAGAGCATGTTGTGGGCGATGTAGACAGAGGTACCAGAAAAAGAAAGAAAAACATAAACAATAAACACCGTCGAACAGAGATAAGAAACATAGTCATTAGGTATTCGGATCCTGATCTAGAACTACTAAATTTTGATCTGAAGTGCCAACATAAGACCGAAAAATTTAAATGCAAGGAACTATCGTTGTTTGATGTAAAATCTTTAAAACATAATTTCTACTTAGAGAAAATTATAAATAGACAAGATGAAAAATTGGCCAAAATGATAGAAGTTAAAGGTACCAAGAGGAAAAGAGGCAGAAAAAATGGAAAATCTCGTGATTTTCACATAGAACTGTCAAATAATTTTACAATGGCAGGTAAAAATGTATTTTTTTTAGGTTGGGAATAAAAACAAGAGAGTTCCTGTATGTCAAAAACTATGTTTGTCTATTTTTAACTGTGGACAAACAAGGCTTCCTAACATAGCGAAGAAAAAAATGGCGGGAACGGACATTAAAGACAGGCGAGGTGGAGATAGGCATTCAAAAAAATACGCTTCAAAACTGGAAATTGTAACAAAATTTATTGCATCGCTAAATGGCCAAGAAAGTCACTATAATAGAAGTAAATCTAGAAGGATTTACCTGTCATCCTTAATTAGAAGAAAGCTTTGGAATTTGTACAATGCTCAAGTTAAAGACAAGTTGCAACAAGTAAACTATAAATACTTCAGCAGGGTCTTTAACAACAAGTTTAATATAGGTAAGATTAAATAAAAATAATAATCCTTGTTCTGACAAAATTTCATGTTTTTAGCTCTTGGAACTCCAGCTACAGATGTATGCGGATTCTATATAAGAACCAAAACAGAAATTGGAAAAAGCATCTAAAAAATCAAAGCTAAAGACTGATCTGTTACTCCACCAGACTCGGTCTAAGCAATTTTTTAAGCTAATGAAGGAGAAACCTAGTAATAGTGCTACATATTGCTTTGGTCTACAACAAGTCCAGGTTCTACTTAAAGCACCAATCCAAGAAGCATTATATGCGCAACAGTCCTCTTTCTATGCGTTTTGTATTACTGACATTTCCATGAAAAATCCTGTTTTTTATACTTGGCTAGAACATTAAGCTGGTAGAGGAGTAACAGAATTAAGTTCTGCTTCAACTGATTTTTTGAGCGAGGTAGGATTTGATCCCGAAATTAAAGAACTAAGATTATTTTGTGACGTCTGCGGCTGACAAAATAAAAATTCGCATTTGGTATACGCTCTAATGATGTGGCTTCTCAATGACACTCCGAAAAGTTTAAAAACAATTCCCGGTACGTGGTAATTCATTTATGGCCGCAGATAGAGTATTCGGTCAAATTTAGCTGGAATTACGTGCCCATACTTTTATAAAAACTCCGGAAGACATTACGAAATTTATGCCAAAAAGGGACATGTTAGAAAACTCGGTATTGAGAACTGTTAGATATAGAAAAGGCATTACAGTGGCTGAAAAAGATACCAGGCATAAGTGAAACCAAAAGAATAAAAATCATCAGAAGGCCGCAAGCGGGAGAAGACAAAATTCTGGTTAGAAGAATGTTGCTGCCTTGAAGACGAGACTATTAATATCTTATAAATTGGTTCTGTCTAATTTAAGAATTAATTACTTTATGTTTTGTCATTTGGTGACTTGCAAACTGTAGTTTGTCCGATGAAGACAATCTATGTATAGTTTGTCCTTTAGTTTTTTGTTTTTTTTTTTGCTTAATTTTTTTTATTATTTTTGAGTGTAATACACATATCTGAATAAATATATTTTTCATTACATTTTCGCAATCTGATCTATTATTTATTTTAAGTCATTAACAGAGGAAAGTTTTTTCCCTTTCCTGAAAAAAATTAAAAATGGTCAAAATTCGATTAGAAAGTCTGCTCTTGCCATCGAGCAAATCGGCCAGAAATGAAACCGCAGTAATAGCAGTTTGAAACATGTAGCTCTTGACAACATTCAAAGCACTCGTGAACTGGCTACTTCTTCAGGATTCACACGCTCATCAGAGAATTTTGAAAGACAAATACTATATTTCCTTGAAATAATTGAGTTGTCACATTCCGAGTAGTTGTAGTAGTAGTACTAGTATGTGCTTTTAAATCTAGAATTTCTTTTTTGTGTTTCTTCTCAGTAGTAGGCGTCATAAGTATGCTAATCTCATATTTCTTAGAATACGTAATACTATCCTTTTATGTCACCGAAACACAATTTCTACCTTCAACAAGTAATGTGGCATTCTGGTTCCAGTACATGTTTATTTACCCCCGTATACGAACACGAGAAAAACTTGATTCATTGTCCCAAATGCTTAAATTAATATCACTGTTGATATGCTGCGTACCAACCAACAATCTCTTGGAAAGGTGCAACGAACGCGTAACCGCTTTGTTTTTCTTCTTTTAAGGACCTACCAGACTACCTTGACTTCGTGTGATTTATCTTATAAAGTGTTAATATAATCGTATTGCATCATATGCATCTATAAGGTGCAATTCAGCTCGCGCAATACTCATTGGCGGCAAATTAATGGAAAGTTATTAAATTGGAAGCTTGCTTCAGAATCGCAAGGAATTAAAGTAAAAATGTCGTGCCAGAACGACACACACACAAATCAGTTGATTTAATGTCGAGACATTTCTATTCCGTCAAATGAACCTGAAAAAAAATTCGAGTCCTCCAACCCTTGCTCTTCAATTTTGTCCAGGCAAAGTAGGGCCCTGGATTTGGCTAGGAATTTGTGTATGGCCAGAATCCGTACATAACTTAAGACGGTCCAGCTCACCCCAATATAATTATAATAGTAATAACAATAATTGTCCTTATTTATTTATAACGATTACATTATAAACGCACAAAGTTGAGCGTGTAGTTATTCTCCCACTTGACCCAAGCGTCACAAAAAAAAGTATTACACTGAACAAAATAATCAGAATGTATCTAATTTGAAATTAAATCTTCAAACACATACGCACACAAAAAATATTTTAGGTTTTCTGGAATAGAATTGTACATAGTAACTGCATTAAAAATGTCAGAAAAGATGTCTTGTGGTGTGGCATGGTGAATAAATGCGGAGTTCTGATAACTCTCTTGGATGAAATTATATTCAAGCGATGTATAAGTTTATTTTTCAAATATAATTTGCTTTTATTAATTTTAACTTTATGTACAAGAGTGATTAGATGGTATCGCAGAAGGCCAACGACGTGTGACTAGCCCATAATATAGTCACATTTTTTTAATTATTCATGGCACAACAACAATGAATTATTTAAAATTTTTTCTAGTCGTTTTACTGACGTTTGACCTAAACATGGAAAATAAAAATTTCAGTTATTACTAGGCTGTCGCGTAACCCTTTTCTAATGGATTTAGTCATAAGAGTATTTGTTTGCATATATAAGAGGTAATCTTGATTTTTCACCAAGAATTACTCCAGGGCTGCAAATACAGGATGCGGCAGAGAGGACGGACGTTTTCGTGATGGGTAGTACTCTCCGCCTCCGTCTACGAGAGAGGTGGGGGGATGCCGTTTGACTCGTGAGGTCCTAGCATTATTTTAACAGTTGTCGTTATGGAGCCTTGGACGCCTATGATTGTTTCGTCCCAAATAAATAATGAGTCAGTCATCGTCGTACAGCGTGAGTTTCGTCGCCACTTCAACATTCATCGGACTAGAGCTGTTCCCTCTCGAAACACCATCCCTCGTTGGGTTGGATCACTTTGCAGGCGTGGTGAACTGATCAACAGAAGACCAAGACGAGCGCCGCGGACAGTTCGAACTCCTGAAAATGTTGAACGCGTTCGACAGGTCTTTCTTCGCAGTCCGACTCGATCTGCCCAGAAACATGCTTTCACCCCTACAAATTGGCCATTGTGCAACAGTTACAGCTCGGAGATTATGCACAACGAATGAACTTCGCACGTGAGATGGAAGCACTGATCGATCAAAATGAGAACCTCATTTTGTTTATGAGTGACGAAGCCCACTTTCACCTAAACCAGCAGAATTGTCGTTATTGGGCTAATGAAAATCCGCAACAGTTTCACGAAGGACCGCTGCACAGCCCAAAAGTAATAGGTTGGTGCGCTGTATCGCAAACTTGCATCATTGGCCCTTACTTCTTCGGAGACGGTAATGGTCGTGAACTCAGAGTTCTACGTCGACATGATCACCAACTTCTTTCTCCCTGAATTACGACGGCGACGTGTTCTAATCCGGCGTGTGTGGTTCCAGCAGGATGGGGCGACCGCCCACACAGCCCGAGCATCCATGGACGTTATTCGCCCTCTCTTCCCTTGTCGCCTTATTTCCAGGTTTGGCGATGTTCATTGACCTGCTCGGTCCCCAGATTTATCCATATGCGATTTTTTCTTATGGGGACCCCTCAAGGCTAGAGTATACGCGAACAAGCCCCGAACTGTGGACGAATTGAAGGGCGAAACTCACGTGGAAGTCGCCCAAGTTGAGAGAGCGATGTTGGAGAGAGTCTACGCGAACTACCAAGAACGCCTCCAGTACTGCATCATTGATTTCGGCCACCACATGCCTGATGTGATTGCTATTTCCTTGTGAACCTGATTCCATCAATAAATTTGTTTTCGAGTAAAAATTAACTATGTTATGATTTTTTAAAACCGCCCATCCTCTCTGTCGCACCCTGTATAACCACTAAGCTCTAATTGGTTTTTTCAATAAGGTGCATTTACTCTTTAGTAAATTGTTTTTAGTTTTTTTGGCTAGGATAATAAATAGAATATTATATAAAAACATAGAGCAAAAATTGAAAAATATACTAACATTCTAAGTTCACAAAATAACTGAAAGGCTGGTTAAGGGGAATTCCAAATTACAACATACTAGCACATATACACACACTTTGATCAAAAAAAGACTTGCGTTTAAATAATAGAATTGAAATTTGACTGCATACCCTGTATAATATATCATGGTTATTTACTTTGGCGACCAACGTTTATTTATATTAAATGCACTTATGAATTAATTTTTTTCCACGCACAAGGATATCCTTTTGTGGACTGAAATGTATGAATAAATTATTATGATTATTATCGTTTCTATTGTGTCCATGCATTCATATGTCAAAGAAAAAGTGGAGACGACTTTTCTGCATCATGAATGCTATAAAAAACTTTCCCCTGTCTACGAAAAAAATATTGCTGGTCGTAAGGCAAGCAGGTCACAGATTGAAATAAAATCTCCCAACTGTTACGTTGCTTAATTAATTACAAAGTTGATTTGTAAACCGGCCAAGCGCCGCCGGAGCAAGTGGTTTAATTATCTACGTATACATTCGGCTAAAAATGAAAGTGAACATCTCACAGATAAGAAATTTGATAGTCCGGTTTTTAACTCTTATGGGATGAAATGGTGCCACTAAAGGCAAAAAGTATGTTTCTGAGAGAAAAATACTTAAATTTTCCTTCAAAAACCATACAGCCGTTCAAGCTGTAGCCAGTGAAATAAAAATTCCAACGTTGAGCTTTTTTATTAAAATATGGTAATTTGCCTTTATTGTTCATATTCGAACTTCATACCATAGGGATCTTGGAAACAGTAAGAGATACTAAGTTGTTTAAATAAGGGTAAAATTGCGTATTTAGATATACTAGGTGACATATAAATTCGAACACCCAGTTTAAATGGTTTTATTTTAATAAAAGTTGGTGAATGTATTTATCTTACTGTAAATAACAAGTGAAAAAATTTTCAGCCTTATCAGTTGGACATTCCGGTTTTTATACTGCTTTTTTTTTAATTCACTAATGCTCTAAAAATGAATATTTCAGCCGCAGTAAAGAATCAACGTTGGCGGATTTTGGTTCTTGACATCCTTTACGATCGGTTACGATGCCTAGAGTACGGAGACCTGTACCATTTCGTCAACTTAGTGAGTTTGATAGGGGCCGTATAGTGGGACTTCGGGAAGCTGGACTTTCTTTTCGGGCAGTTGCAGTTAGAGTGCAAAGAAGTGTAGACACTGTGGTTAAGGGTTGTCAGGCATGGCTTCGAGAAGGCCGTACGCAAAGAGCAAGGGGCACTGGACGCCGCCGTAGAACAACAGACCGTGAAGATCGCCGCCTAAGATTATTGGCCTTAAGGGACCGTTTCTCCACTACCAGGTCCATTGCAAATGAATGGTTTGCAGAACACGGAAGACCTATTGGCATGCGAAGTGTTTACCGACGAATGAGAAGTTTTAGCTTGTTTTCATACCGGCCACACTGGGTCCTCCCTTTAACTCGAGAACACCGACGTAATGGCCTTGAGTGGTGCAGACAACGGTAACTCTGGGATCAGGAATGGAACAGTATTGTCTTTAGTGACGAGTCTCGATTTTGTTTAGGCATGCACGATGGTCGTGCCAGGGTTAGAAGGCGACGTGGTGAAAGGAGGAATCCACAGTTTTTTGTTGAAAGACATGTTCATCACACTGTTGGAGTTATCGTTTGGGGTGCTATAGCTTATGGTTCCAGGTCACCTTTAATCTTCATCAGAGGTAACATGAACGAAGTTCTAGAACCCCATCGTTTACCCTATCTTGACACCCTGGCAGATCCAACTTTCCAACAAGATAATGCCCGACCACATGTTGCAAGAGTCACAATAGACTTCTTACAACATAATGATGTCACAATGTTACCGTGTTCGGATTTATATGTCACTTAGTATAGTTAACAAAACGCCGCTTAGAAAGTTTCGAAATGCAACGTACGGGCAGGACTGAAATTTCCCGGAATCTTTCCAATTTTTCCCTAACTTTATTTGTAGTGGGGTTTCAAAGTGAATTGCACATTATCATTACCACTTTTTTCCTTTACAAAATGGCATAATTAGAATTTCAATATGATGTTTCGTCACTTGTATCCAGCATCAACTTTATTTTTTCTTATAGACGCTCTCTTGGATTTTTGCACATGTGAATAGAGTTTTGAATTTCAATTCCAATAATTTATATTGCCATGCAAAAACAGTAAAAAAGTCCTACCAAATAAAATAGCTAGAAAATCGACCTATTATTACTCTCATTTTCAATGGTCCATTTAAATAACTGACCGTCTTTTATGAAATGATAAAAATTTGAAATTCTGTGAAAGTTATCCTAACTATAAAGCATAAGGACATAATATTACATCTATAATGTACCCTTATTTATAGGGCAACCTCTTTTTCACGACTTTATTCAACATTTCAATAGAAATCACTGATATTCAGCTTTGACAGCTTCCATCAAATTGCATTTCGATAAGGTCTTTTTCTATCGGTCCAACTGACCGTCAAATATTAATGTTGGTGAAATTGGCCCTTAATATTGCAGAGCTTATTAATAGTTTAACGAAAAGGTCGCACCCCAATTTGTGACTCCCTTTATATGTTTTGGGAAAAACACTCGGGCACTTCGACGTTGATCTCTAGGGATGTCTTTTCATCTATAGCCGTACAATACAGGGTGATCCAAAAATAAGATAAAAAAAATAAACCCCCTTTCTGAATTTTTAGATCTCTCATGAATTTTTTCAGTAAGAGATACTAAGTTACTTAAATAAGGGTAAATTTGCGTATTTAGATGGATAACAAAACGCCGCTTAGAAAGTTTCGAAATTCAAAGTACGGACAGAACCGAAATTTCCCGGAATCGTTCCAATGTTTCCCTAACTTCATTTGTAGTGGGGTTTCAAAGTGGATTGCCACTTGTTTCCTTCACAAATGTCATAATTAGAATTTCAATATGATGTTTCGTCTCTTGCCTCTAGCATCAACCTTATTTTTTCTTATAGACGCTCTCTTGGATTTTTGCACAGGTGAATAGAATCTTGAATTTCGATTCCAATAATGTATATTGACATTGCAAAACCTTAGTTATTTAATAAAAGAGAATTCCCTAGGTAAGCCTTGAAATTATCAGATAGTAATTTGTTTCGTATACCAGATCTATCGCAAAATCATTTTTTATTTTTCAGTTTTGTGCATTTAAATGGAACTTTCAGTCTCAAATGCAGTGATATATTTTCTTAGTTGACCATGAATTTGTAGATAGAACGAAAATTAAAAGGAAATAAAAAGGTGTGGTAGAAGATAAACAGGAAATAAAAATTTATCTATTTTAGCAACAATAATCATAAATGAGTATAGGTAAATCATACTAGTGTTCAAAGCCTTGTCCGTTATTTTATGGACAATGCGGGACTCTTCTCTTGTTGTGTTTTTTGTTCTCAGTCGTCCAACCTCTGTTACTATGTACAGTTTGAGCTTAGGTCTGGTATACGAAACAAATTACTATCTGATAATTTAAAGTGCTACCTAGGAAATTCTGTTTTTCTAAAATAACAAAGGTTTGGCAATATCAATGTCTGATATATTATATATTTTATAGAGAAGCTTTATTCCCCTGTGTAAAAATGCAATACGGCGTGAATAAGAAAAAATAAAGTTGCTGCCGGAAGCTTCATGTTGAAATTATAATTACGCCATCTTGTAAAGGAGAAAAAGTGGAAACGTTAACGTGCAATTTATATTAAACTCCCACTACAAATAAAATCATAAAAAAATCAAAACGGTTTTTGGAAAATTCGGATTTTTTCGTCTCTCTCCGGAAGTAGTTTCTAACCGTCTTGTTAGTTTCTTAAATACACAACTTTGCCCATATTCAACCGACTTCATATCTCTTAAAGTTTCCCAGTAGTGAGGGTCGAATTTGAAACACCCGGAATAGCAGGTATCACTTGCACTGAGACGAATCAAACAACACCTCAAATGTCAAAATCCATCAAGCCGTTTGGCCTGTAGCCCCTGAAATAGACTTTTTTAGATAAATACGTACGTACCCTCGCCCGCAGTACAAATCTTTCTTTCCGAGGCGGTTGGATAATAAAAATTATATTTCATGCATAATCCGTTTTTTTCGTATCACAAAATATAATACTTATGAGTGCTAAAAAATTATCTATTTGTTCAGAGCTTGTGAGAATAATGGATAAGAATATATACTTGTACAGGTAAATATTTTTACATTAGCCTTTCGTTGCGAAGGGTGTTCTGTTGATACGCCACTTATTATCACTCGTAGATTAAAAAGTAAGTTGGGCTCCCGAAAACTTTTGTATTCAGTGCATTGCTTGGAGTAATTTCAACATTGAGTGATGTAACTTCAGAAAAAAGTTGTTTGTATGCTACAAAAGAAACTATTGCAGTGTTGTTGATGCTTCGTTGACATGGCATACTGTATTATTCTTATAGTTACAATCCATCATTTCTGTCGGTATTATCTTCATATTATATTCTGTCTAGTCCCAATCTCCCCCATATCCTTCATAGGCAAGAGGTCTGTCAGTTTCACATTCAGTAAGCAGCATATGCGCGTAATAATGGTTTTCTGCCATAACTCTTACATTTTGGCGATCCCAAGTCACTTTCTCTTTTTTTAGGATGAAGTGATCTGTGCATAATATCCAATAAATTATTATTAGAATTAAAAGGTAGATGTAACTATATGTTAAATAGTTGGCTCCTTATGTGGCGATCGGCACCCGGTGCGGATATTGAAGGTGTCGTCACCCCACTCGAAATGGAGTCTTCACTTCTCTTCACAAGTTAGACAAAAATAGTTAAGAACATGTATAATAGAGAAAAAATGAATCAAGTCAGTCGAACATGTCTATCTGATATTCTTTAATTGTCCTATCGGTTGTCCAACTGGCAGCGCCGCCTCTCCCCAATACCTAACACGGTTAGACGCGGCAGTAATACCAGAACACTGGCTAAGAGGAAAGAGGAAATCTGTGATGTGTAAAATATTTTAATAGGTGCGTAGAATTACCGAGGTTGGGAGCGTATAACAACACTAACATTAAAAAATTGGGATGTACTCGTCCTCACCCCGCTACAACCCGATGATCAAGGCACTCCAAGATGAACAAAAATGTCCACTTGCCTGTTGATTAGCAATTCTAGTGTATGTGAAATCAACTGAATGTGGCATTGAGAGAAATAAACTGGGAGGTGTAAGGTGTTCCTGGTTCGCTCTAGTTCACACTGATAAACAGTTGATGCAAAGTCTTATATAAGTTGCTTACAAGCTGGAGAAAAACATTTTTTTTCGGATGATAGTGCTTGGGCCACAATGACAAAGAAACCAGTGGCGTACTTAGTCAAATCCCAACACACCTTGTTAAAACTTGATAGCACCGCCACTGGGATAATTTAGTTGTATATAACCAATACAGATAAGTCCCTCAAAGTCCACCGTTGATTCATAGAGTCTCATAAAAATCACTTGTGTAGTTTAAGAAAAATTAAAAACATATAAACTAAAAGAAGTGAACACACTGCTATTTCAGGAAAGACGCCTTAAAACAGATAAGCTTACATAAGATCAAGGGGATCTATCACAAACCTAAATAATGATATACATAGCAAAATTAATTGAAAAAAATAAACAATTGAAAATCAAAAAGCGCTCGAAATCAACAGGTACAGGTTATCAAGGATGCAACTACCATGTGTTGGATTCAGGCCAGGAGGGCAGTTCTTTCTTGTTTATATAAAGCTTTCGGAAATTTCCATCGGATTTTGACGAAACATTCACACAGGGTTAGTACTATACCGAGGACGGAAAAGCTTTCGAAAATCGCTCCAGTGGTGGCGGAGCGAGGGGCAAGCAAAATGCTTAAACTTCGTTTTTTGATGTTTCAAGGGGTCCTGAGCATTTTCGGAAGAAATTCTCTACTGGTTAAGATTGGTCGTTGTTTTTTTAGGGGGTGGAGGAGATACTATCTCAGTTTTTTTGGCGCTGGTATATTTCTATGATCCCAGCTTCACACCCATTAATAAACATAACATATCGTAGATTTCTCCGCACATTTGCTCCTGAAATTTGGAGAAATATCGAATGTACGTGTCGCATCTAGGTCGCACTTGACGAACACTACGAACTTACACCGGTGCCCACAAAATCCTGTCCGTGTCTGTCGCCTAATCTTACCTCCACACGGCTCGAGCTGACCAGCGTAGCATGACTGTCGTTGCCAGATGATCGACAATAGCAGTAGGAGGCAGAAAGGAATTTCTAGATTTTAGCATTATTAAATGAGTGGAGACTATGGTTTAATTGTACAAGCCTTCATCAATTCAACACTTCTTCTTGTATTATTCATTTTTGTACTTTTTTAATAATAATGCTTCATGAAGTGTTGCGTTGCGTAAGGAGTTCAGAGTCAGCCTACTTGACGTAACCAAACAAAAAAAATACGGAAGAAAAACCATTAATACATCGTATCGATCAATATGAACCACCTCATGTATAAAAGCTCAAACAATCTGTATCATTCTTATAATATTTGGTATGAAGGTTTGAAATTAAAATGGCGGTTGCTGATGCATGGGTAAATCATTGTGCAACTTTTTTTCTGGCATGAGTTCGTTGCATGTCGACCCCTCAAAAATTAGTGAGTAAACTTTTTAGATTATTTACACGCATTTAATTAAAAATCGCAAAAATCCATTCAGTGGACCTGGAATGTTTTCGTATGTTCCGTGTTCTTACGCCTAATCGTACACTACTATGATATTACTTATAATTTAAGAACTAGTAAAGTAGATGTAACGGAGGCTTACCAAATACTCGGCCTTTTGGCATCTGTCCCATGCGGCTGCTGGTCACTTTTGCTGACAATGGTATAGGAAATTAGGTTCCATCATCTCACGTCGTTGAACAGATAAAATCTTCCTGTTAATGAACACGGACTTTGATAATGAATTCAATCTGCCTCTCTGCAGATATTGAATGACTGTTTTGTTCATGGTTAGGTCGATCAAATCTAAGCTACATAGATGATGAAGGTGTACTTTAGTGCATTGAAATCTAGCAACCCAAAACGAATAAAAAGTTACGCAGCAGGAATACGTAGAATGATGGCAGGTATTTGCTGAGATTCAGTAGGGAGGCTGTAAGTCACATGGTGAGTCTGAACTGTTGAACTGCCGCACCTACAGAAAGCTTGAAGAAACCCCTGTACACCTGATGATATCATGGTCTATCAATCTTAAATTTTATATATATATATATATTATATACAGGGTGACAGATAAATAGGTGTATAACATTTTAGGAGGTGATAGTACAGCCCCTTTGCTATCGAAATTAGTATATAATACATACCCTATATTCAAAGGTTGAAAAGTTATTGAACATTTAATTTTTTTTAAAAACAATCCATATTTCAGAGTAAAAAAGTCGAGAGAGAAAAAAGTTGGCGATTAAACATTTGTTTTTTGTGGTTTTGGGTTATTATTTCAATAATATAATAATAATAAATCACTATTATAAATTAACAAAGATTCGAAAACAATACCAAACAAAGTATTTATTTTCACTCAAAAATGTTTAACTAAGAAAAACAAATAACGTTTTACAGTAAGTAAGGTGTTTTACAAAAAAAAAACAGTATACAAAAAAACGTACAAACAATTTAAATAACATCCTTGTTTCATAAGGAATCTAAATTGGTATGATAAGTGCACAAAAACTGTGTGAAACTAAACATAATGTATTGTAATACAACAATAGGGAGTAAATTTACCAATGGCTTGTCTCCTATTTTCACAACTCTCTGATTGATAAGAAAGTGTTTTTGTGAAAATAATGTAACTGTAAGCTATGGGATAGTTATTATTTTAAACTACGGTTAAGTTAAACGATTAGATTATTTACACAGTTGTAATTGTACTACAGAATAATAAAAACTGACCAAAAGTCAAGAGTGTCTATGGGCTCAGCGTACACCAGTGACTTCATGTGCCCCCATAAATAATAGTCACACGGTGTTAAATCTGGGCTCCTCGCTGGCCACGGTGTCGGTCCACCTCGGCCAATCCAGCGACAAGGATATTTCTCGTCCAGCCACTGTCTAACACCCAGACGGAAATGCGCGGGACAGCCATCGTGTTGGTAGATCATCTGCATCCTGATATTCAGAGGCAGGTCTTCGAGATACTCCCAGAGTTCGGATCTCAAAGAGTTTTCATAGGATTTGCCATTCAGGTGGTCAGGAAAAAAAACTGGTCCAATTAGATACGTATGAATGATTCCCATCCACACGTTTGCCGAAAATCTCCTTTGATGGGCTCTTGGCTTTACCATGTGGGGATATGCTTCTCGTGGGGCCCAATAATGTAAGTTGTAATAATTTGTTGCCCCTCTCTGTCAAACTTAGACTCGTCGGTCCACAATATTTTAGTTAAATAGTCGTTTTCTTCTTGATCCCGATGAAGCATGTATCGACAAAAATCAATTCTTCTTGCGGGAACTCCTTCTTCTAATACTTGAACCGGTGTATAATGGAAAGGGTAAAGTCTCGCCGAATGCAAAACGAACCAAACTTTCCACTGAGTTAAACCAAGCTGCTTTACTATAACTCGTGTAGACGTCGTCGGGTCTCTGCCGTAGCATTCCAGTATTGCCTCTCAATCTTCGTCGTCAAACAACCGAGATCTACCAGCATCATGACATCTCTCATGAACCTGTTCACTTTCCTTGACGCGTTGGTACATAGAAGCAAATACTCGATGACTCGGTATTCGCCGATTCGGAAAACGGTTTTCGTATACTCGCCTGGCTTCAACGGAATTTCCATCACTTAAACCACAACAAAACAGAATATCAGCGTATTCTTCGTTACGGTAACTCGCCATTATTAAAACTGATCGAAAAAGTAAAAGTACGTCCTACCGCGTTAAAGGTTGATATTCTACTAACTAACCTAAGCGTTAGTTCCCTTTCCTTGATCCGTCAGCTGTGTCAATTCATAACACACGCAGAGCTTGCTTCCGAGGAGCGACGACAGATTCCGAATACTTAAACCCGAATAACGGCACAGGGCACAAAAATAAAAAAAAGGGTCGAACCATGAAAGGCTCTGTTTACCTGCTCAGTACAATGAAATGCGCTTAGCGGTCGTTTCTAGCAAAGTAATATTGTTTTGTTAAATGGTTTACTTACTGATATGTTATTATACCATTTTAGAAACCTAATGAAAAAAGTTTTTGCAGTTATTTGTACATTTTCTTTATTATGATTTTTTTGAAAAAAAAGACTTCTTAATGTGAAAGTTGAAAATAAAAATTTTCATTTAACATTTAAATGAAAATAAATACGTTTTCAGTAGTGTTTTCATATGTTTTTGAATTTACGAGAATTATTTACTTAAATAATAATCTGAAACCACCAAAAAAAATGTTTAATCACCAACTTTTTTTTATCTCAACTATTTTACTCTGTAATCTGGGTTGTTTTTTAAAAAAAATTAAATCCTCCATAACTTTTTAACCTTTGAATATAGGGTATGGTATTACATACTAATTTTGATAGCAAAGGAGCTGTACTATCACCCCCTAAAATGTTTTTGACCTATTTACCTGTCACCCTGTATATACTTCACAAATTCATAAACGGACTACGATAGCCAAGTCCTTTGACGAAGCAATAGAATCTGATTGTTTGATCATAAAAGGTATTTATGAGCATAAAGATACTGCAGGAAAAAGAACATGATTTAGATTCCAGAATTTTAAGCGAAATTTATGAAACCTTCTACAATATCGAAAAAAATGTATTACAAAAATATAATTAGGTTATCAACACACTCATGCAGGTACCGTAAAATGCGGAAGCTAATTTCATGAAGTTAATTACGCGTAGTTGGTCACCATAAAATCGTTGCCTGTGGGTGAATTTATATGGTACATTCTGCGTGGGAATAATGTTCGTATCGTTGCGTTGATGTATGAAACATACATACTTATTATAGTAAGGTCACTTTGTACGTCCGCTCGAACCAGCCCTAGCGAGGCAGACAAGTGAGATGTTTTAGGACCGTATCGTCAGTCGTTCGGGCAACTGAAGACACAAGTGGACAAAAGTGACTTGTAACATAATCATTATATGGAGAAAATAGACTTTAAAAGTGTTTTATTGGGACTTTTTAATTTATTGAAATTTCAAATATTTAGTTTAATTAGGGCGGATGTCGCAATCTAACAAACCATCATTTTGCACCAATAGGGTACCAAACAGACAGTCAAATATACCCAATCAGCCTCAAGATCTCTCCGTCAAATTTTTGGCAGCAAGTAGCATCAAAGTATTCAAAACAAAACACTGTAAAATATGAAGTGACAGCTTGTCATTGACATGCTTTTAGTTTATTAAATATGATGAAATTATATAAAAATGAGCCAACATTTTGAGAAAATGCTTGATGTCTGAGTAAAATCCAGTTTAGCTGAAGGTTTCTCCACGTTTATTGCAACTTTTGTAATCCATATGTGATTATATTAACTTAACGTCACCTACCGTGTGTTTATAGTTTATCCTACAAACTTGGACTTCCAAAACCTTACATGGAAAAACCTTTTCACTAAAATTTTTGTTAGGTGTTGCGTTTCATCACATTCATACACTTCTTTCCAGTTCCTCAACGACATTTTAACACCACTGGTCCGAAACTGTTCATGATTTTCAACAGCCATACATACAATTGCAGTTGCAGCTTTTCGATTTGATGAGCCAGTGTATAATCAGTCACAGCATCGGTGATGGTACATGTCACACTCAACATAACCACGTATTTGGGGGTTAGTGAAGATTCAACGTGTACACGACAGTGTAATATGTAATTCTGCACCAAGAAAATCTTGGAGGGCCACTTTTTATAGGGAAATTTGTTCTTTCAAAATTCCATTTTCCACAATTAAGAAAACAAGTGACTACAAAACATAGACTACAGTGACGTTGGAGAAGTAGAATATACCTCATAATATCGATTATCGATGACAGGATGGAGTGGATGCGCTGCCTTGCTATATTTCGCCACCTGAGAGGTGTACAGTATAGTCACATATCGTGGTTGACTGATTCTAAAGTATATGAACATGTGAATCATATACGCTAGAGCTCAACAATTTTATTACATTGGAAAAAAACTAAATAAAAATTCTGTTATATATATATATATTATTCTGTTGTTATGTTAAATACTGTTTCAGTTACTGATTTTGTTCATTTGTTGTTTTTGATTATTTATCATTTGCTATTATTTATTTACTCATTTTAAGTATATATACCTTTTTATCTCTTTTATTTTCAATGTCTTAAGAATTTTTAGCTCTAATGTGTATAATTCACATGTTAATCTATTTAAAATCACAGTCAACCACTATGTGACCATACACCTCTCAGGTGGCGAAATGTGGCAACTCAGAGTTGTCTTGCGATCGATAATCAATATCTGAATATAATTCGATTTGGCAACATCGGATCCTTCATTTGCTTGGACTGCTCCATGTTGTCAAACAGACCTGCTGAAAATTGAGGTTTTCCCAGGGAATGGGAATATTCGCATCGACTGAGTATCATAAAGCCTACCTTATCCAATGATATGTAGATCGCAAAGCCTGACTTATCGCTACTGATCTTCTTGCCGTAGGATTTGATTTTGACTACTTGACATTGAAGATTTTGCTTATAAAGGGTGTCCGCAAAGTTGGGATTTTCCTTTACACGACGTGTAGATCTTGAAAACATAAGCAATTTTTCTTAGCACCATATACACCAATGTCTTAAGGGAACCGAGATAAAGGGCTCTGCAACATCAAAAATATCTGAATACCGTCCTGTAGCCGCGACCCGCGATATCACCGACTGGTACAAGTGGGTCGGGGTCAGTGCGTCAGGTCAGTATGCAACCTTCCACCGACGGTTACGGTCACGCGTGTAGAGGTAAACGAACCCGTATAATCGATTGCGTTTCAAAAAAAAATAATAATGGCACACTCATACACCAATAATGAACTCGTTGATATGTTGTTAATTTATGGCGAATGTCTTCAAAATGCTACAGAGGCTTCGCGAGTGTATGCAGATCGTTTCCCTAGACGACATCATCCAAGGCCCCGCAGATTTGTCGGGCCACTTGGAGGAATTTCGAGGTGGGCACAGTGGGAGGCCTAGACAACCACGAATGGTGCAAGTTGAGGAAGAACTACTGAATCGCGTAGACGAGAATCCCAACAAGCAAGCAATAATCCGGACTCGTTGAAGTGCATATTGCTGACAGACTAATCTACGTTAACGCGTAATGGGGTGAATAACTTTCGCAACACTCATGTTTGGTCAGTAGAAAATCCGCAGGCTGTCCGTCGGGCACATTTTCAACAAACATTTTCGGTGAATGTTTGGGCTGGCATGGTGAACGGTATGCTCATTGGACCATTTATTCTCCCAAATCGATTGGACGGGATGCAATACCTAGGCTTTTTACGCAACATTTTGCCTTCCTTGTTAGAAGATGTGCCATTAACTGTAAGACAATCAATGTGGTTTCTGCACGATGGTGCTCCGCCCCATTTTAGACGCGAAGTGCGTGAGTTTTTGAATGAATTATTTCCGAATAGGTGGATCGGACGTAATGGACCCGTAGCGTGGCCTCCGCGATCTCCAGACCTAACACCATGTGATTTTTTTCTTTGGGGAGAAATGAAACGCTTAGTGTTCAAAACTGAAGTGCATACGGTTGACGAACTTCGTCTCAGAATTGAACAAGCTGGTGCTTCCATTCGGGGGAGGGACTCCATTCTCAAAGCCTGCACCGATGCTTGGTGCACGCACCTGTGTTTTTGAATCAAACGGCGATAACTTCGAACAATACCTATAAAGTGCGTTTACCTAAAAACTGAAAACGCGGCACCACCGCCTGCGTCTGCTCGGTAGCGCATCAGCTGATTTCATTTTCTGTTGTAGCGGTATGATTTCGAGCAGAGACGTACTTAGCCCTTCTCGTCAACTGGAGAGTGAGTACCTTTTCCTTTATTTTTTTTACTTGGTCGCCCATTTATTGCCCAGTATAAGATAGATCAGACAGACAACGTGGGCATAAGTTTAGAAGTTGCACTTACGTAACTAGTTACAAACATTTAATTCGCGTCAGTGATCGTGATTATGAACTCCTATTTACAGAATGACTTATATTCAGGATATCATATGAAATAGGGCCACTAAATTAACTGAATGTCCTGTCTTAGTCCATATATAACGCCGCGTCGCTTGGGCTTGCAGCACGAAATAGTAGACAAAATTCGTTTAAAATCCGATTTGTAGAGGTTTGCGCGCTTCAAAACTGACTCTTCATTTTTAAATATTTATGAACAAAATTTTTAAAGTTTGCTGAAAACAAAATCCTACAGGGTGTTATGTAGCCACTTTTCCATTTTTTCCACTGGGATCCTTTTAGAAAAATCGCGAAGTTCAACAAAAAAAGTAAGCATTTCAACCCACCATAAATCTTGTTCAAAAACAAAATTTCAAAAAGTGATCCAGTAGCACCCTGGGCCATCCATCGTCTTCTGAATGTACTGTATGGATTTCATTTAGAAATATTGAAAAACTTTCGAAGCAGCTTATTCTAAGAGCTCATGACACAAAATGCTGAAGGACCTATTAAAAGGAAGCGATTACCATGCTGAGATGTCAAGCTAAATAACAGCTTGTGGGAAATACACACCCTAGTGGCTGGAGCAACCGCTCTGGCGAAACTATCCGTTGTCGGAAAAACATTTGAATGTGGGAACGCCATAAGGCTTATAAACTGAACATACAATATTTTCAGCCAGTGATCTTACTAACTTGATCAGTCTGTATACTATGATAAAATCTTCAAATTGTTTACAATTTACGTTGTGCTGATTTCTGACATACGGTGAAATAAGGGTGCTTCTGCATCTGCGTCAATAGCTAATTACCAGAAACGCTAAAAAAATTCAAATACGAGATGGACTTTAAGCCTCATTGAATTGGTGTCCCACATCTTATGTGACAACTAACGGAATGAATTTTTTTATACTTGTTCGTGATTAATGAGCACATGCAAATTTTTCATAAAACAGTGCCACGCTACAGTTATTCAAAACCCTAAAATGTTAATCCCCTATGTTTGTCTGACCAATCAAACTACACGTGCTTAAAATTCATTATTACACAGGGCGTCCCAGAAGTCGACGTCAAGCTGGAAGCGGGGAATGATGTCAAGCTTGTATTACTGCTGGACGAAGGCAGTTTGAACATATTGATTTTGAATGTAATAAATACATTCACGAAATTATAAAAGTGGCGTTGCTATCTGTCTTGCTGCCACCACGCAAAATGTCCGTTGCTCTGTCTAAGAAAAATTGAAATTTGTATTAATGGGAGCTAAAAGAGTATCACAGAGTGTAGATTTTTTCGATCTTACCGATTCTTTTAAAGCCAATAATTTGACTTAGCTTATTTATATTTTTCTGATAACGATTGTGGCTTAACCTATCCCCCGTTTCCGTCGACTTCTGGAACACCCTGTATACATTTCGATAATATACATACTCCATTTACCTGCCTTCCAGGTCATACCTCGTTCGTTTCTTCTTTTAATTTTCACATTCCTATACAGTGACCTACTACAATAGTCTGAAAGGTCCTGTAACATTGACAACGGTGACGTAGATATATAGGACATTAAAAAAAACGACAAATAACATCATGTTCGCTTGTCGTTTTGAGAGGCTGGTCGTACTTTTGGAAGCGGGAAGCCTACCCCTGTCGTTCCTGGGTTTGGCTGGTTTTGCACAGAGCCATCTTAAAATTTCGTATGCTACTATACTATAACTATCTAAAACTGTAATGACTCATCGATGTTCACGTGAACATCACTTAACTACCAGTAGTCGGCTGTTCATAGGCGGGGTATGAATGTTTAACATGGGTGAACTAGATTTGTCACATGCTTAATAAAGAGTGGTTTGAAACATATTGTAAGTAAAAAATTTGGGAATTACCTTTATTCATCGTCGCTTCCACTTACATCTGACAGTAATAAACTGTCGCTATCGCTTTCCTCGTTGAAATTGACTATAACTGGCTCTATGATGGTGTTGATGTGGTGGTCAAGCTCCCACATTTTTGTTTCTTCCTTCACAACATGACGGATAGCATTCCGCCAAGTTTCGGGCGTTACTAGCTGTATGGAAGTCTCAAGTAAAACCTTAACGTCTGGTAATTTGAAGGTTGTGTTATGGCGCGCAATATAACCCTTCACTTGAGCCCAGATGAGCTCTATTGGGTTCAGTTCATAGTGGTAGGGCCATCTCATCAGTCACGTAACTAATGTTCGCAGGTTTGTGCTGTTTAATTTTTTCATACAATTCCGCTTTCACACATGAATCGTCAAACGGGATTCCTTTTTCGTGCAACCATTGCTGCATGTCACTTTTTCGAGATCCCATAGTCGGTACACGTTCGGCTCGACGACTATAGTAGGAAGCATTATCCATGACGATCACAGAGTTGGGCCCAACTCGCTGAAGCACCCCTTGAAACTAGCTCTCGAAGCAGCTGGCATTCATTTCGTCATGGCAATCACCTCCTTTCTTAGAGACGAAAATCAAGTCACACTCTTCTAAAAAGCCACTATCGCTACCAATATGAGTTACGATCAATCTTTGACCTTTCCCTGACGGTCCACGAAGACCTGTTGACAAACCTTCAATTCTTGCTTGTCGGTTACTCACTACGCTTTTGTCTATCCAGGTTTTTTTAACTGTGTGACCTGCATTTACCCATGTCTCGTCCAAATAATAGATTTTTCTGCTTTGTCGCCTATATTCAATCATTTCGCGTAGGTATTTTCGACGCCAGGCGACTATTTCAAGTCTCTCTATCAATACTAATTTCCGATTACGCGTTTCGTAACGAAAATTAATTTCGTGCAGGGATTTCCTCATCACCTCGACGCTCATTTGGGGTATAATTTCATTTTAATTTAACGGCCTTTCGTCCCTTCAAATCAAACTTTGGATCAGTAGTAGCTCCAGTTTTCTTCTCTTCATGCACCACCCTGCGAATGGTCCACTCTGGAACGCCTGTCATACTTTCACAACGCGCGAGTGCATCTCCCTGCGACATAGTTTTGTTCAGATAATGGAACACGTTGAGCACGATTTCTTTCGCGTCCCTCTTCAGTGCTTTACGAAGCCGTCTACTTGTTCCCTGGCTTTCAGTACTTCCACTCGTGCCATTTGTACTCTCCATGGTTAAGTATAACCAAAACAGTAACCACAGAAACCACAACAATAACAATCACACAACAATTCTTATAAAAACACACAATATGCGATCGCTCAACGAAACACGTTCCGATGCGTTGCCGATGCCTATGAGTCTGCCGGTCGAGGCGCGTCTTTGATTTCATTGGTTCTACCGGCGGAGAACAATCAGCCATTATTTCCATCTCTGTCTGTGCTGTTGACCACCGCAAAGCCACGGAAACGACATACGTCGTACGCTATACGGCTGTACTGGAAGGAAGCCGAGATCGAGCTCTGATCACGTGTTGATCACGCGTATGAGTCATTACAGTCTTAAATAGTTGTAGTATAGACTAAGCGAATTCTCTTAGAGCCCTCATTCCATGCGTAATTGGGCGTATGCGGGATTTTTGAGCCGTTTGGTCTCCTTTGTTTTGAGGTAGATTGAACATGCAGTTTCCGGTTAGAATTTTACAATATTACAAACATTATAGGAAAGGATCCGGTTTTATTTATCACTTTAATACTGGCGTTGTAACTCTTGCAGTTCGAAATGTAAAGAGTACAAGAAAAACTCTTCCAAAGAGAAAGGTAGGACAATCCTTTAAAATTCGCTATTCGCTATTTTCCAAACATTGCATATCTATTATATTCGTATCGTTAGACATGGCTGACTATGTTAATTATTGTTTTCCGTGTAAATAAAAAGAGAGATAGAGAGCGTAACATGTTTTTTTTGTGAATTTGTATAAAAGAATGAATTGTTGGGACCACTTTTTCCGCCATACACAAATCGATCGATGTGTGTCCTGTTACACAAAACGACAATACTTACTTAAATTAATAGGATATTCAAACAATTGCTCGAATAATAGGATGGTAAATGTGGAATTGCCTGTTAGGAGAAAAGTTCACAGATCTGCCAGAAATTAGATGTCCAATCTTTGTCGCATTTCTTTTATGAGATCCGTAGTAGGACTATGAATTGAATTGATCAAGTTAGAACCCAAATTTGAGACAGAAAAGTTAAACTTTTTGTACGTTATATAATAAAAAGGGTGTAACTTAAGAATGACGTTTCTGACAGCAATAAAGAAGTAAGACAGCATGATAGAAGACGTACTGTCACCCACGCAAACGAGTCGAGCGGTGGAGAACCTCTTCTTAGTTATGATGAATTACTGTATTTTGAAGCACTAAACTCGGCCACTCTTCTCTCCGATCCACCCGTCTTGTAACTCCGAATACCTGTATGCAAAGTGACTTCATCCGCAGAGCTTCAGACCGGATTTATCATACGGAAAAGTCGTTAATTTGTAACGGCTTGTAAGGTCGCGGAACATGCGTGTTATTGACAAGCTGTCGTTGCCTTCCAACTTGACAAATTGTTCATAGTCCCTGGTACAGCAAATTCCGCAAAATTAAATTAATTTGGTCATCGTCATGCTTAATTTGTATAATCAATTAGTTGACCAATATTTTGCGCTACCGCGAAATACTTCGAGTTTATCTCTTTCGGTTTTGCAACGACTGCAAAACGTTTTAAATTGGTGTGCTGTTGAAAACCCGGTACAAATGTAACGTGGTTCACTGGTAGTGCATTTTGTACAAGGTGATTCAAAAAACAGGCGCAGCACTTCTAATAAAATAAAAATATAGAACTCAAAAACATAAGTCATAAACCCCCTTACCTAGGTACTTTGTGTTGCGGTTAGAATGTCAAAATAGAAAATGTGCCTTCCCAGTAGTTCAAGATACTGTATAAGTGTATAGTTTTCTTGCCTGAGATTGTACCAATAGCTTAGAAACTGGAAGGTCTGGCCTCTATGGAAGAAAAACTGGCATCAATTAAGTTGACTAGGTCCTTTCCATGCAACGCTGGTATCAGTTCCTCAAAGATCAGGTTCGGCACGAGTTAGGCCCATTTAGAAAGGAGTTAAATTCGAACATATATAACAAAGGCGTTCAGTGGATCGAGCCAGTTAAATAGGCGCATACAACTGAGGGGTTTGGTGCCAAAACCGGCCAGCTCCGCTTTCTTCAGATAATAATTTCTTAGTTGGATTCTATTTCACTTGGCATTTTGCGTCGTTTTGAGTAAAAACGCTCTACAATGTCAAATATAACTATAGTTGGAATCGTCCTTGTAATGCCTTGTGGCAAGAACCGGTCAGCTCCGAAGCTGTCCAGATCTTTTAGTTCATAGATGGAGCTGTTTTTGCAACTGCGCGTGGATCTGTATGTGTAGTGGTGCGTCTAGCATTATTTAGACAGAAGCGAAGGCCAAGCTGTAACTGGAAAAGTCCCTCCATCTTGCAAATTCAGAAGCTATTTGTACCTTGCTGAAAGAAAAATCAACTCTGGACAGAAATGAAGAATCTCTTGAGGTCTTATACTTTAGCTACAAGCAGAACATGCCTTTACCACGTACTCCTTCTGGAGACGTATTCTATAATAGGAAGTTGTGGGTTTATAATTTTTGTCTTCATTTTTTGTATACGTTATTAATATGTACTACTGAAAGTAATGGGACATAGCTTTTTACCCTGTGACAGAACTTTTCATTTGAAAGAAAAAGAAAAACGTTAAAAAGTAGTTTATACGCCCAACGGTCGTAAAGACCTGATAAAAAATACTTCTCAGTCGTACAAGTGTGCCAGGAAAACATCCTGATCCTTAACTTCACCCAGCACTTCATTGATGCTTTAAAAGGAATGTTACAAACAGTAAAAGAGAGAAAATTGCCATATCAAAGTACCATATTTTAAATATGAAAAGTCTCACGTTATGAAGTGTACTGTATGCCACATACTCGTTACCATCAAACAAACTGTACCAGACACCCGCTGCCCATTAAACCAAAAAAAGCTAAAAAATGCTTGATTTTTAGCTGAAAGTATGTTCAAAAAATGACCAGTGGTACTATGATACAGCATTTCAAGCTGTCGGACCGGAAATAGTTCAACAAGACAGTGAAGACGAAGACAAGGAACTTGAAATGATTTGAATAAACATTTCTTTTTTTATGTTATGTTCAGTAATTCAGAAGTTCTTTGTATGGAATAATCCAGCTGATGTATTTTGGGGCAAAAAACGACCAGCTCCAGACACTTCTTTTTGGTGTAGAACTGTTTATCGGTATCCTTTTCTATTCCTTAAAACAACTTACTCTCAGTTGGTCCGCCTTCTTACTTTAAAAAAGTGTTTTTCGTTATTACTGTAAAATTATAAATAATGGAGGTGACCAATTTTTGCACCAAACCCTGCAATTAGTCTGCAATCTCCACCCATTTATCAACGCCGCATTCTAGGAATTTCTCAATTTCTCCATCCGATAATGTTTTTGCGAGCATTAAAGCGATAAGACACCTTCAACGGTACCGGCCAGCGCGTTACAAATAACGAGTAGCAGTAGTCATAGGGAGACGAAACCTAGAAGCGGGACGACCTTTGACCATTTTTGATAACCCCGTTGTTTCAATTTTATACTCCTGTTCGACTGAATAGACCATTTCCAACGAGGATGTGTTGTACCCACTTGATATTGCATCGGTTGGCACGAGTATTCAGTATCTTGAAAAGCGCACACAAAAACTACCTAGTCTTCAAAATAGGTGTTCAAAGTTACCCAAGAGTACCTATTTTTGTTCGCTGGTAACAACGGAGAATAAAAAAAAAACTTTGCAATAAAAAAATTTAAAAGAGATACTATAAACGATAATTTTCATGAATTCCAACTTCTATTCTATTCGATTTGAACGATTATAGTAAGACATAATAAGGCTTCCCCTTCACACGAAAAATCATCTTCGGCCGACTTTTATATGTAGCAAAACCAATCCGTATGGTAATTACCTGATCTAGAACTCCTACAATAACATAGGCGCTAATATAAACGTGATGTCTTCGTCCGTCCGACCAAAAGACAGTCAACCATGACAGCTGTTTCGTGCTTTTTGACTACTCATTAGCATGATCTGGGTCCAGTTCTTTTGTCTCTGGACAAATGAACGAAATTATCGCAACTATCCTCGATACCGGAGGTGAGGTCTATGAAAATAAGACATCGCAAAGCGCCATCTATAATACCACTGCGGAAAGCCCATACCTGCCATTAGTTGGAACTATCAGGGAACTCAGTTAACGTTTAGTAGCCCAGTCCCGCGTGACCGCTAGATGGGTGACGATTCTGGCTGTAAGGTAGATGTGGTTTACTTGCCGTTGTCCAGTTTATTCAACGGCAAGTAGACCACACCTACTTTACAATCTGAGTCGTCAGCTATCACGCGGTCATGCAGTGATTGGGGAAAACGTGAACTGAGATCCCTAACAGTCCTAACTAATAGCAGCTATGCGTTTTCCACAGAGGTCGATTCTGGTGTGATAGATGGCACCTTGGGCTGTCTTATTTCACATAAGCCCTAATACTGCTAAATCTGCCAATAAGCATGAACTTCTACTTACAGCTTTCCTGTCAATACATAAACCCACTAAAATCTCGAATTATCTGGGAACAGTAAACAAAACCGTACCTTCTGTTTCGATTTTCTGCTAGTTGCCCCAATAATTATCAATAATTATTATTTGGTGATATGTTCTGTTCTTAAGATTGTCAAAGTTACTGGTGGACAATGAGGAAGAAAACCATGAATTAGTGGACAGGATGAAATATGTTCTCAAAGTTGCCGGAAAGTTAAATATCTCGAAATTTTTTGCTTTTGGAGGCATGGAGGCATATTGAATCTGTTATAAGTCATTAGAATACACTTGACAACTATACAAGGTACAACGCTGAAACTTTAAATAATGTATTAGGGACTAATACCGAGCAATTTGCTTAATTTTTCAGACGGTCAGATCGCTACAATTGGTTGATGTTTTTTAGTTTTCTCGAGTTTATTTGCCAACATTTTAATTTCGCAGTCGTTTTAATCGTATGAGATATTGTCAGTCTGAATTCCTGCATGTAGAGCGCTGTCATCAGCGAAGCTGTGGATTGGGTTGATCGCGCAGGAAAGGAGGTCGTTGATATGTAAGAGAAACAGTGTTGGGGCCAAATCCGATCCCTGGGGAACACCCGCGTTGTCGTTGTGGGATGAAGAGGAGAACCCGTCAAATACGTCGGATATCTTGCGGCCAGGGATAAAGTCAGCCACGCATCTGCAAAGCTTTTCTGCGTGCCACAGCTGATCGAACGCTTTCGTGATGTCAAGAGCAACGACATGAGCCTTACCTTACTGGATGAGTTTACTCCACAATTGCGTGACGTAAACTAGGAGGTCCCCTGTGGATCGTTGGTGCCAGAAACCATACTGCCTATCGCTAATCAAACTGTGACGTTCGAGGTAGTCCAGAAGCTCGCGATTTATGCACCTCTCCATCAACCTTACTTATAACAGAAAGCAGAGCTATAGGCCTTTAGTTGTAAGCGTCGGTCTTAGATCCTTTTTTGGGGATGGGTTGGAGATGAGCAAATTTCCAGTTTTCTGGGAAGGCGCTGGATTCATAAGATATCTGAAAGAGACGCGAAAGAACTCTAGCAAGCTTCGCTCCACACCTCTTCAGTACAATGGCAGAAATCAAGTCCGGACCAGAAGCTTTGTTGATGTCGAATGTTATTTCCCGCATAGTGTAGGGAACCCTTTGACTTGATGGCACTTGGGCGTTGGTGGGGACGTCCATGGTGGAGTTGGCAGCGAAGATCTTGGCAAGCACTTCCGCCTTGGCGTTTGAGTCCGATACAATCGTTCCATCCTAACACGTAAGTGGTGGAAGGCTACTGTGTGAGAAGTTCTTTTCAATCTGCTTGGCCAGCGTCCAGAAAGACCGACTGCCATTGCGCTGCGACATTACCCTGTGCCTAACTTTTACATTGTACTGTTTTTTGGTATTGCGAACCGCTTCGTTATATTTGTTTCTGGACTCGACGTCGGCTTGTCTGTTCTACGTAGTGGGGTTTTGTAACAAGGTTCTGTGTGCTTTGAACTTCTGCTGGCGAGCAGTATCACACGATTTGTTAAACCAGCCGTTGGACCCTGGTTTAGGCACTTTCACTGTGTGAGGGATGTATTCCTCCATTCCGGCGTGGATAATTTCCGTTATCAAAGAACAGACAGCTGACGCATCCGCGTCAGTGAAACAGACATCTCTCCAAGGAAAGCTAGAGAAGAAGTCTCTGAGCCCCTCCCAGTCGGCATGTCCGTAATGTCAAGTTTTGCGGTCTATACGAGTTTCTGCACCGTGGTCTGAGTTACCCAGGCGGGACAGGACAGCAGTGCTGTAAGGGACAGGATGCGTGGTCAGAAAGAGATCCCAGCAGGCGACTGGCGTGTGACGAGACGCAGGGGAAAAAAGTAGGGCTGGTCACCAGCTGGGTCAGCCCTTGAGTAAGAGCGAACGCTTTGACTGCACAACCTGCTGCATCGGTCTTGTTTGAGCCCAACCAACGCTCATTATGGGCATTGAAATCATCGAGAAGGACTACCTCTGAAGCGGGATGATTGATGTTCAGGAAGTCGATCTGGACCTCGAGGTATTCGAGTAGGTCATCCCAGTTATGGTCCGAGGGAGAGCAATAAAGGCAGCAAATAAATATGGGTGATGTTTTGGAGTTGGAGCAGAATGTCCTTCCGGTCTGATTCCAAAGAAACATCTCTGGAGCAGGAAAGACTGATGTGGACAAAAGCCACAGCTCCCCCGTTCTTTCTCAAATTGGAGTGCACCTCGTAGTTTGGAAAGTTAAGATGGTTAATCGGTGCAGACTCTGAGATTTTTGTCTCCGCCAAGAAAAGCATGGCGGGACGATTGGATTGCAGGTAGTGATGAACAGCATCAATGTTGCTGTTAATCCCGCAGATGTTCGAAAAGCAAATTTTATATTTGACGTTGTCCCCTCGAGTCCACCCGCCACCCGGACATTCCGAGAGTGGAGTGAGTTTACGTCCGAAGTTCTTGGTACTCGAGGGATCCATCGTCATTAATTTCTTTGTTTTGGAAGATAACCGACTGCATAGCTTAGGTGTGGAAACATGCGGACATTTATAAGACACCCTGGGAAAAGCTAGCGGGTGGTACCGCCTCGGTCGACTGGTCCTTGTCTACCACCTTCTTTTTACGTGTTAGTTATATTAAATAGACCTAAAGTGGCCCGTTGGCGGACTTATACCGCCACCCGGCAATCCGTACTGTGGTATTCCTTAACGCGTGTACAATCACTTGAACGGGAAGAAGTTGTATACTAGGTACAACAACTTCCGGAACAAGCATTTGCCACGGCGCGCTGAGAAGGGAGGGAGGGGGGTAATAATGCAGCCATTTAGCACATACTAACTAACAGTTTGAAACATCATTGTGCCTTCAGTTTGAGTTCTAACTTTATAAACAGTTTAGCGCATTTCAGTATGACATATTTTGTTTATAAACTTTAATGCTCATCTGTGTCCGTGTAAAAATGTCAGCTCTAAATTTATATATAGGTACAAGAGTATGAAGAAATCTTGAAAAAAAATTGTTTTCTTCGCAACAAAAGGTGATAGACACATCCGCTTTGTTTTAAAATGTGTATAATAACGTATGTTTTCCGAATCACAGATACGAAATGTTTGAATTTGTTTAGAAAAAAAACGTAACCGTTCGTTATTTGCGTAAAAATCCCAATTAACATAACTTTCGGAATGGTTTGTGATTCATGTCGGTAAGGTACACTCGTGTATTTTGTTATAAAATGCCCTTTGAACCGTACCCTGTATATTGCTAGTAGTGAAGAAGGTGTTTTGGGATAAGCAATTAGAAATTCTCAAAAACTACTCGACCAATCGACTCCAATTTTGTTGTGGTTACTTAGAAGTATGAAGACTACGGATTTGAAAAATTGTAAATAGCTGCGTGATATTATCGTCGCATTAGCAGCAAGTGCCAAAACCTGCATTTTGCTTTGGTTTTCGGTCATAACTGTTTTAGTATTAGTCGAATATTTTACGTGTGGTCTCATTCTGTAGGTATTATAAATACCTAAAAATCTTATCTGAAGAGTTTTTTGTTGTTGAACAAAACGTTTTCCCACAAGAATTGGTGTATCCATTTTATGGGTCCATGTTTTAAATACCCCCTTGAATACTTGCATTAATAAAATCATAATTTAAAATTATTTAGCAAACTAGTGGTATTTTGGTCTAATATGATTAGACTGACTACCAGTAGGAATCGAAAATTTCCCTATAGGTCTGTATCTATAGTTACGATTGATGAAATGTGCATTTGTCATCTTGACATGCATAAATATTGGAAACTCGGGTAATAGTCTATGTGAAACTCTGAAAATAGTCTGCCGAATTAAACTCGCGTATCAAAATTGTAAGAAAAACAAGAGTATCGCACTATTCGAATATATTCTCCATATACAACCGCTCGATACCACGTCTAGTTCTTAACTGACTTTGACATTCCACAACCGTTGTCAGGTATATACAATATGATACATTACTATGAAAACATCAGTACAGTAATAATAATAACACTCGGCTATCCTGACCATTAGGCTGTCCTCAGACTAATTAAACGTTAGAAAAGCTTCAATTCTCAAAGCTTCAAAACCTAGACTTATAATAACGTAGGAAATATAAAAAAAAAATTACTTCACAAGATCTTACATAATGCATATCTCAAAATAACAATAAAGAGAAAGGTAAAATAAAATTGCAGTCCAATCAAATGTAGTGCAGGTAAGGAAAGATTTGCGCAAATGTTTTCCACATGATGACGTTCATCTACAAGCAACGTTTGCCAGGCTGTTCGTAAGTAAGCGACGTTCGCTAATAGGCAACGTTTGCCGAAAATAACGTGGAAGCGACGTTCGCTTGAAGGCAACGTTTGCCGAAAATAACGTGGAAGCGACGTTCGCTTGAAGGCAACGTTTGCCAAAAATAACGTGGAAGCGACGTTCGCTTAAAGGCAACGTTTGCCAAAAATAACGTGGTAGCGACGTTCGCTTGAAGGCAACGTTTGCCAAAAATAACTTCTTGAAAATACGATGTTCGCATGTGGGCAACTTTTGCCTCTAATTATCGTTTATTAGGGTCACCCATGCCTTGACCTGGTCTGCAGCTACAACAGTTCGCTTCCGTTTGAAGCCTTCTCGTAAGTCTTCAACTTCGTATCGATCGTTGAATAATTTTTTCGTAACTCGAAAAGGTCCCTTATATTTTGCATGTAGCTTATGGCTAGTTCCCGTAGATGGTATACTCGTTATCAATACCCTGACCAAGTCACCCTCGTTATACTGGGTGGCATTGCGTCGACTTTTATCGTAACGTTCTTTTTGTTTTTTTTGATCATCCTCAATATGTCCTGAAATCTTATGCCTAACCTCCTCTAGGTCAAGTCTATCTATCTCATTTTGAATTGCACTCAAAACTGTCGCCTCAGCTGCATGTTTAGAATTGTAACCAATCAGGGCCACCATAGGAGTCGAATTGATGCCTTTGTTAAAACTCGTATTCAATGCACTTTGTATTTGTTTTACGTATCTATCCCAATCTCGCTCATCTTTTCCTGCAGCAGTTGTTGATAGAGCACTTACGATTGTTTTGTTGTAACGTTCACAAAAAGGTTTTCGGTGGGAGGCAACCTTTATAAAATTAATCGGTTCTCACGTTTAGTCATAACCACGTGTTCTTGGTTAATAAAATCTCTCCCGATTAATAAATCAAATTTCAGGTATTTGTCCGGAACAATTATGGCACGCACTTCTGCTGAAACTCCCTGTATACTAGCGGTGATCTTGCAAAACGATGTACTGTTCACAAAGGTACCCATAAAACTGTACAAAGTCATATCCTTCGAATCCGTACGAAGAAGGCCAAGTTTTCTAACGAGTGATTCTTTTATGAGTGTGTTAGAACTGCCAGAGTCTATTAAACAGTTTGTTTTCTTTCCGCAAATTCGGGCATTTTGCAAAAAAATATTAGAACCCACACTCGTTAGTGCTTCAACTTGATGCACTTCCTTACGCGGAAAAGGGCACTTTTCTTTAAGATGTCCCAATCTTTTACAGTTGGTACATTCCACGCGTGGCTTTCTGCAACTGGATGAAATATGGCCCGGAATACCGCAATTAAAACATGTTGGGCGCGAGCCTGAAGGCTTATTGACTTCCTTTTTATTACGATTGCCATAACCAGATCTGAACGACGTTGACGGCTGAAAATTTCCACTATTAAGATGAGGACTTTTTTTTTTCTTGAGGCATTTCGCCTACAGTGTTTAAGTAAGCATATAGAGCGTTTGCGTCCGTATGTTGTGCAGCCCTGACCGTTCTTGCTATGTTTTCATCCCTGATACCACCAATCACTGCATCAATCAAATATGGATCAGGTATTTGTATATTGAGTGCTCTCAATTTGGACAGTTTTTTGAAACAATAATCGCCTAAATTTTGCCCTGGTGCTGCGTCGTAGTTAGCGGCATCTTTGAATAATTTAGAAAATGGGACGGACTTACGAAAGTGCTGGCTCATTGATCTTTTAATTTCATCCCAACTGGAGTCGTAGTCCACATTTTCTTCGTACCACTGACGGGCATTGCCTCGCAGTCTTCCAGAAATCAGTCGTAGAATGGCATCGTCATCCCAGTGATAGCGCTCTGCCAAACGGTCAACTTTATCCAGCCACTTATCCACCATCACGTCGTCCCGATTAGGATCAAACGTCGGCACTAAGAGTTCATCTCCCGTACGAATGATTGCCGGGTACCGTCTCAATTCGTTTAATTCTTTTCTCAATCTCTTTATAGTTTTTCTTGAAGACGATCTATGGGAAGAGGCCGAACTCGAACTGTCACTTTCACTCGAGGATTCCTTTCGGCTCCGCTTCCCACTTCTATTCCGCGATTTGAATTTAGTTTTCCCCATGATGTAGGAAAATTCAACTGATTTTAAGGTATCCCACCGCTGCTTTGTAAGAAAAACAAGAGTATCGCACTATTCGAATATATTCTCCATATACAACCGCTCGATACCACGTCTAGTTCTTAACTGACTTTGACATTCCACAACCGTTGTCAGGTATATACAATATGATACATTACTATGAAAACATCAGTACAGTAATAATAATAACAAAATAAATCTGATAATTTTTCATTCAAGCATGTTGCCAGTAAAAAGCCGCATTCGGTTATTTTCATATTTTGGCGAAAGAGCCCTACTCATGCAGTTTTTAGAAAACACGCTTTCATGATGCACTTGTGCAATTACTTCTGAATATTTCATTCCTTTAGGTCCACTAACCTTGCTCCTTTGAATCGAGCTAACAGGACCGTCTTGCAGTTACAAGAGGTTCAATGAAATTGTCTTGCAGACATAACAGCAATAGCTTGCATGCCATGGCCTTGTGGACTGTTTAAGAGCTTTTGTAGGCAAGATATTGCCTCGAAAAAACGATTTTGCAAAATACTCACCTTACTGGAGATATATCCAAACGACTGCAGATTGAAGTTCTGTAACTCTGTGGTTGTCTTGATTTTCAGTGATACAAAAGATTATTTCCAAAAACGTTTATTTACAAACATTAGAAAAAATACAGTTAAGTTTTAAGTAAATATCCTAACTATCATAATTTCTGAACTATTTTAAACTCTGAAGATATCTAACGATGTATATTAATCCTCTTAACGTGCATAAAAATCCAGTCACAATAAATAGTACAAGAATATTAACTAGTCTAGGTTGACATAGAAGTGTGATGAAGCTCTTTAAAGTAGGTTTTATGAACACTGTTCTGCTTCTAGTATGTGCGAAATTTAATTGAATAATCTTACTGTGGATTCCAAAATATAATCCAGCTTAACCTCTTAACATTATATTAGTTTTACCTAACTTCAGTCGTATCAGTTCTGCTGTATTCGCAAGGTTTGCATGGTCACAACACTGAAAACCTTAAATCTATTCTAATCACAAATATCAAGTTTTTTTGTTCCTTCAATGATATTCCACATTGCAATCCAAGCATTTCCTTAACTACTTGCTGCATTTTGTATGTATGTTACAAATAGAATCTTTTGTAGCGTTATAATTTTTAAGGACATTTGGATGTCTCACAATATGGGGCCCTTTATTCGGATAAGGACAAATGTAAATGACACGAAAGAACGTCATTACAAATCCTATTAAGCAAAGTTTTTCTTAATGCAGCAATAATTTTTTTACTGATGTAAAAAATAGTTTCCACAAACTACATACTTCAAAAACATGTTGCCGACATTTTCTGGGGCAATGATATAATCTGTCCTTCTATATATACAGTGTGACGCATTAAGCTCGATAAACTCTGAATTAGATGATGTCCTTTAATAAAACTATTAGATGTCAAAAATATACTCCTTTGAAGATACAAATTCGTTAGTCTGGACTTGAAATATTATACAATTAAACTAGCTTATTCACACTGAAGGTCATTTTCAAACATTAAGTATGTAGTATCTGTAACATTGAGTTCACGTTAATTCATTGACATAGAATAGATAGGTGGTAAACTAAGCTACATTTGGACCACATATCAGAAAAGCGCTGTGGTTGTCCTCTAGATCAGGTATGTCACTGGGATACATTCCTTAAAAGTAATCTTCCATCAAGAATATAGGGATAGCTTCACTTTTTTCACATCAGTTTGCGTATGGAGTTTGAGTATTGAAATAATTCACATTAAGTCCCACAATGTTTGATAAGAATTATATCCCAGCGATTATAAGCAAACAATTGGAATAGATTAGAAGGAGCCACCCGATATGAAGAACAATTGTTAAAAAAATAATTCATGTCAAGTTCACCTGTGTCGGGTTTTCCAATAGGCACTTGACAACTTTGAACTTTCACAGTGACCGCACCTTTGAATCAATTACCGAACTGTCAATGTCAAAACATTCAGTAAAGGAAATACGTTCATCATGGTGAAATACACGAACGAACAATGCTTACAAATAATTAAAATTTACTACCGAAGTTGCGAGTCGGTGACTGCGTTAACTCCAATTTTTCTCATAATCTAGTAAAAAATTTGAGTGAACATATTCGCTGCTGGATGTTCCCGCGCCAGTCAGACAATGGGATGGTTAAGTGCCGGAAATATTGCTGCCGCTCAAGCTTCCGTCGCAAATGAACAGAACACGTCGATTCCAGGACTTTCTCAAAAATTGGGCATCGCTCAGACTATGGCGAATTTCACGAATAGATCTTCGCCTGCACACTTAGAAGATCAGCTTAACTCAATAAGTAAAGCCGTTCGATTAGATGAACCAAAGTACGTTCTCGAATTGGACTCCAGAAATTTTGCAAGAAAATGACCAATTCCATCGCAAAATCATCTTCAGTGATGAGGCGCATTTTTGGCTAGACAAACAGAATATGCGTTATTGGTCAAGTAGAAACCCTTACGTGCTTCAAGAAACACCACTTCACCACAAAAAATAACTGTACGGTGTGGTTTTTGTGCCGGTGGTGTTATTGAGCCGTTTTTTTTTTCGTTGATGAAAAAGACGGTCACGTTACAATCAACGGAGATCGCCACAGAAACATGTTGCAACGTTATTTTTTTGGTCAATTGGATGAGCTATACATTAATCATATGTGGTTTCAACAAGACGGTGCCACCAGCCACACAGCGGGTGGAACAATCTACATATTGAAATCAAAATTCGGTGAGCCTGTTATTCCGAGAAATGGTCCTGTCGAATGGCCGCCTAGACAGTGAGATTTAATACCTCTAGACTTTTTTTTGCGGCTACATTAAATCATTGGTCTATGCCAACAAGCTGGCGCGTTAAAGGAGCTGATAGTCAATATTGAACGAGAGACAGCGGCCGTTTCTAAATGTTTTGAGGAAACTTCAAGCCAATAATAACATTTTTGAGGTATTTAAAATGGTTTGCATTTTCTTTAAAAGAAAGTTGCCAAGTCCTTAATGGAAAACCCTAGTATATGCACTTTCATCCTGACTACAGACTCTGATTTTCGACACGAAGGCTTGCTCCTTCTACCTAGTCGGGATTAGTTGATTATAGGTGACTACTAAGATATTCATGAACGTGTTGTTCTAGGTGAGGAACTTAACTACAGATAGATATTCACTGTCTGTGGGGCTCAAAAGTTAAGTGCCAATATAGAACATTCACATCTACTTCCACAAATATTATATATCGTACTTAAGTCTTCAACATCCTTATATTCATTTATATATTTTGCTTCGAAACAAAGGTGATGACGCGATTAGACAGACCGTGTGATAAGTATCAATATCAGTGGGTATGTTGGTTCAAAATGCGGCGCTGGCTATACAGCGTAGATCTCTACCCTAGAAAACAGGGTGTTCTAGAATTTTCAGGGTACGAGTATTTTCTTTCTTTGGCATTTAAAACAAAGTACATATTTTTTGAATATCAATTTTTTTTCAATCTTGACAGAGTTTCAACTCTCTACCGTTGCCGTTCCAGTTGACTTTTCCACGAGATTTGCGCTGTTTTTGACATGACATATGTTTTATTTTGATTCTGTAGTAAATGTGGCACCCTTTGAGACTATTTACTAGATATTATTTAGTTTTTAGTATTTAGGAATGTCCAGGAGATGTGTGTGACGAAGACACTGCATCTGATCAGCAGACAAGTTTAGTTTTAAAATATGTTAAAAAGAATGTAACTTTGGGTTAGGTTATTGCTTCACGTGCCGAAAAGTTAGCGAGTTCATAAATCGATTTTAGATGCCAGCGTCATCGTTACGGTATCAGTACTCCGGGGAAACGGCAACATCAGAACTTATAAATCGACCTCTTTGCAGGAACTACAGCTTTCTCATACGGAAATATCAGTTTAGTAAATGCCTTGACATAAAATTCACATTTACTGTACTTAGTTCAGTATACAACATCCTATACCAGATTCAGAAATCATCGTTACCATCTGAAACGTCAACAAACGAAGTTTGAGTGCTTATTATTTTTTTCGTTTTTGGCATTTTTTTTCGCAGCCACTGCACTGATCTCCGAAAACTACTAAGTTTTTTCGTCCTTTGTATGGTAGTAACCTTGTGTGAGATTTTCCACAAAATTCGAGCGGTACCTCTCAAGGTATAGTCGGACCAAAATTTCATACAAGACCCCAAAACTTTTCACAAGTCGTCACCAAAAACTAAACATCATACACAGGACCGCATCTTAAGGGGCCATTTTCAACAATTTTTGTAATCATTTCGTTGGTCTTAGTGTTATGTTTATGTTGTCAGTTGTTGTTGTTCATTACCCCTAATGTGTTTAATTTTTCCAATTAAATTAATCATCATTTTGCAAGTTAGACAATAGAACGGTTTTTATTTTTTTACTCAAAAATGGCGCATCGAAAGAAAGCGACCTGAGAGATGTCACTTGTTTTAAATTGAACGGGAAATTCAAAAATAATTTTTATTTGGCAAAAAACCATTGGCGTACTATTTTTTTCTTAAAAAATATCGAAGTCAATTCCCGTACGTACGCCACATTTTTTTTTTCTAAAACTTCAACACCCCGAGTTTTTGTAAGGAAACATTTTTGGTCCATAGTTTTTTAAAGTAAACTAAAATTAACTTTTCATGTAGATTCACACCCTTGAATATTCGCATATCATTAAGGAACACCCTGTATATTCATATATATAATTTTTTTCCTGAAAGGTCATGCACAAAGGTAAGAGGTTGCAATATATGGCCAGAAACCCCGTACTGCACCTCATATCGCTGCTACCAATAAAATATCACTTTCGGCCTGTTTTACTTAAAATCGAGATGTATGGTTGTAGATGTGGTGATGGTTAGGCGAATGCCACACGATCAGTTGTCACTGTGATCCATCAGCATTTATCATAGAATGTGAGATTTATTGACCTTGTAGCCAGGACATCGGTAATTATTGATGTCTTAGGTTACACAGAAATTCACTAACACTGACGAAGTGATCAGTCAATACTGATGGTACAGATCACAGTGAATACTGAGCCTCTGATATTCACCTCAAATAATCTATAATACACTGAAATCCAAATTCCACTAACATGTAATGTATACGAGAGAGAAGCATGCAATACGTGTGTTAGCAAGAGATAGAAGCACTTCGTTGCCTAGCAACTCGAGTACGAGGTTACGGAATCCATCGACGCACTCTTTCTAACATACATACCGCACGCTTATCGCGCTCCTCCAAATTTGAATATTACCGCATATGTTTAAAATACAGATTGGTGTTGCAAATTCGTAGCTCTAGATGTTTAGGAAGGCTTAAGTAAGATATAACAATAATATTCCTGACATGTGGTATAAGTACATCTCACCTCAAACTTGTGTGACACTGTCATGCTGGTAATTCTCTTCAGATGCTTCTAGGATTTTAGGGATGTTTTTGGCATTCTCTGTACCGAAGATGTAGGTATGCTCCTTGAAGCTGTTTTGCAGCTTCGTACACTTGACAATAGCTCGAGTGCTCTCTAGAGTGCTGGGAATAGACTGTGTGAACAGTTTGGAAACACCCAAGGCATACGTTTCGCAATTGCTCTCAGTTTTTTGGGGCCGTTTCACCAGGAATTGTTTCAATACTTGCCGAAACTGGAACAAGAGATAGTTCCTAAGGTTGATTATTTTGTCAGTACTATATTATTTTGTCAACATTATATTATTTTGTGACAAAAAAAGTGTATAAGAAATCGTGGATCCTCAACACACTATTGAACCAGCTTCTGAAGTCAGTTGACGAGTCAAGCTGAAAACTCAAACATTCTACTAGTAAGGGACACCGAACATATATGCCAAAAATTATTAAAATCGGATAAACATACGCAGTTGTTTACCTTTTTTGTCATTCAGTATACTCCTGGAGAAAGTCCAAATTTTACATTACTGATTTTGACATTAGTACCTCAATTACTTCCAGTGCTGAAAGTGTTATCGACCTGTAAACTATCTGACAGCTTCAGTTCCATCATTTTGATTAGGTAATGGTATAGAGTCGAAATGCTTCATAACTAGTTTGCGTATTCTCATGTTTTATGCTCTCCAAAATTTCCACAAATGCTTACCTGACTATTGAGTCCAACATATATAATTGGATTATAACATATACTACTCTTCGCCAGTAGAGCCGGAACTACACCAGCAGCTGGAGATACGATAGAAGGATCCCAGAACTGCACCAGAAGGGCACAAATAGCGTACGGAGACCAAGCTAGCAAAAACGCGACGATCATCAAGAATATCATGTAGGCCACCCGGCCTTCCGCTTTCGTTGTTTGGCCCATGTGAAGTTTGTTCTGAAATATAAAGTGAATTACTGAATACACGAATTATGGTGCCAAAAATTTGACCAAGAAACAAATAGTTGGACGGAACTTTATCTGTTTACACATTCATCCTCGCTTGAACCTCTGCGACGATGTTACGCTTTGCAAACCTCAGTAAAATACCATTGAAAATATATGATAAAACTACTGAATGCAAAAACGGTTTCTTTACATCTTAATATAAATGGATAACAGCTAATTAAAGATAAACAGTTCGCTCATGGAGCGATGTGAAACGAGACCTAAGCTTTTCTTGAACTGAATCAACCAAAATCGTCAGCCTAAGCGCGGTTTCACACACACCGATATTATCGGTGTCGTTATCGGAATCGGTATCGGAGAGTGCTTTCTTACACACCGATAAAAAAGTAAAACTTTGCGCCGTCTTTCATAAAAGGCCAGGGATCAGTGCGGTGTGTGTAGCGTCTCGGAACAGTTTATTATTTAATATGAACAAAAAAGCTGTGTTTTTATTATATTTGCTGTATTTGCGAAAAAAGAAGTGTCGAGAAAAAAGACGAAGACGATATTGGGTCCATCCCATATTATCTCAAAAATATGTAGAAGGAGCATTTTATACAATGTTTGAAAAATTTCGCGAGCATGATGAAAAGTTTTTTAACTACTTCAGAATGAGCACAGCTACATTTGACTACTTACTAGAAAAGTTATCATGTAGCTTACAAAGACAAGATACTCAAATGAGATTATGTGTACCTCCAAAAGAAATGCTGGCAATAACACTGAGGTAAGTGATTAAGGAAATTCTTTAGTTGCATTTAAAGTAACATAACATATAAAAATTCTTACATAAACTTATCTTTGACAATAAAAATAATTCATACACTATTTTGGCAATGTTGTGAAACATCTTGTGAGGTGCTACTTGTTGATATATATGACCCTTCTTGAAAAAACGACTGATAGTTTGTCGTTGATGGGTTTGCTGCTTGTAGAATAGTATATGACGGAGATGAGACTGCAGAGAAATCAGACACAGGAGAAGTAGAAAAGGTGATGCTAGAGGTGCTTATGTGACGATTTCGTTTAATTTTTTGAATTAGCTGCAGTACTCCCATCCTAAACTCAATTTTTTCCTCTTCTGACATTGTTGTTATCATAGGAACAACGGAATTGAAGAATGACTCATCTTCATTGGAAGGTTCATTTAGTTTTTTCCTAATTTCCAATTCAATGGGGTCTGCAAGCCTCTTGCGGCCTTGGCGAGTTTTACTTGCATGGGAACTTCTTGAACTGGCTTTAGATATTGCTGGTGTAGGTGGGACCTCATTTCAATTTTCAGTTTCTTCTCCTTGGTGCACTTCCTCATCCGAAATACTAGAGATCGTTTCATCTTTATTCATAACTTGTAACAAAAATTGCAGCTGATCATGGTAAACATATTTTCGTTGTGCACCCTGTCCACTCTTTTTCTTAAGGGATCTAACAAACGCATCTCTTATATTTTGCCACTTTGTTGTAATAGCGTCACCTGAAATAGATGGTATACATAGATATTTTTTTCAGATATTTGGCAAGTGGAAACACGTTCACGGATATGCATTATGCCTACAGATTAGGAGTTTCAACCATAAGCAAGATTATAAAAGATGTTTGTCATAGTATTTGGAATATTTTGAAAGATGAATATCTTCCAACTCCAACAGTAGAAAATTGGAAGGACATTGCTGATGGATTTACAAGAAATGCTCAGTTTCCGCACTGCATAGGAGCTGTGGACGGGAAACACGTCCGCATTATGAAGTTTCCAGGCAGTGGATCGATGAATTTGAATTATAAACATTTTTTTTCGATAGTCCTAATGGCTATTGCGGATTCTAATTACCGCTTTATATACGTAGACATAGGTGCCTTTGGTAAGGATTGCGACTCATCAGTATTTAAAGAAACCGTGTTTTGGAAATTATTACAACAAAATGCCTTGAATATTCCCCACCCAAGCCCCCTAATTTCAACAGGAGACAATCTACCATTCGTCTTAGTTGGAGACGAAGCATTTGCACTTTCCCAGAATTTACTTAGGCCATATGGGGGCCATAGTTTAAATATTAATAAAAGAATTTTCAATTATCGCTTATGTCGAGCGCGACGGTACATAGAATGTTCGTTCGGTATATTAGTGAATAAGTGGCGAATATTTCACAGAGCCATAAATGTTGGTAAGGAGTACGCAAAAGATATTGTTAAAGCGTGCATAATTTTGCACAACCTAGTTCGAGAAAAAGATGGCACTCGTGTAGAAGATATGTACGCACCAGACAGAGAGCTACAAAATCTACCACCAACTACAGCATGTCGCGGTGGACGAGCTGCCAATGATGTTCGCGATAAATTTGCAGAATTCTTTGTAAGTCCAGAGGGATCCTTACCATGGCAAATGTCTAAAATTTAGCGCATAAGTTACTGCTTCTGGTTCTATTTAATGTCTTTATACTTAGATATTACTTTTACATTTAGGCAAGTGTTCTTTAAGTTTAAAGCTCAAATAGGTACATATTATGTACTAACCTAGATCTGTAACGTAGGCTGTAAATGTGAATAAATACAGGTAAAAACATGCACTTACCAATTTTTTGCTGTTCTTGTTCATTTAAATTATCGAAATTGGCTTCAAGGTATTTATGCACTTCTTTCCACTCACGTTTTTTCAATATCTTGTCTTTGTAAGTCTCGGAAAATTTATTCCACAAACAGGGCCTTGCTTCCACCAATTCAATGAGTGTAACAATGTCGTAATTAAATTTAGTCACACTCATATTAAGTATAACCCGTGTTCCAGCAACCAGTCAATACGCCAAACTACTCGTGCGACACTGAGTTTCAAAAGTGATATGACACACCGATAACGACAAGTCGGAACGTGTGAATGTGCCTATTTAGTTTGCATTGCGTACTAAACCGGGCGATAATTTACTGGCCGATTTTAACTCGACCATCCGACAGACGCAACGATATCGAACACGGCCACCGATATATTTATCGGGTCGGTTTTTGTGTAAAACTATTCATTTAAGGCAATGTATTTGTTAGGCAAACCGATACCGATACCGATAACGACACCGATAATATCGGTGTGTGTGAAACCGCGCTAAGACGCCTAGATATTATTTGTTGACGTTCATTAATGCCATACGTGTCAAAACTAATAAATCACATGATCAAATTAGAAGCGTTACATTGAAAATGGTAAAAAATATACTAAGTGACATATAAATCCGAACACCCAGTTTAAATGGTTTTATTTTAATAAAAGTTGGTGAATATATTTATCTTACTGTAAATAACAAGTGAAAAAATTTTCAGCCTTATCAGTTGGACATTCCGGTTTATATATTGCTTTTTTTTAATTCACTAACGCTCTAAAAATGAATATTTCAGCCGCAGTAAAGAATCAACGTTGGCGGATTTTGGTTCTTGACATCCTTTACGATCGGTTACGATGCCTAGAGTACGGAGACCTGTACGATTTCGTCAACTTAGTGAGTTTGATAGGGGCCGTATAGTGGGACTTCGGAAAGCTGGACCTTCTTTTCGGGCAATTGCAGTTAGAGTGCAAAGAAGTGTAGACACTGTGGTTAGGTGTTGTCAGGCATGGCTTTGAGAAGGCCGTACGCAAAGAGCAAGGGGCACTGGACGCCGCCGTAGAACAACAGACCGTGAAGATCGCCGCCTAAGATTATTGGCCTTGAGGGACCGTTTCTCCACTACCAGGTCCATTGCAAATGAACGGTTTGCAGAACACGGAAGACCTATTGGCATGCGAAGTGTTTACCGACGAATGAGAAGTTTTGGCTTGTTTTCATACCGGCCATCCTGGGTCCTCCCTTTAACTGGAGAACACCGACGTAATCGCCTTGAGTGGTGCAGACAACGGTCACTCTGGGATCAGGAATGGAACAGTATTGTCTTTAGTGACGAGTCTCGATTTTGTTTAGGCATGCACGATGGTCGTCCCAGGGTTAGAAGGCGACGTGGTGAAAGGAGGAATCCACAGTTTTTTGTTGAAAGACATGTTCATCACACTGTTGGAGTTATGGTTTGGGGTGCTATAGCTTATGATTCCAGGTCACCTTTAATCTTCATCAGAGGTAACATGAACGCGCAGCGTTATATCCACGAAGTTCTAGAACCCCATCTTTTACCCTATCTTGACACTCTGGCAGATCCAACTTTCCAACAAGATAATGCCCGACCACATGTTGCAAGAGTCACAATAGACTTCTTTCAACATAATGATGTCACATTGTTACCATGGCCACCAAGATCTCCCGACTTATCCCCAATTGAGCACGTGTGGGATATGATGGGTAGGAGATTGCTCAATTTGCAACGTCCTCCTCAGACTCTAGAAGCACTTCGAGAGGAGTTGGTGGTTGCCTGGAATGAGATACCACAGGAGGACATTGACCACATGATCAGAAGCATGCCTAGGCGCGTTGGAGAATGCGTAGCACATCAGGGTGCATCCACACATTATTAAAGGTCAAAGGGCTTTAAAGCAGTGCAATCATTTTGAAATTTTTATCATTTACTTATTATGCTTCTTTAAGTACTTATACAAAATTTTATTAAAATAAAACCATTTAAACTGGGTGTTCGGATTTATATGTCACTTAGTATAGCTTTCGGAGAAGATACATTTGTTGCGGCAATATGGAACGTTTATCCTTCAAGAAGAGATTCAGATCACGAGGTGCAAGTTTGAGGGACAACAGACTTGAAGTCCGTTTCTTGTCTATAATCTTTGATAATGTGGGTATGCTAGCAATGAAGAAGTTATTGTTGCATGTTGAAAGTTATTGTAAGCTGCCGTAAGTTTCCTCGTAGTTCAAAATGTTCCGACCGATTAACGAATCAGTCAAAAAATGAATGGATCTCCTCTATTTGATTCAACTCACAGTAGGATATTATGTTATTATTCTGTGTAGGTGATTATTGTGCATTGTAAAGCTATGTCCAGATATGTAACAACACCGCGAACCGAACCACGCGACGAACCGCAGCGCGCGCATTTTGACGAACAACATTGCAACGAGCATCAGCTCAAACCGAACCACGTCGAGCAATCACATCGCGCAACAAAATGGCGATCCAATTTTGATGTTTGTCGTTCCGTGAACGACCTAATTTTTTTTAATTTATTGTAATGCTAATAATGTTTTGCATCCCACAACAATTCCCCTGCTCTGTATTGCTCTATAAGCAATCTTTTCTTCACGTACTCTATCCATTTACTGATATGAGCGCGCCGCACCGATATCCCTGTCCAAACATGTGCAAGTTCGTCGCGAGCCTTTCCTTTGATGTTACGCTGAAAAACCGACAGAGTCTGGATCGGGCAGAACGGCGAGCTGTAACGCTTATCAGGTTCGCGACGTGTTGTTACATATCTGTACATAGCTTAACGTAAAACAATGATAAAATGTCAAAACGCAGCTCAATTTTCTTTAAGTAAATGCAGCGTCGTCAAATCGAAAATGGTCTTAAGATACAAAACGAAGTCGGTGCATAGGGAGTTAGACACAAACTTAGCAAAGATAAACCTGACCTAAAAATAGTACATACAGGCATCACTGACATTTATCCGTCAGAATCAAACTAAATTTCCAGTGTTTATTCCAATTATATACTTAGGCGTAGTGTTTTCTTGATCATTTTTTCTCATTCGTTGAGATAAGATGTATATCTGTTACTGTCTTTGAAAAAGGAGGCTTTCATGTCGACCACGCATTTTGCTCCGGATACTGTGTTTTCGGCTTCGTCCATCTACTTGTTTATTGGTTCTAGGAGAAAGATAAATAAGCAGATTCAATGGAAATGAGATTTGAACCCATGATTGTCAGTTTCCTGCTGGGCCATTGCAATATTGAAATTGCATCGGGGTCTAGACCAGACGTTTTCATAATTTTTTTGAATTTCATTCATACCTTCAACCTTCGAAAAGTGGTTATTTAATCAGTCATTTGTCTATATATTTGCTTATCTGACGTTAGAGCCCAAATCCGATCTGAGCTTGAAAGAAACGAAAGCTATGCTTACATAACTTCCTTTATTATATATTAAGTGACATATAAAAAAGGACACCCAGCAATAATGAATTCATTACAACAATCCTTTGCCTACATGGTTATTACAGGAAAATCTAACCGTTGAAACTTCTATCATCATCTAAGCGAACACCTATACTAAGTGACATATAAATCCGAACACCCAGTTTAAATGGTTTTATTTTAATAAAATTTTGTATGAGTACTTAATGAAGCATAATAAGTAAATGATAAAAATTTCAAAATGATTGCACTGCTTTAAAGCCCTTTGACCTTTAATAATGTGTGGATGCACCCTGATGTGCTACGCATTCTCCAACGCGCCTAGGCATGCTTCTGATCAGGTGGTCAATGTCCTCCTGTGTTATCTCATTCCAGGCAAGCACCAACTCCTCTCGAAGTGCTTCTAGAGTCTGAGGAGGACGTTGCAAATTGAGCAATCTCCTACCCATCATATCCCACACGTGCTCAATTGGGGATAAGTCGGGAGATCTTGGTGGCCATGGTAACAATGTGACATCATTATGTTGAAAGAAGTCTATTGTGTGACTCTTGCAACATGTGGTCGGGCATTATCTTGTTGGAAAGTTGGATCTGCCAGGGTGTCAAGATAGTATAAAAGATGGAGTTCTAGAACTTCGTGGATATAACGCTGTGCGTTCATGTTACCTCTGATGAAGATTAAAGGTGACCTGGAACCATAAGCTATAGCACCCCAAACCATAACTCCAACAGTGTGATGAACATGTCTTTCAACAAAAAACTGTGGATTCCTCCTTTCACCACGTCGCCTTCTAACCCTGGCACGACCATCGTGCATGCCTAAACAAAATCGAGACTCGTCACTAAAGACAATACTGTTCCATTTCAGATCCCAGAGTGACCGTTGCCTGCACCACTCAAGGCGATTACGTCGGTGTAAGGGTTAGAAGGCGACGTGGTGAAAGCAGGAATCCACAGTTTTTTGTTGAAAGACATGTTCATCACACTGTTGGAGTTATGGTTTGGGGTGCTACAGCTTATGGCTCCAGGTCACCTTTAATCTTCATCAGAGGTAACATGAACGCGCAGCGTTATATCCACGAAGTTCTAGAACCCCATCTTTTACCCTATCTTGACACCCTGGCAGATCCAACTTTCCAACAAGATAATGCCCGACCACATGTTGCAAGAGTCACAATAGACTTCTTTCAACATAATGATGTCACATTGTTACCATGGCCACCAAGATCTCCCGACTTATCCCCAATTGAGCACGTGTGGGATATGATGGGTAGCAGATTGCTCAATTTGCAACGTCCTCCTCAGACTCTAGAAGCACTTCGAGAGGAGTTGGTGGTTGCCTAGAATGAGATACCACAGGAGGACATTGACCACCTGATCAGAAGCATACCTAGGCGCGTTGGAGAATGCGTAGCACATCAGGGTGCATCCACACATTATTAAAGGTCAAAGGGCTTTAAAGCAGTGCAAACATTTTGAAATTTTTATCATTTACTTATTATGCTTCATTAAGTACTTATACAAAATTTTATTAAAATAAAACCATTTAAACTGGGTGTTCGGATTTATATGTCACTTAGTATAATTAGATGATCGATTTCCTTAACTCCTCGATGCAACGCATGGCGGTCATGTTGCCTCTGATGTACACCAAATGTGACTGGCTTCTATAAGCAATAGTGCCCGATTCAAATAGTTCCGAAAATGTGCTGCATATGCTTCTCCGTAGGAATCTGAGAATCTCGTCTCTTACCTCGTCGCTTTCTCACCCTTTCACGGCCGCCGTGCATCCCCAAACAGAATCTGGATTCATCGCCAGAGCCAACGGCATACCAGTCGTTCTCTGCACCAAGCCTGTCGATCACTTCGGTGCCCAGGAGTGAGAGGTAAGGCAAACTGAGGATCGTATAAAGTAAGCCCAATGCTATTTCAAATGCCGGGTCACCGCGGCTGCTATGAGGCTCCCAAAGAAATTTTTTAATCCGATTTTTGAAATAAGTAAGGTTAAGAGAACGAAGAAGGCCTTCCTCTTGTAGACTGATCCACAATTTTGGTAGCCTCGGAACAAAGGAGCGGTCGTGTCGGCCAGTTCTGGATGTACGTAGTTCGACACGGTTAGGATGGGAGGCCAAAGTCAAGCGGGTAACTGTGTGGCACCACGTCGCGCGGCGGCATCATGGATGAGAGCTCTGAGGAGCAAAGCTCCTTGGTGTAGCGATAGAAGGATCCCGAGACTGTCTGTTAGAGAAGAGTTATCGATCAGTCGCACAGCCGTCCTCTGGCCAGCATCGAGCATAAATAATGTAGTCGGGCGGCAGTAACCTAAGCGTATGGGCAATACTCAAGGCTAGGCCCTGTTTGGTCCGGAGATGAACAATTCGAGTAGTAATAGGTTTTCCATGCTCTCCAAACCATTGGTCCCCAGTTGACCTTGTAAAGAAGAAGCGGTATCGTACATCCAAAAGCCCAACGCGGCGGCCCTGTACCTCTAACTCTTCGTGTGTATGGCCTTCCTGATTCCATCACCGACAACAAACCACTACCGTATTTAGCCTTCTCTGCACCCTGGTGGCTATTTCTCTAAGCGACAGCACACCAGCCTTCCTATCAAACTCGCTAAGCTGTTGAAATCCTCGCCTTCTCACTCTAGGCATAAAGAAGATATTAAGGCAGCTTTTCACAACGTGTTGTACGTTGATCAAATGCCAATTCTAGCTACAAGACACAACTATCGCTTTCCTACTTTTTTTGTAAGAAGAGACGATATCACAAGTAACTATTTATATCATTAAAAAAGCTGCTGATTGCTTTCTGTCCTATCCTAAAAAACCGTATGCCTAGAAAGTATTTGTAATAAACTGCGGTCTTTTCTCTTAGTATATTCAATGTTTTCTTGTATATGACGTTGGGAGTATAGAATAAACTGTAAATTTTCGTGTTTTTTCGTGTAGAAATCGTGAAAATCTCTATAAGTGGCTATTACCTTTCTCATCGTATGCATGATGTGTGCATAACTATAGATGATCACGGCTAGAGGTAGAAACAATCCAAAGGCAAAAAGGTACAGAATGTACGACATTGCGTTCGGGGTGTGCTCCTCCCAATTTACAGAACAACTGAAAAAAAAGAATATTACATAGCCTTTACAGAACAACTAAGACAAAGGAATATTACATAGACTCTTCAGGCCCAAAACCTAACTTAAAGCGCTTAATATCTAGCCAGTGAGATATTGAGTTGCAAATAATAAAGAATAAGAAAGATATCGACTTGACGCGGTTAGTTACGTCGAAAGTAACAAAACCAGTTTACGGTGGTAAAGGGTGTCCTGCTATGAATTGACCTCCCCTCTTAATTCATTTGTTTAGGAATATAAGATTAACACAAATGTTATAAGGTCCAATGCAAAGCTTTTCATGCAATACCCTATATTTATATGCAGGACTTCTCAGAAAACCAATACCGAGTAAAGCTGTATTTCTTAAATGAAACGCGTTGTAGATTTTTTGGAAAAATGATACTCGTTTTTTTCTTTAATTTTGTGTGTTATTTATTCATGTGTATCTAACTTTAAAACATCTGTAGTCAATTTATCCAAAAAAGAAACTGGACCCAAACATAAGGCTGCATGTACCGCCGTGTTGTCTCCCACTCCAACTTCCTGGCTTGGCATTGATCCTGTATATGGGGGCTCCATTATGCTCAATAACTTCAGTTTTCCAAAATAGCGACTGTCGTCTAATTAGGAATATACGAGGAGGTACCCAAAAATAACCGAAATACCCTTGCAGTGGGCGGAGCTTGTGTAGTACACATTTCTGCTCCTAGAGGCGTACAGCGCAACTCATTAACAGTTCAGTGCCACCTGAGTTGTCGATCTGGCTTGCTTCGTTCCTCTGTCGTCATTTTTTATGCTAGAGCTGTTTCGTGCTTGATTCGTTTTTCACGATGGCAAGCTTCAGTGAGCAACGTGCAGCTGTGAAATTTTGCTTTCTAATCGGTAAAAATGCTGCTGACACTGCTTTAATGTTGAAAATAGCTTACAAAGATGATGCTATGAAAGAAGAAACTCAGCTGTACGAGTGGTCTGCTCGTTTTAAAAATGGCGACATGTTGATTGATGACAAACCTCGCTCTGGACGTCCATCAACTGCCCGAATCGACGGAAATGTTGACAATATTCGAGAGTTTGTGCTTGCAGAGCACAGAAGATTTTGAAAATGAAAAGGGTTGCTACCAAGTTTGTTCCTCGGACTCTTACTGGCAATCAAAACGACCACCGAGTTGAAACATGACGTGCTTTGAAACAAGAGCTTAAATCTGATCCAAATCTTCTGTCAGAGATAATTACTGGTGATGTGACTTGGTGCTAAGCTTATGACCCAGAAACGAAGCAACAGTCAAGTCAATGGAAGACGCCATCCTCACCCCGTCTAAACGAGTGTCGTCAAGTCAAATCAAACATCAAAACAATTTGCTTTTTTTATGTCAAAGGCGTAATCCTTTCGGAGTTTGTTTCCCCAGGTCACACTGCCAATCAGACCCTTTATTTGGAGGTTTTACGACGATTGCGAAACAGTGACCTGATTTTTCGCTGTCAGGAGACTGGTTCTTCCACCAAGATGATGCATCTGCGCCCACTGCCATCTCTGTTCAACAGTTTCTGGCTAAAAATAGCATGCTGCCTCTGCACCTTATTCGCCGTGCGCCTTTTTCTCATTTCCACGAATGAAATTGGGCATGAAAGGACGCCGCTTTGATGACATTGAAGAGGTCAACAAAAAAACGATGTCAGACATTTCAAAGGAAGACTTCAAAAAATGTTTCGAGCAGTGGAAGCGCCTTTGGGACAAGTGTATTAGTTGTAGTTAGTGGGCAGTACTTTGAAGGTTTATTTGTGATAAAGTTGGAAATAAACAGCTTCTAAAAAATAATTCCGGTTTTTTTTGGGTACCCCCTCGTATAGGGTGTTAAGATAATACACATCTCTGTTTGAGAGCATTTTTTTGGAGTAATAATGCTAATTATGCGTTTTTCAAATACATTTTTTCCTACAACCTTACTTCCAAAATTATTTCTTTTATAGAATCAAAGTCATCCCAGTCATTTCAACAATGCCTGGGTATTTTCCCTACTCATAGCTGTATTTCTTGTTCTTTGCCTTTCATCTTTCTTCATTCCTTCTTCTTCTCTTTCTCCTTGACGTTGTCTGGTTTCCGGGCAAACAGACCACGACGAAGCAAACCGACAATTTTTGTATATATATTTTTTTTTTCTGGAAAATCATATACAAAATGTAGGCCAGTTTATAGCGTACTGACTCTTTGGCGACCACCTTGGCTCAAAAGTTGCCATCCTGCATGAAAAGAATATCAAAGCTACAGTACGTGAACAGGATCATACTTTACATTAATAGCAGACTGGTGTACTTTCAAGTATTAAATAACATATTGTTCTGCTGATTTCATATCACAACGATGTAATTACATAATCTCCGTCTTAAGTGGTATGTGTATTTAGTTACTTAGAAGTAGCTTTTTCATTTATATGGTCGAACACTATATTTATAACTGTGCTCTTACTGCTCATGATTTAATATCTAATTATGTTTTTTCCTTAATGACAGACCGAAAGAAGTGAAATAGTTGGATTGACTTCCACGATAAAATCCTTGTATGTAGATCTAGCATAGCAAACCAGAAATATATTTGCGTCCGCTTTACAAAATATACTAGTTTTATATTATATAAAGGGTGTTTTTTTAGAGTTATAAAACTTTAAATTGACTTTTTCCAACATTTGTGGCCGTATATCGGCAATAACATGGCGAATGATGTCTTCCAAATGGTCAAGCGTTTGTGGCTTATCTGCATAGACCAATGACTTTACATAGCCCCACAGACAAGAGTCTAGCGGTGTTAAATCATAAGATCTTGGATGCCAATTCACAGGTCCAAAACGTGAAATTAGGCGGCCACCAAACGTGTCTTTGAATAAATCGATTGTAGCACGAGCTGTGTGACATGTTGCGCCGTCTCGTTGGAACCACAGCTCCTGGACATCATGACTGTTCAATTCAGGAATGAAAAAGTTAGTAATCATGGCTCTATACCGATCACCATTGACTGTAAAGTTCTGGCCATCATCGTTTTTGAAGAAGTACGGACCAATGATTCCACCAGCCCAAACAGTAAGTTTTTCTGGACGTAACGGTGTTTCGACATAGACTTGAGGATTAGCTTCACTCTAAGTGCGGCAGTTTTGTTGGTTGAGGTAGCCATTCAACCAGAAGTGCGCTTCATCGCTAAACAAAATTCGCTTATGAAAATAGGGAACAACGGCAATCTCGTTTTGAGCCCATTCAACGAACCTACGCCTTGCTTGATGATCGTTTGGCTTCAATTCTTGCACGAGTTGGATTTTGTAAGCATGCAGTCCAAGATCCTTCCGCAAAATCTTCCATAAAGTGGATGGACACAGATCCAGTTCCTGTGCTCGATGGCGGATGGACTCATTCGGGTCTTCCTCAATGCTACGCTCTACAGTAGCAATAGCTTCTTCTGTACGCACCGTACGGCGTCTCTGGGGATGCGAGTTATCAATTAGAGTAAACGTGGTGCGAATGCGTTCCATGGGTGATCAAATTAACTACTCTGATGGACGATTTTGTCGACGATAAAATGGATGTTGTGCGCGATACGTATTCCGCACAGAACCATTATTTTCGAAATAAAACTGCACAATTTGCAAGCGTTGTTCAGGCGTGGGTCTATTCATGATGAATTGCCAAACCAAACTGAGAATAAATCACTTGACAGCTGTCCAATCGGTCGCTATCTCCAAATGTAATGCCAACTTAAAGTTCTATACCTCGAAAAAAAAACACATATATACTATTTTTTTGCATAATCTATCCAACAAAAAATCTAAAAAGCCGTCAGATTCAAAATTGCATCAAGAACATCAATTTCTTTATGCAAACCAAAAATTGGTATTTTTGCTTAGAACGCAGTCTTTTCATTCAAAATATGAAAGGTTTTATGCACCTTTTGATTTTGAGATATGAATTAATATTTGAAATAGCACAAAATATACAATTGTTGACTGTTTAAAAACAATATGAAAATAAAAATTTAAACACGCTAAACGCCATGGCGGTCCCATGGAACCGCTTGACAACAAGCCTATCGGGCCACTGTGGTCCAGACATAATATCCGCTTTATTTTCACCGCCACTATTAAATACATTTTAACGTAAGCCATGGACTGCTGAGGCTTGTGTAGATTGTATTCATATGCCGACTTTTCGATTAATCTTTTTTTTTAATTTAAATCATTTATTTACTGAGTACTAAGCTTATACAACGTCTTCGTCAAAAACAAACAAGAGTCTCGTAGAACATGATAGAAATAAAGTAAGCTATAATAGACGGATACAAAACAGGATGTTATTTATGACGTTTTCCAAAACAGCTAAGGCAAAAGTGACGACTCCCTTCAATGCGTAAAGGTTTGGTACTTTCGCTTTCGATACTCCACCTCCTTATTTTTTTATTATAGCATCCTTTACAATGTCATCTTACTTCATGCGACTTTGTAGCAGTGGAAATTAAATGCAATCATTATTATCCGAGTATCAATATTATCTAATCTATCGTGGTAAATCACAGAACCATTCATGCAAACAGAACAGGAATCGTCAACTCAAATCAGTCCTAGAAATAAAATAAGTCAAACGTCTTTATATACTAAGTGACATATAAATCCGAACACCCTGATTAAATGGTTTTATTTTAATAAAATTTTGTATAAGTACTTAATGAAGCATAATAAGTAAATGATAAAAATTTCAAAATGATTGCACTGCTTTAAAGCCCTTTGACCTTTAATAATGTTTGGATGCACCCTGATGTGCTACGCATTCTCCAACGCGCCTAGGCATGCTTTTGATCATGTGGTCAATGTCCTCCTGTGGTATCTCATTCCAGGCAACCACCAACTCCTCTCGGAATGCTTCTAGAGTCTAAAGAGGACGTTGCAAATTGAGCAATCTCCTACCCATCATATCCCACACGTGCTCAATTGGGGATAAGTCGGGAGATCTTGGTGGCCATGGTAACAATGTGACATCATTATGTTGAAAGAAGTCTATTGTGACTCTTGCAACATGTGGCCGGGCATTATCTTGTTGGAAAGAGTTGGATCTGCCAGGGTGTCAAGATAGGGTAAAAGATGGGGTTCTAGAACTTCGTGGATATAACGCTGCGCGATCATGTTACCTCTGATGAAGATTAAAGGTGACCTGGAACCATAAGCTTTAGCAACCCAAACCATAACTCCAACAGTGTGATGAACATGTCTTTCAACAAAAAACGGTGGATTCCTCCTTTCACCACGTCGCCTTCTAACCCTGGCACGACCATGGTGCATGCCTAAACAAAATCGAGACTCGTCACTAAAGGCAATACTGTACCATTCCTGATCCCAGAGTGACCGTTGTCTGCACCACTCAAGGCGACTACGTCGGTGTTCTCGAGTTAAAGGGAGGACCCAGTGTGGCCAGTATGAAAACAAGCCAAAACTTCTCATTCGTCGGTAAACACTTCGCATGCCAATAGGTCTTCCGTGTTTGACAAACCTTTCATTTGCAATGGACCTGGTAGTGGAGAAACGGTCCCTTAAGGCCAATAATCTTAGGCGGCGATCTTCACGGTCTGTTGTTCTACGGCGGCGTCCAGTGCCCCTTGCTCTTTGCGCACGGCCTTCTCGAAGCCATGCCTGACAACCCCTAACCACTGTGTCTACACTTCTTTGCACTCTAACTGCAATTGCCTGAAAATAAAGTCCAGCTTCCGGAAGTCCCACTATACGGCCCCTATCAAACTAACTAAGTTGACGAAATCGTACAGGTCTCCGTACTCTAGGCATCGTAACCGATCGTAAAGGATGTCAAGAACCAAAATCCGCCAACGTTGATTCTTTACTGCGGCTGAAATATTCATTTTTAGAGCGTTAGTGAATTAAAAAAAAGCAGTATAAAAACCGGAATGTCCAATTGATAAGGGTGAAAATTTTTTCACTTGTTATTTACAGTAAGATAAATACATTCACCAACTTTTATTAAAATAAAACCATTTAAACTGGGTGTTCGGATTTATTTGTCACTTAGTATACTTTGCTTGCAAGTCATTAAATTTGACATTGGCCTGTTTATACAGTTTTTACACATTTTGCTTGGCGCTTAACCTGTCAATATTTTGAAATTTTCTCTACATTCTTAATGACTTAAAACTAAAATATAACAGATAGAAAGATGTGAATATAAAGTAAATGTATTGTAGTACCCACAAATGACATAATGTGGTCTATTTATTAGAATATTTCTGAGTTCCCAATGATATATCTGTAAGCTATTGATTGTTTTGTTAGCATCAGGGGGCATATGTACATTTTCAGATCAGTATGAATTTATTAGTTCTCTCACAACATTGTAAGCCTTTTTTAATTGTTAATCAAGCGCACGCTCAACGTACAGTCACCAGTAGTCAAACCAATTTCTGGAAATACCTTAATAAAATTGTTGAAACAACTTTGACGCAATTTTTGGTCTGGATGAGTGCAGATTCGTTGAAAGGAACCTGCTTAATCATTATCATTATTATGCAAACATTTTCTGATCTGTTGCAAAGATCCTTCTTGGACATGCATATGGCAAGTTAAATAAAGACACAAAAATATATTTTCGGTGATGATATGAGATTATACTAAGAGCAAAGCAAATTGAACCCACCTAATATTAGCAGCTTCATGTACATATTTTCCCCATCCAAAGAGAGGGGGAGCGGTGAGTAGCAACGAGTAAATCCATATTGCAAACACAAGATAAATGGCTTCCTTCCTACTCAGTCCATGGTTCCTGAAAGGCCTCGAAACGATCAGGTACCTTTCAAAGGCCAAGACAGTCAGAGTTGTTATTGAAGATATACCTGAAGGAAAATTTGGTATCAGTGCTTTACAAAAAGTTCTCCCTACTTTCTTTAACAAGTCAATTTAGAAGGCTGAAACTCAGATGCACGAATATTATATTGTACCGAAAACTCTGTTTTTACTGTTCAAAGTATAATTTATTACTGTAATTGTCTCGTGTTAACTCCGTGCTCGCCGCTTTCGCTATCTGGTGGGGTGTAATTATTTTTCATCGATGAATTCCAGAAGCGCGCTCCCGCTTAATCTCGATCGACATCGAGCCATCGTGAAATTCGTCTGTACAGGGTGTTTCAGTTTATTGTTGCATAACTTTAAGATTCGATAGAACTTTTAAAATTAATGCATAAAGTCTATATAAACATGGGTCGAAAAATGCGAAATGCGGGTGTATAAATTTACTTTTTAAAATAGTTTTTTTTAAATACTTCGAACAATATTTGATGTATGATAGTGAAAATTGGTATACAAGGGTTTTTTGGTACGACAAAACGAAACATGGGCATAGTTTTACTGTAGCCGCTAGAGGGCGCTCTCTACTGTACCTGTAGTGTATTAAAATGACCGAAACTTTTTCTTATTGCAATTTTTTGGTTTTTGAATACAAAAACTAATTCTTCGCACTTTTCTGCATAAAAAAGCTCTCCTGCCAGTGTTCGTTATAGTTAGCCGTTTTGGAGATATTTCGATTTTTAAAGTTCGATGCATTTTTAATTATTTATGGGAAGATAATATTTTGTTTACATTTTCGATTTGGGCATTACAAGTAATTAAGATGATCGTTTAGATTGTGTTTTTAAACACAGCAATAATTCCTAACTCCAAATAAACACAAAAAAAACAGAATATTAATTTGTTTAATTTTCCAATATTATTTTTAAAAATTAAATTAATTATTTACAACTAAAATGCTATTGGATAGTTAGGACAAACATACAAAATCTAAAGTAGTTGCTCGAAATGTAAACCCAATTGTTCAATACACAATTTACATGTACGAATAATCGAACGTGGTATAGCATTAATCAAATAAGGCCTTATTTCATCACATGCATTCCTGATTCTGTCTATTAGCATATCTCTTGTGGTTACGGGAGTCTGGTACACTTTTTCTTTTAGAAATCCCCACACAAATAAATCTAATGGATTCTGTCAGGGGCTCGTGGAGGCCAGGCGACTGGTCGTCCACGGCCGATCCATCTTTCTGGATAATTTTCGTCCAGCCAGTTTCTAACTATTCTCGAATAATGAGCTGGACAACCATCAAGCTGGAACCATGCCAATCTTCTTGAATCTAACATAACATCATCCCACATATTTACATGTTCAGCCTTTAAAAATTCCAAGAAGGTCGCAGCATTTAACCTTGCAGCCAAAAGGTAGGGTCCAAATAGTCGATTACGGTAAATACCAATCCACACGTTTACACTAAATTCATGCTGAAAATTTCTTTCCCGAACTGCATGCGGATTTTCATGCGACCAAATATGTTGATTATGAAAATTTACCACTCCACGTCTAGTGAAGCATGACTCATCGTTACTTAAAAACTCCCTATTATTATCAGTTCTATCAAGAATCCACTGACAAAATGTGATTCTTCGTTATCCGTCCCCAGGCTGTAGTCCTTGCACAGGTTGCAAATGGTAAAGACGTCTATGGTCATTTCTTAGAACACAGTGGACATGGCTTGCTGAAATTCCCAAGGCACCAGAAACTCTCCTAACACTTGTGGTCGGATCTCTATCAAACTCACGCAGAATCATACGGGTAAATCTGCGCTGATCCCTTTGGAGATTTCCAAAACCATTTTCAGTTATTTGGCGATGCACTCTTACAAATACTGAGCGAGTTGGATGTCGTCTGTTTGGAAGTCTTCGTGCGTATTCTCTGGCTGCTTCTGCTGCGTTTCCATTTACAAAGCCATACACAAAATTAATATCCGCTAATTCTTGACTGGAGAATAAAAATGGTATTTTTATAAAACTTAAAAAAAAACATGTAAAAGAAACTAAATTTCGTGCATTCACAATTGCAAAAAACGTTTCAGGTTTCAACAGACAACAAAACTAACTGTCAACTAATTGACGTTTAACCTTATTCTGCTTTCAATTTCAAAAATATTTGCAGGCACTGCCTACTTCTAAAAATTATCGAGATACTGACTTTTTAACGTTATTTGATCATAAATAATTAAAAATGCATCGAACCTTAAAACTATATCGAAAATTCACAAGAGAGCTTTTTCATGTTGAAAGGTGCGAAGGATCAGTTGTTTTATTTAAAAAGCAAAAAGTTGCACTAGAAAAAATTTGTCGGTCATTTTAATACACTACAGGAACAGTAGAGAGCACCCTCTAGCGGCTACAGTAAAACTATGGTTCGTTTTGTCGTACCAAAAAACCCTTGTATACCAATTTTCACTGTTATACATCAAATATTGTTCGAAATATTTAAAAAAAAACTATTTTAGAAACTAAATTTAAACACCCTGTATTTCGGAAGCCACGCATTTTTCGACCCATGTTTATATAGACTTTATGCATTAATTTTAAAAGTTCTATCGAATCTTAAAGTTATGCAACAATAAACTGAAACACCATGTATAGCGAATAATATTTCTTGATGGGTCTTGACATTTCTCGAGATGGCCGCAAGCGCTCTACCACAGCCGCGTAACTATGGTTGCCTAAGCGTTGAGATTACGAGGGCGCCCCAACGCCACCGAAGCTCCCAGCTATTCTAGGGTGTCACAATATGTGTAAATTCACTCCAAAGCTTCAAAATGGCGCATAGCAGTGTGGCGCCAGCTGGTTATTTATTTGAATAGAATATGGGCCATGTGATGATACCTCATTTTTCGTTCTGTTTAAAAGGGAATTAAAATTCTGTCATTTTTTCAACCATATTTTAACACACATTCAGATAGGTCTTCTCAGAAGAAGATTGCATTGCAAGGTAACGTGCAGCATTTTGATCATATTTTAGATCCAGCAAGCCTCCGGTCCGCCATTTTAAAGGATAAAAAATGTATTATGAAGTACTAATAAGGAGCTTTAAAATGAGATACACATGGCCCTCATTTCCCTTCAAATCGACGTTCATATTCGGGCATCCATTTTATCATGAAGAGTTTTAACTTACTAATCTTGATCCGTTCAATAATAATTTGAGGGAGGGGTGTTGCCTTGCGGAAAACACTGTAGATACAACGAAGCGATGTAAAATGCATGAAGAACAGATTATGTGCCTTTTTTTCATGTAAAGAATTGGACTGTTCATTAAGGTATTGAAAGAACGACCATAACACACATTACCTGGCAAGTCTTAAGAGCAAGGATAAAAGCGTGTAGGTATTTCCGTTCCACAGTGTACATGTACGTTTATATCTGTAATATATGGTAATATGGATGCTTTGGACATTAGATTGGAAGTGCTTTCATTGCCTCAAATTTAAGTATGTACAGGGTGTAACAAAGGTAATGGAACGGCTCTGTACTTTTCCCGGTATGGTACGTAGTATGGAACGAGACCTTTTCAAATCTGAAAATAAAAAAATTCTTAATTTAGTTTTTAGGAATCTTTTATCTAATCATGCCAATTCTTTAATATTAGATACTATATATATTGAACCGATTTTGTCGAAGTTTTGCACAACAACGTTGCATAGAATTAACGTAAAAATAGACGAATGTTTGAAGAATCCAGGGCCGTACCCGGTTTTTAAGTTTTTAAGTTTATCAAAATCAACACCTTTCAAGCTGAATATTGATATGTTTGGGTATGTATAAAGAACAGTGCTTGATAAATTGGAAAACTAGGTTGATTGCGCTCCTTTTAGGTTTTTATTTATGCATATACATTATTTTTAGCTGGCGACACGATACTCAAAGATTCAAGGGCTCGGCTCACAACTTGGTTTCATAAACATTGCAAAAATAAAGATTAAAATTGAACTCGAGATGTATTGTGAACTCTCTAGGGTCAGATTTGTTTCTTTTTATACCCTCCTATTTTGTTGAAACATTGATGACATGCACCCTATTTAGTTCTTTCAGAATTTTTTATGATTTAATTCTACCAACTGATATAGATGTATGAATGTAGAAAAGTCTACTGTACAGGGTGGCCAGCTGAGAATGAGAAGTAAACCGGCAAGTTTCTGGAATGGCCGCTAGGGGGCGTCACTGAAATCTCGGATCTAGAAAAGTGATGTTTCTGTGAATTCGGCTATATTAACCTAACAAAAAATACTTCATCTTGGAAGTCGACTTTTTTGTTTGACAAGTTTTACGGTATCTGTAAAAGTAGTGGGAAGTTTTATAGGTTTCCGCAAAAAACACTGTTTCTTCCAAACGGCTGAGCCGATTTCAACAAACTTGGACTAGTTGAAAATAGCTATTCTTGGGCTACAAATGTTATAATATTTGAAGTTTTGTTAGTTTCACACGTGGGCTTTTTTCGACATTCCGTCACAAATGGTTAATTTTTTCAAAAAAATTAAATGCATTAGTATGATTTTTATAAGAAAAAGTAGCTAAAAGATGTCTAAAAAAGCTCGCGAAAACCGATATCTTGTTCCTAACCTTAAATTTAGGCCAAAGAAAGTTTTATACCGAAATCCCTTCAATTTCTATTTCTAAGTTTCTAACTCCTTTTTATTCATCAGGATAAAATCCTTCTTTTTGAAAATAATAGCGACGGCAGAGTCAATGTGCACAATATGAATTATTGGTCTGCAAAAAATCCGCATTGGTTGCTTGAAGTTCAACACCAACGGCGTTGAAGTTTACCTGTGGTGTGGCATACTGGGAGGCAGAATTATTGGGACATATTTGTTCGAGCAATCTCTAAATGACAATGCCTTTCTTGACTGTTTGGACAATAAATTACCGTTGTTGTTGGAAGATGTGCTACTGGAAACATGACAAAACTTGTTTCTGCAGTTGGATTGTTGTCCAGCACATTTTGCTATTGTTGTGCGATAGTATACTAGTGTAGTATTTCAACGGCGATTGGAGGAGGAAGTTTCCATGGCCACTGCGATCACTAGACTTAACTTGTCTTGATTATTATGGAAACGGTGATAGGACATCGTGTTTCACACTCAAGCTGCAACCAGAGAAAATATGAAAAACCGGATTCGTAATTTAATACGCAACATACGGAGAGCCGAAATTGAAGCTGAGCTTTTGTCTACCCATGAGAGGCTTCAGGAATGCATAGAGCACTTTTTGAGCACTTACGGGGGCATTGAAAGCCTTTCTTTTTTTAAATCGGTCCTTTTTAGGGGCACAACTTAATAATAAAAGGAAATTCCAGGAAAATAAAATTTCAAGGGAGTTCTGTATAAAACCTTCGTTCGCCCAAATTTTAGGTTAGGAGCAAGATATCGAGATGCAGTTTTCGCAAGCGTGTTTAGACATCACTTCGCTACTTTTTCATAAAAAAACATCATACCAATGCGTTAATTAAAACCCTCTAGCGGGCACATGTAAACCTAACAAAACTTTACATATTATAGCCTTTATAGCCCAGGAGTGGCTCTTGTCAACTAGCCCAAGTTTGTTAAAATTGGCTCAGCTGTCTCGAAGATACAGGGTGTTTCTTACGGAAATCTTTCAATACAGCAAAAATTGATAAACAAAAAAATTTCACATTATCCTCGACTTTAAGGATCAGGTATTGTTTTTAGCGGATTTCACAGAAACATCACTTTTATGGATTCAAGTTTGCAGTTATGCCCCCAAACGGCCATTTCAGGAACTTGAAAATATTTTACAGGTTTTTCTCTTGACCGTTCTAGTAAGAACTTTTTTCACCGCAAGCCTCTAGGATGGATAGGTTCCCAGATACAGTACCTCGTATTCTTAGTTGGCCACCCTGTACAGTTGTATATTATCGTTTTTTGGCTGATGGCGTCAAACAGGGGCCTTCCTATTTGAAAAACAAAAGTGGATCTCGATATAACCTTGAATGTGAGGCTCAAGGTCAAGCATATCGTCACCATTGGGATTGATTTCCTTCAAAGTCAGTGAAGATCTAGCCTCCTCAAGAATACCTTACGTTTGTTACCCCTGGTATGTATATATCAAGCAACTACTCTAAAAAACATATTGCAGGGAACATTTATTTTACCTAGGAGTGACATAAAAAATCCATAAATCTTGCAAACTGTTTTTCCGAAGATCCATCGGTGAGATATTGCAGACGCCAGCGTCCACGGATTTCCTAAAATTGACACCAAAAAATCGCTGCACACCAAATTGAACAGGATTATGTTCAGCGGCGTCCATAACTGGAACAATAAAAAGGCTTACATAAAATCATGGTATGCCTTAATATCTAAATAAGTGGGGCGACGTCGGGTAAAATTGAAGTTATTAAGTTCGAGATACATACAAGATTTAATCTGCCACTGGGCTATAAAATAGGTGACATCAGTGTATGAGTAGCTTTCAAGGAGACATAAAAATAAAATAAATACAAACGTACTTCGTACCGTCGTAGAGTCAGATTTATAGACCTCCCTTGATGCTTGAGGCTTCCTTGGGAACAATCGATCTTTCCTTGGAAACAGTGAAACAATAACGCTTCGTTGAGGAACGTTCAAGGGAGGATTAAAGTTTTCATTTCACAGTGAGCTGTAACAGTTGTCATCAGAAGCTGTCATGAATGTCTCGATGTCTCTTTACTGGCCGTATTTATTTAGCATTCTGATGATAAAATTTGGACGATTTGGTTTGTTTGTGCTAAATATGAATAAACAATACAAAATTAAAATGTTTCCTCAAATTACAACACAATCACAGAGAAGCAAAAAACTGAATATAGGCAACTAGTTGCACCGAACTGCTGTGTTGCTGTTATCTGTTTTTATTTTCAATGATCCCTTTAAATTTATCTAGTATCTCGATCAAATGCATCTTCTTCTCGCTAAACTTTTCATAATTTATAAGAATATAAAGTATGGGTTTTCGAGTACAATATACTTTTCTGTGATATATTGTAGTAGTTGAATCTGACATACGTAATCTGTAACCAGCCTAGCAACTGGTTGCCTATATTCAGTTTTTTACTTATATCTGATTGCGATGTAATTCGAGGAAGCAGACCCATTATTATTTTGCATTGTTTATTGATATTCAGCACAAATCGCCCAAACCTTATCATCAAATTGCTAAATAAATACGGTTAGAAAAGGAAAATCTTTATGACATCGATGACAGCTTGTGCGTACTGTGAAATGTAAAACGTGAATAATCCCTTGAACGTTCCTCAAGAAAGCGTCGTTGTTTCACTGTTTCCAAGGCGGTATCTTACATATATTGTTTCCAGGGAAGCCTGAAGCTTCAAGAAAGTTCAATAAATCTCACTCTGAAAAAATATAAAAATTTAAAAGTGTGCACTGGTTAAACACAAGCATAAAAATAGGTTTAACGGAGATGAAATGTATACTGATATGGTGAATGCACCAGGAAGTGATGCTCCTTCATGGTCAACACACAGTATTTGATTGGATTTCTGAATTTAACCCACGATACAGACGTCCATGACGACCCGCAGCTCACGCCCAAAAGTTGCTATCAACGATGATTTATTTATTCATTGTTTCATAATCATAAACGAATGACTATGTATGAAACTGCTGCGGCTGTGGGCGTATCAAATAGAATTCGGTTGGGGTCTGGAAGGTCTGACGCCGCATCCGTTAACCGTCGATCAAATACGAATTCGAATAAGATTTCTCCAGGAACACATCCGGAACAATGTGATAGTCAATCACAGAAATTGTAGCCAACAGTGTGGTCCTTGCTTGGAGAATATTTTAATTCCTACAAGGTCATTCGCAACTATGCGATGACCTAATTTTATTTTATTTTTTTTTTTTTTATTTATTTATTTCCAACAGGTGAAACCCAATTACAGGAAACGCTGAAAAAAATAGCAATTAAAGAGACATGGTTCTTGGACTTAAATCTATAGTATCACACATTCTAAATAAGATTGGATGATCTATAACAGTTAATAATCGTTGCACAACTGTCACTGTAAATATCACACGATTCAGTAACACTGTTCATGATGCAGCACATGAAATTAATTGGCGATTTTGTCATAACATTTGTACGGCCTGCTGGACAATAGAATGCCATTTGTTGTCGACTCCCTAGCCTTGGAACGCGGAAACATATTTTTTCAAGTAAATTTTGACAGTCAATTTTGTTGTGAATGAGGCCATACAAAAACGACAAAGCAAATATGTTTCGTCTTGTTGACAGTGAATCCAAATTGAAAGACTCTAATAGGGCACTATGGTCACAACCTCTTTCTGGATAAGAACCTGTGCATTTAAGGTGAAAATACTTTAAAGCTTTTAATTATCGAAGCCATTACATTTTATTGCAGATTGAGATAAACATTTTCAAACGGAGCAATTTGGTATAACATGCTACAAGTATAACATCATATTTTTGAGATATTTGAAAATCTATCTAATAAACTGAACTCGCACCTCCGCAAGACTTATAGCTAGAGGACTGAATTTTTCGTTAAAAAATATTTATGATACCCCATACTTTGTTCCTATCTACTTAATTTTTCAGGTTAATACAGGGTGGTCAAGAACGCAATGTCAACGATTTCTTCAGAATTTAAAATAGAACACACACTCCTTGACTTCCCTTTCTACAAGCTTTTGATTTGTTATAAGACTTTTAGGGTTTTGTACGACCGTTTTTTGGCTTACATCTAACCAGTGAAATCAGATATCAAGGCGAATACACAATATCAAAACCTTTCAAACTAAAAAATAGCATTTAGTTGGCAAGATTAGAATTGGCGTATTTTCATTATTAATTAAATCGACCTAGCCTCATGCAATGAAGTCAAAAGTGTCGCTATGTTTTTACGAGTTATAAGAACCCCATAAACATTATGTCCGAAATAAGCTTATGAAAACGGTAAGAAGTGTAAAAATATGAATACAGGGTGGTTCTTTGAAAATTTTGAGAAATACAGGGTGTTTCAGTTTATTGTTGCATAACTTTAAGATTCGATAGATCTTTTAAAATTAATGCATAAAGTCTGTATAGACATGGATCGAAAAATGCGTGGCTTCCGAAATACAGGGTGTTTAAATTTACTTTCTAAAATAGTTTTTTTTTTTAAATATTTCGAACAATATTTGATGTATAACAGTGAAAATTGGTATACAAGGGTGTTTTGGTACGACAAAACGAACCAGGGGCATAGATTTACTATAGCCGCTAGAGGTCGCTCTCTACTGTACCTGTAGTGTATTAAAATGACCGACAAAATTTTCTTAGCGCAATTTTTTGCTTTTTGAATAAAGAAACTAATTCTTCGCACTTTTCAACATAAAAAAGCTTTTCTGTAAGTTTTCGTTATAGTTAGCCGTTTGTGAGATATTTCGATTTTTAAGGTTCGATGCATTTTTAATTATTTATGATAAAATAACGTTAAAAAGTCAGTATCTCAATAATTTTTAGAAGTAGCCTGTGCCTGCAAATATTTATGAAATTGAAAGCTGAATAAGGTTAAACGTCAATTAGTTGACAGTTAGTTTTGTTGTCTGTTGAATCCTGAAACTTTTTTTTGCAATTGTGAATGCACGAAATTTAGTTCCTTTTACCTGTTTATTTTTTTGTAAGTTTTATAAAAATGCCATTTTTATCCTCCCATCAAGGGAGTGTATGGCTTTGTAAATGGAAACGAAGCAGAAGCAGCCAGAGAATACTCACGAAGATTTCCAAACAGACGACATCCAACTCGCTCAGTATTTGTAAGAGTGCATCGCCAAATAATTAAAAATGGTTTTGGAAATCTTCAAAGGGATCAAAACCTAAATGTTCGTCAGCGCAGATTTACCCGTATGATTCTGCGTGAGTTTGATAGAGATCCGACCATAAGTGTTAGGAGAGTTTCTGGTCCCTTGGGAATTTCAGCAAGCCATGTTCACCGTGTTCTTAGAAATGACCATAGACGTCCTTACCATTTGCAACCTGTGCAAGGACTACAGCCAGGGGACGGAGAACGAAGATTCACATTTTGTCAGTGGATTCTTGATAGAACTGATAATAATAGGGAGTTTTTAAGTAACGTTTTATGGACCGATGAGTCATGCTTCACTAGACGTGGAGTGGTAAATTTTCATAATCAACATATTTGGTCGCATGAAAATACGCATGCAGTTCGGGAAAGAAATTTTCAGCATGAATTTAGTGTGAACGTGTGGATTGGTATCTACCGTAATCGACTATTTGGACCCTACCTTTTGCCTGCAAGGTTAAATGCTGCGACCTTCTTGGAATTTTTAAAGGCTGAACATGCAAATATGTTGGACGATGTTATGTTAGATTTAAGAAGATTGGCCTGGTGCCAGCTTGATGGTTGTCCAGCTCATTATTCGAGAATAGTTAGAAACTGGCTGGACGAAAATTATCCAGAAAGATGGATCGGCCGTGGAGGACCAGTCGCCTGGCCTCCACGATCCCCTGACCTAAATCCATTAGATTTTTTTATGTGGGGATTTCTAAAAGAAAAAGTGTACCAGACTCCCGTAACCACAAGACATATGCTAATAGACAGAATCAGGAATGCATGTGATGAAATAAGGCCTTATTTGAATAATGCTATACCACGTTCGATTATTCGTAAATGTGAATTGTGTATTGAACAATTGGGTTTACATTTCGAGGAACTACTTTAGATTTTGTATGTTTGTCCTAACTATCCAATATCATTTTAGTTGTAAATAATTAATTTAATCTGTTAAAAATAATATTGGAAAATTAAACAAATTAATATTCTGTTTTTTGTGTTTATTTGGAGTTAGGAATTATTGCTGGGTTTAAAAACACAATCTAAACGATCATCTTGATTATTTGTAGGGCCCAAATCGAAAATGTAAAAAAAATATTATTTTCCCATAAATAATAAGAAATGCATCTAACCTTAAAAATCGAAATATCTCAAAAACGGCTAACTATAACGAAAACTTACAGAAAAGCTTTTTTATGTTGAAAAGTGCGAAGAATTAGTTTTTTTATTCAAAAAGCCAAAAATTGCACTGAGAAAAAATTTTCGGTCATTTTAATACGCTACAGGTACAGTAGGGAGCGCCCTCTAGCGGCTACAGTAAAACTATGCCCATGGTTCGTTTTGTCGTACCAAAAAACCCTTGTACACCAATTTTGACTATTATGCATCAAATATTTTTCGAAATATTTAAAAAAAACATGTAAAAGAAACTAAATTTCGTGCATTCACAATTGCAAAAAACGTTTCAGGTTTCAACAGACAACAAAACTAACTGTCAACTAATTGACGTTTAACCTTATTCTGCTTTCAATTTCAAAAATATTTGCAGGCACTGCCTACTTCTAAAAATTATCGAGATACTGACTTTTTAACGTTATTTGATCATAAATAATTAAAAATGCATCGAACCTTAAAACTATATCGAAAATTCACAAGAGAGCTTTTTCATGTTGAAAGGTGCGAAGGATCAGTTGTTTTATTTAAAAAGCAAAAAGTTGCACTAAAAAAAATTTGTCGGTCATTTTAATACACTACAGGAACAGTAGAGAGCGCCCTCTAGCGGCTACAGTAAAACTATGGTTCGTCTTGTCGTACCAAAAAACCTTTGTATACCAATTTTCACTGTTATACATCAAATATTGTTCGAAATATTTAAAAAAAACTATTTTAGAAAGTAAATTTAAACACCCTGTATTTCGGAAGCCACGCATTTTTCGACCCATGTTTATATAGACTTCATGCATTAATTTTAAAAGTTCTATCGAATCTTAAAGTTATGCAACAATAAACTGAAACACCTTGTATACTAATTGATATAGAAAATGTAACACTGACTAGGAGTGCTAATTTGAGCATACTGTTACATGTTTCAGGTCTACTGATAAATAGAACGTGATTAGAGTTTTAACTCGAAATTTCGCAAAAGGCCATATGAATTTGGCTTGGTGGAGCCTCCAATGGGGTGCGGTGAATTTTGCAACCTTTTTCCCATCATGTTCGATGGAGGACAGGTCTGGAGATCGAGGAGGCCACTGAAGCAGATTTACTTAGGACTCTTCTAAAAAGACTAAGTTAACACGTGCGACATGCCCTGCTGAAAAAGTGGATCTTGCAATGTTTGCAAACAGGGAAGCAGATGAGGCTGTAAAACTACATGGATTCAACGCTACCTCGAATGAACAATAATCGTGACCTGCTACCGTAAGCAATGGCACCCCATGCCATAACACCAATAGGGCAATGGATATGCGATAGAACATTGGATGGTCCATTTTTCACCACGTCTCCTCCTTACTCTTGCATGGCCATCATGTCTGCCAAACAGAATCTTTACTCATCGCTGAACACGACTGAGTTCCATTCCATATTCCATTCAAGTCCCTCCCTACTCGATACCGATCGCTGCCGACGTAGCTGTAGGGTCAGAGGTAGTACAAGATGATGGGACGGTATGAAAACAGTCCAAAAGACCTTATTCGCGATAAACTGTCCTCATTGTTATTGCCCGTCCGACAGGATCAAACTACTGGTTCGCAACTGCCTTTTTTGTGGAAAATCATGCTAGTTGCCTCAAATAACGATCCTCTCACTCTGTAGTCTGTCTTTGACGTCCAGTGTCCCTAACTCGTCGATTCCGGCCTTCTTGGAACCACGCTCGACAACATCTCATTACAGTAGCTTCGTCTCGTTTCACCGGATCAGCGATTTCTAAAAAGAAAATCCGGCTTCACGTTACCCGACTATACGACCGCTATCAAACTCGAAAAGTTGAGTGAAGTTAGCGCAACTGCGAACTCTAATAATAATAATAAATAATAAATTTATTTTCCATCAGACATGCATGAACAGGTATAGGTTTCGTCAAAAAGATACAATAAGTAAATATGTACAAAGTAAATAACTAAAAAAACAAACAAATAACATCCAACAACAAACAAGTTAAAATTAGTGATAAAAAACGATATTTAAAAACTGACAAAGTCGCTAATTGCATAAAAACAGTTACTTATAAAGTAGCTTTTCAGCTCAGATTTGAATTGGCCTATTGAGGTGATCCTTTTAATGGAGTCAGGCAGTTTGTTAAAAATTTCAGGACCTAAAATACATGGTGATCTGCTGCCTAACTTATAACGCGCAAAAGGTATATGGATGTCGTTTTGTCTGCGAGTGCCCATTTGATGTATATGACTATTCAAGGTAAAATCATCTTTGTTTAAAAAAGTATAGATAGCCATATTGTAGAGAAAAAGCGAAGGCAGTGTCATTATTTTTAATCTCTTGAATAATTCTCTGCAACTATAAGTGCTGCTTACTCCCACCATACACCTCACCAGCCGTTTTTGACTTAGGAACACCTTAGAAGCGTTCACCGATGAACCCCAGAAGCACAAAGCATACAGCATGCGAGACTCAACCTGACGATGATACAACATCAATAGCTGATTTTCTGTGAAAACAGATCTCAGGTTCTTGAATAAATATGCTTGTGAATTTATTTTTGATGACAGATAATCGCAATGTCCTTTAAAGTTGAGACATTGGTCTAAGTGGAGCCCTAAAAACTTAGTGCTTTTATCACTCTGCAGTGCTGAACCGTTCAGAACAAGCTGAATCGCTGGTATCGACTTTTGAATGTTATGGAACCTTATAACTGTGGTCTTCTCGCTATTAAGGAGTAACTGATTTTCTTCAAACCAGCTATTGATGTTGTACACTAAGGTGTTACATTTATTTATTAAATCAGCCTCGTCTTTATTTGATATAATGATGGAGGCATCGTCTGCATACAACGTGAAATGTGCTTCAGGGAAACATTGCTCCAGGTTATTTATATAAAGGTAAAACAGCACTGGCCCCAATATAGATCCTTGTGGTACGCCTATATTTATGTTAACCATACCCGATTTGACCTGCTTCAGTTGACCAGCGTTGTTGTGTGTTATTGCCACGAATTGTGACCTATTCTGCAAGTACGATTTTATCGACAGGTAGGCTAAACCACCAATTCCATAGTCTGTTAGTTTGGCTAATAGTATGTCATGACTGACACAGTCGAACGCCCTACTGAGGTCACAAAATATCCCAACCGGGCATTCTCCTGCCTCAATACAGTAGACTAACCTGTTGATAAATGAACGACATCCGGTCATGGTTGATTTTCCAATACGGAAACCATGTTGATTGGATGATCGAGTGTCATTGCTTTTCAAGAACAGCAGAAGTCGATCTAAAAAACAATACTCAAGAATCTTGGAAAAACAGCATGGAACAGTCACCGGTCTGTAATTGCTAACCAAAGAAGTATCTCCTTGCTTAAGAATTGGAGTTACTTTTCCTGTTTTCAGGTTGTTTGGAAATACACCAGTGCAGAATGATAAATTAACTAGAAAAACAAAAGGTTTGGTTATGTACAATAATATTTTCTTGACTAAGAAATTCGGAACTTCATCGGTGCCTGAAGAACGCTTGTTTTTTAACTTATCATTAATTAGTTTATAGAATTCTTCCTCCAAGAACGGGTATAAAAACATAAAAGATTTTTGGTCGCAGGTATGATCACTTGGAACTGGATTTTTGAATAATATCCAAAGGAGCCTGTTTAAAATAGTAGTTAAAATAATTAGAAATTTCTTGCGGATTTCTAATGGTTAATCCATTATCAAGCAGTACAATGTTCTTTGATACTCTATTTCTTCCGTTTATGTCAGAAACCACATTCCAGGCAGCCTTCATCACGTTGTGCGAATTGGATATTTTTTGTTGATAATATGCCTTTTTTTTCTGACAAGCTTCTGATGTTGTTTTTTGCATCTAGATAATGTTGTCTGTACTCAGGGATAATTGTTGACAACATATGCTGTTCACGCAAGCATGAACTCGACAACTTTACATTTTCATCGACCCATTTCTTGCTGTTGTTTTTAATCAGACATTTACGCAGTGGCAAATGTATTTGGAAGTGATAGTCAAACTCTCGAAAGAAGTACTCAAATGCATTATTTATATCCCGGTAACTATACAGTGGTGACCAGTTTTCCTTACTTAAGTCTAAAACGAAGTTTTGAACAGACCGGGTATCAAAAACCCTTTTAACTGTTTCTTTTACCGCATCATCAGCTTGAAGACATTCCATAATTTCTATAAGTACTGTTCTACTACATTATCAACAACGCAATTCAAACATTTATCATTGAAGTTGGTGAAAACTTGGTCTATCGTTGTGATAGACGTGCGCCCAATCCTTGTTGGACAACCTACCTGTGGATGCAAGCCAAACTCAGACAGTGCATTCACTAGTGCCTCATTATCGTCGTGATGATTATAAGAATCCACATTGAAGTCGCCACAGAGAATTATATTTATATTTGGCCTTAAAACAAAATTTAGAGCCCTATTCAGATTGTCATGGAATATTTTCATATCTCCCAAGGGAGATCTATAGCACAAAATGATGATGCTACATATACCACCATTTGAGAATTGAATGGCACGATTATGCAATGAAACAACAATGAAACGAATGGAATCAACACAAAGAAATGACTGAATATTAAGTAAACAGATTCATATTGTTCGGATGCAGTTATGAGAAAGCCTTTACAAAAAAGTACGGGTCGGAATGACTTCAACATTTTATCAGCATATACTTCCATAATAGCAAAAATATTTACAAGTTTTTATCACAGTTCAGTATTCTGGGTGTTGCATTGTACAGGATGCGGCAGAGAGGATGGACGGTTTCAAACAAATCATAAAATAGTTAATTTTTACTCGAAAACAAACTTATTGATGGAATCAGGTTCACAAGGAAATAGCATTTGAGACAGTCAAGTGTGGAAAATCACATCAGGCATGTGGTGGCCGAAATCGTTGATGCAGTGCTGGAGGCGTTCATGGAAGTTCGCCTTAAGGTATCCCCATAAGAAAAAATCGCATATGGATAAATCTGGGGATCGAGGAGGCCAATGAACATCGCCAAACCTGGAAATAAGGCGACCAGGGAAGAGAGGGCGAATAACGTTCATGGATGCTCGGGCTGTGTGGGCGGTCGCCCCATCCTGCTGGAACCACCAACGTCGGATTGAAACACATCGCCGTCGTAATTCAGGGAGAAAGAAGTTGGTGAGTTCACGGTAACATCACGACCATTACCGTCTTCGAAGAAGTAAGGGCCAATGATGCAAGTTTGCGGTACAGTACACCAAACCGTTACTTTTGGGCTGTGCAGCGGTCTTTCGTGTAACTGTTGCGGATTTTCATTAGCCCAATAACGACAATTCTGCTGGTTAACCATGCTGTTTAGGTGAAAGTGGGCTTAGGCACTCATAGGCGAAAACGCGGTTCTCCACCGTCCAAGGCTCCATAACGACAACTGGTAAAATAATGGTAGGATCTCACGAGTCAAACGGCACCCTTCCCACCTCTCTCGTAGACGGAGGCGCAGAGTACTACCCATCCCAAAAACGTCCGTCCTCTCTGCCGCACCCTGTATATGGCACTTAGTACAGTTAACTTTGGCTTCAAGGCCGCCCTTTATGAACAATTCAAAAAACTATAAAAGCAAATAGATAGGGACATCATAAAATTAAAAAAAAATCAGTACTCTAGCTATAACAGTTGCGGAGGTGCCAGTTTTTAAAGTTGGGCATTTTATTCGATAGATTGTCTAATATTTCAACAATTTCGAAATGGAAACGTATAGTATGTTACATCAAATTGCTTTGTTCGAAAGGATGTATCCTAATCTGCAATAAAATGTAATACATTCTGTTTAATATAATGCATGCTTGTAACACCAGGTATTTATGAATTCGAGAATCACCCCGTACAGATAAAAATATTTTCCAAGTAAAGGGTTGGCCACAGTTCCAGGGCGAAAACAGAGTTATCGACCAAGTCCACACTAAAAACTCACCCTGTATGATCATGGATTTGTCCTGAACTCACCACTATGACCCTAAACAATGACTTCAAACCGCAGAGCGGAGTGAACCGGCGGTTCTGTTGTGAAGAGAGCAACGTTGTCTGAATCGTATGAAAATGCAATCACGGTCACTTTCTACTCTTTACTCCACTTGCTAGGAAGTGCTTGTATTGTAATCGCGAAAACTTTCGAAAATAAGATATTGTTTTTTTAGATGTTATATAACATGCACGCTGTCTGTTGGTCTGTCGGTCGCTCGGTCGGTCAGTCAGTCTGTCGATCTAATTTGACTGACATAAGGCTACTACTGTGCCAAAGCTTTGTAGTTTTTGAAAATCGATCTAGTAGGGGTGGCGCTATGGGCAAAAAACAAAAAAAAGTAGAAGATTCTTCAACTTTGTTCTTTGACGTTTCAGATGCTCCTGATCAAATTCAGGAAAAACATTTGTGGTGGTTGAGCATATTTATGCGGTTCAGCAGTGTAGGAGGGTGGCAGCGAGTATATCCTAATGTTTTCATGTTAATATATTTATACGATCCCAACCGTAACTCTATGCTCATATTAGGTATATTTCACAATGAAAGAGAAATATACTGAAAAAAAAACAGGTAAACACTTTTACGTATGATTATTAGAATTCAAGAATGGTCAGGTGTTTCTGATAAGTTTCTGCGGTTGCTGCGTCTATTTTCTGGTGATACAGAAGCATTCAGTTTTCGTACATTTACGGGGTCTCTTAAATGTTAAAGTTTGTCTAGCTCATTGAGTAGCCTTTTTGTTATTGCTCAAAATCAGATGGTTCTTACTGTCAAATCCCGCTTCTGTTTGGGGATGCACGATTGTCGGGCAAGGGCGAGGAGGCGACTTGGTAAAAGAAACACCGTGGGAGTTATGATATGGTAGCAGATCACTACTAATTTTCAGCAGAGGCAATACGACAGCTCGGTGGTATATTCAGGAAGTAATGCCAGACCGCATCTTACCAGAGCATCATTAGCCATCGTGGACCAACATCGCATGAACCTTGGCCACCACGATTGCCTGACATATCTCCAATTGAACATTTCTGGGACATGGTAGGTCGCAGGCTGTTGAATTTGCAACACCATCCACATACTTTAGCAGCTCTTACTTCCGAAGTTGCAGTAGCCTGGAATGAGATATCCCAAGAGGATATCGACCACCTTATCAGCACGATGCTCAGGCGTGTCAATGAGTGTATAACAAATCGTGAATCCTCGACACATTATTGAACCAGCTTCTGCAGTCAGTTGACGAATCAAGCTGGAAATTTAATCATTTTACTAGTAAGGGACACTGAACATATATGCCAAAAATTATTGAAATCGGATAAACATACGTAGGTATAGGGGCAACGTTGTCAGATGGACTGTAATACATGTTATTTCTCAAAGGGTGCAAACTGTGCCAAACTGATGAAATGATGATGGCGTTGCATTGGCACTACTACGGCAACTTGCTTGACGTTGTTTTTTGAGATGCAAAACATTGACAAATCCTGACAAAAATTAAATTTTCTTTTTTTCCATATTCGGAGATGACAATGACATGTTTCGTACATTTCCTAATATTAAATCGTCTATATCTCGAAAACTATCAACTTGAGGACAAGGGATAGATCATGAGTATCTTTTTGTTCAAAAGGACCCAAAATCTGCATAATTTTTGTCCGGAGCAGAAAAACAAGTTTTTGTATTTGTATAGAAAAATATTCAAGCAATTTAGGTCTGGCAATATGCAAAATCGTTGAGGGGTCCCTGCATTGCAATACAAGACTCGAAGTAATCTTACAGGCACTTAGTGCTTTCATTGCAGCCTGGCTGTCGGATAAGAGATTGTTATTCTTCTCCTTGCCCCACCCTCCTCCAGAATGTAACACATGTTATTTCTCAAAGGGTGCAAACTGTCCCAAACTAATGAACTGATGATGGCGTTGCATTGGCACTACTACGGCAACCTGCTTGACGTTGTTTTTTGAGATGCAAAACGTTGGCAAATCCTGACAAAAATTAAATTTCCTTTTTTTTCCATATTCGGAGATGACAATGACATGTTTCGTACATTTCCTAATATTAAATCGTCTATATCTCGAAAACTATCAACTTGAGGACAAGGGAAAGATCATGAGTATCAAAAGGACCCAAAAGCTGCAAAATTTTTGTCTGGAGCAGAAAGCAAAAAGTTTTTGTATTTGTATAGAAAAATGTTCAAGCAATTTAGGTCTGGCAATATGCAAAATCGTTGATTATGCGAAAAGCTGAACCAGAACGTCTTGTCAAGTGAATGCAAACATACTTCATCGCAGGCTTTAAATTTCAACTGCAGGATATCCACTTAGTCTTAGTTAACTATTTTAATTGGCCCGACAGCCAACAGAGGATATTATGCAAAAGTGTGGTGAACTTCTGAATTTACTGGACTTCTCTCAGCTCGTTCCAAGATACACAAAACGTCTCCAAGATCCCAGTTCATGAAAAACCGTCTCCGTGTCGCATTAGAATGATAAATGCTTAGAGGAGGAATGTTACAACGGCTGCTAGAGACTTGCTCTACCGCTCAGCTCGAATAACTTATCATTAGGTCATAAAAACACCCATAATTTTTGTAGATGTCGCCAGATGCAGTTTCGCAGCATCTCCTTACCTGGTAAGATGCTGTTATGCATGAATGGTACTTATCTCAAAGATGCTCTTGTACAGAGTGTTCCAGAATACAGCAGACGCTCGATAATGTAAACTAATTTAATCCAAGTGTGGTTCACATTATCGAAATGTTTACATTAGCGAACGTGATTTGTATAATATTTGATTTATTAAAAGAAACGTTTAATACATACTATTTACAACAAAATAAACAAATATTCTAACAGCGATAAGTATTTTTTTAATTAGAAGAAAAATAATTAACAATTTTTGTCTGCGTAAATTTGCGATTAGCATTGTCTTCCAATGCCTGCGCCCGTAATTTACGAAGAACTAAAATATCCGTGTATGAAACTTCTTTTCTTTCAGCCCAATCTAAAGCTTGGTTAAAAACTTGTATAGCTTGCACGTCAGTCACTACACTTCTGACTTCAATGGTATCGTTCTCATCATCCTCACTGTCCATATCCTCCTCCTTATCAGCATCATTCGTCTGCTTATCTTCGTTCCATAAATTAATATCAGCAAGAGTACAAACAATGTTGGGATTCACTGTTTTCAATAAATCAACAACATCCAATGACACACTAATAACATTATCATTATTGGATCGCAAACGTTCTCTAATTACGGTTAAGGGGACATCGTCTTCTTCATCGTCTTCATTATTGGTACAAAAGAGATTGTTCCAACATTTTTTAATGGTTTGCTGATCAAGTTCATTCCAGGCCATATGTAAATCTAAAACAGCTTCTCGTAATGTTACTTTTTTTAAAGCCTCAGATAAGTTTTCAGGATTCTTTGATAAGACAGACGAAAGTAGAAACTTCCTAAATAGTATAGTTTGGTGAGTCTTATTATATTCTGGTCAATCGGTTGAATTAACGGTGTTACGTTGGGCGGCATGTACATGACGAAAATTTACCCATCCCTGTTCCTCAGTTGTTGCTCGGAAGGATGACTTGGTGCATTATCCAATAGTAACAACGCTTTTTTTGGAAGCTTCTGTTGTTTTAGGAAACCTTTTACCTACAAATTGAAAACACATCTTCAAATTATGAATAGAGCATTTGTGATAATTGATTGTCATACCTGACCGTCAAAGCACATGTGGGACCATTTCAGGAATATACCGCTAGTCATCTAAGCGGTTTTTGAACAGTCATAATCAACAGGGATATTAACATCTTTAAATGAGCGCGGATTTTTTGCTTTCCCAATTACCAGTGGCTTTATTTTGTGTGAACCATTAGCATTAGTGCAGGCTAGAAAAGTTATTCGTTGTTTCTCCGGCTTCCTTCCCGGGGCAGATTTTTCAAATGACGCAGCATAGGTTTTCTTTGGTAACATTTTCCAATAAAGGCCACTTTCATCTGCATTGTAAATTTGTTCCATTCTTAAATCTAGCTCGGCAATTGTTTATAGACAGCAGTCGAATTCCATATCTTGTTTTGAATCGTTGTAGCCAGCCATCAATAGCTACGAAATTTTGAGTTTTTCATTTAACAGTCTCGCTCTCTGTTTAACTACTTCGCCACTAACTGGGACATGATTTTCCCGTTGTTTTAAAAACCACTTATACAGGGAATTTTTCATTTTAGGTGCCTTCGCATTTTTTAAAGTTTTTTTTTTCCCGGACCCCAAATGTATTGCACGTTCTTTGTAAAATTTCAGTTTTCATACGGTTAATTTTACAGATCGTTGCTTTCGATACTCCATATTTTTTTGCTAACTGTGTCACTCCTGCACCTAGTGCAACTTCGTCTATGATTTTTACTCTCTCACTCAACTTTAAACACTTTCTTTTATAGGATGTGGATGCCATAGTCGTCAAATATATTAACGCGTGCAATGTATTCACTTAAGTTCAAAAATGAAATACATACGTACGTATAAACGTATCCTAAACGATCATACGACTGACCGAGTTTGTCGTATTTTATCGCAGAGGTGAATCCCCTACACTCTATATCACAAATCGGGGACTCCCCGACGTCCGACATAAATCATCGAGTCTTCAGCATTGTACCGTCGCGCTGTTTCCGTGCGCCGAGAGTTGTTTGCGTTATCGAGCGTACACATTGTTTACGTTATCGCGCGTTACGTTTGATCCTATAGAACGAAGTTTGTGTTTACATTAGCGCAAGTTTTCATTATCCCGTGTTTACGTTATCGAGCGTCTGCTGTATTTAAGGAACGTCCAGAATCGATGTTACAGTTGACGAGAAAATTTGAGGACTGACTCAGTACGAAAAATCCGTACAAACCAACGGATTGGGACTTGGTAGAAGGAATAAGTATACGATTTGTTTTTCACCAAAATTGTGTTGTCAGGATGCAAGTTCATACTACATGCCAGTCAGATTTAAGCCGCCAGTTTGACAGTTGTTGACTTTTTAAATTAAATTTGTATTTCTCTGGCTGGAAATGGAAATTGTCAAAAATAACACCTGTTGTCGAAAAAGGCGGTCGATCGCAAATAGAAAATTATATTGGAGTTGTTATTTTGACTAATATTGCCAACTTTTTTGCCAAAGTTTGTCCATTTTGATGTTTTGCTTCTTCATGTTAGTTTGACAATGTCGGAAATTCAGCATAGCTTCTAAACGGGTTAATCTATTCTTGGCATGTTTCAATTCAGTTCTGGATAATGACGGGCAGGTTGATGTAGTCTATGGTAGTTTTTCGAAACCTTTCAACCGCTTGGTTCACGATTTTCTACCGCAGAAGATGTATAAGTGTTTCTGAACATCTAGATTCTTAACTTTTTTCATTCCTACATTAGTGACACGTATTTATTTGTGGATTACCATAGTTCTGCGGTACTGACTGTATCAGAGGTACCTCAAGGGTCTGTTCTTGGTCCATTATTATTTTTAGTTTTTATCGATGATTTTGTGATTTGTTTTGCGAGTACTTGCTTTATGCTGACTTTTGAAAATATTAAATAGCCTTTGCGGCTTATAAGATACATGCTGATTTGCACATAATGGATTGAATGGCAATAAATGTTCTACTATAAGTTTACGCGTAGAGTTAAACCGACATGTTTGAGGTGTGTGAAGTACATATTTCATATCTTTATTTTATTTTATATTTCATATTTCCTACAGGAAAAAGAAAATAAAGGGACACATTGAAAACTTAAACTTAGCACCAATTGGCCTAAGTAAGTTCAGTGAACAATCGATGACTTATTTGTTTGGTATCAGCTGTCATTGTAAATATCACACAGCTCACAAATAGAGTTCATCGGACTGCACATTACATGAATTGAAGGTTTAAACATTAAGTTCGTCCGGTCGGCCTGAGAATAAAAGGCTGAGGACAGTCAGTTTGATTGTAAGGCCATATAAAGACGACAAGGCATAGATAGAGAATCCAAATCGAAAAAAATCAAAAGGGTATGATGACAGAAACCTCTTTCTGGATAGGAACCAGTACATTTCAAGTAAAAATACTTAATAGCCTTACGTTGATTGCCTTCAATCATTGAAACTGAATTCTGGTATATTTGGGTCAGGGTTGCATACTCCAGCCAGCTCCTGACAAAAATAAAAAACAAAGTCATTAAAGTACTGCCAGTTTCTGATACAGAAGCTAAGTAGTCTTATGGCAGCCGATGAGATATTAATTATTTGCTCGCTAAACATTAGCCTGCTGTCGAAGGTTACTCCAAAGTCCTTAAAAGGATGATCGAGTGTACCTTGAAAGGGGCATTCGCAAGGACACTTCTGAGTAGGTACAATCTTTCTAATTTAATTATTGATTTTCCTTCTCGTTCAGACAGGATCTCCTTGCGCGTTCTCGATTTACGTGCTGGTCGTGGTAGTAACATTTCATTTTATTGACCTGTTCCACGAACAAATTTATTGTTATTTTCGCCACTTGCGTAATGTTTGTGAGGGTGTTGTGAACTTGATGCTCTCAGTTTCACCGAGAGCAATCTTAGCAGGTGTTTTTAACTGTTAGATGAGTTATACTTTTGCCTGTTTCCTATCACGTACCGTCTACAGTTTTTGTTTGTATGAATTTGATTTCCTTCTGCCTATTAATTGAAGTAATCTGTTCAGGCAGTGTATCGGTTCTAAATAAATAAATAAAACATATAAAAGTGCGTGGACTCCGTACAATCTCAGTATTCCAGATAGTTGCTAAAACTATTGCCAAAAAACTACATCATTCTTAATGCCGACTTTGACTTTTATTTTTCTAACCAGCTTCGGAGAGGAGTTGAGTGTTTGCTAGAAAATGCTGTATTGCATCTGGAACCGTCAATTCACGACATAAATATCGGACCAGATGACGGAAGCAGTCAGTCAGTGGACAGTCGAGCAGTCGAGAGTGGGCGATGCCTTGCGGTATTACGCGCAAGCCTTACTCCAGTCAACATAGTTATAAATTGTCATAAATTAGTGTAAAAGTGATAAACTAGACTTTGGGCAGTAGAAATATCGGTGTTTTCGTTACATGGACACCTTAGGAATGCATAACTCGCGTCTGAATGCAAGGGCAAGAAGTTGCGCGTTTCAACATACGTTTTCCTGCAGCTCGGCAATTTGACGCATGTGTATACCGACAGTGGTGAGACATCCAGTAGCTGAGCAATGAGGTCTTGCTTTTAACAGCTGAATGAGATTTCATGGGATTCAGCTTTGTGGTTATGAAAATGAAGTTCTTATAGACATGCTTCGTCAAGGTATTTGAACTTGTTCGTCTTTGGTTATACAGGGTGGCCCATAAGTCCTTTGAGCTGGAAAAAAAAGAATAAAACCAAACTAGTTACATTATGAAGAATTATTATATTGTGTTATCATCTTTATTGAATGGGAATTATGTTTTAAAAATCACATCGTCTAAATGCAATCCATTACGATCACGGCACTCATATAAACGACGTCTAAAATTGTCGATGACTGCGCGGCAAGTCAACACTGTAATGCTTGCCATTTCTCTTCGGATATTTTCTTTCAGGACATCAACTGATCGCGGAGTGGTGTCGTACACTTTACTCTTGAGGTAGCCCCATAAAAAGAAGTCCATTGGGGTCAAATCTGGACTACGTGGTGGCCAGGAAATGTCTCCTCTTCGAGAAATTACTTTGCTGGGAAAAAGTTAACAGACGACGGGCATAGAAGTGTTGGAGGTGTGGGCAGTTGCTCCGCCCTGTTGAAACCAGGTCTGCGTATTATAGCCTGGAAAATTCTGCAACGCTGGTGTCAAAAACTCTTCTATCATTGCTACATACCGCTCCGAAGTAACGGTTAATGCGCGACCTCTGTCGTCCTCAAAAAAATAAGGGCCTACCATGCCATGCGCTGACATAGCAGCCCAAACTGTAACTTTAGGGCTGTGTAAGGGCTTCTGATGCTTACGCCTTGGATTTTCGGGGCTCCAATAACGGCAATTTTGTTTATTTACATGCCCGTTTAAATGGAAGTGAGCCTCGTCCGAGAACAACACATTATTGAGCGAAGAAAATCGATTCAACATTTCATTCGCAAAGTTTAGTCTCTGAATAGCGTCATTATCTTTTAAGTCCTGCACTTACTGAATTTTGTAAGCGTGCAGACGTAAATCTTTCCTTAAAATCAGCTGTACAGATGTTCTGGGTACGTTTAGTGCACTGGAACGCTTACGAGTAGACTGGGTAGGATTTTGACGAACAGACTGTGCCACAATGTTGATGTTTTCTTCAATACGAGTTGTCCTTGGTCGACCCCACCGCTGTTTATCTAACGTCGAACCAGTCTCTTCGAACTTAGCAACCCAGTTCTTAATCGTTTGAGCTGTTGGACACTTTGTAAAATTGTGTAAATTGTGGTATTCTCGATATTTACGCCGCGCAATGGTTGCCGAATCAATATTTTGATAAAACGCGCGCACACAAAAAGCACGATCCGCTCCAGTGAAACACTCCATGGCGACTGAATTCCCAGACACTGAAGATACTGCCCCCACCTCGCCCGCACCGCTCACGCTCACCCGTTAAATTTTATTCAAATTTGAAATTTCAAAGGACTTATGGACCACCCTGTACTATTGGTTTTTATAAAAAACAATATCAATAGCGTGAAGTCAGATGGATGCTACTTTTTTTTCTAAATAAAGGTCATTTTATTAACCATCTAGGCGAAGGAGCGCTAGAAACACCTGTGGCCCCTATAATAGTAGAAAGCTAATTGAGATCGATCTGGTAGTTAGCATATTCTCACCTGTTTATCCTTCCACATAATGGCGATGACAAAGAGATTCAAAAAGAATCCGAATAATCCGATTAAGAAGAGAGTCACCGCCGCCGCAGTATAACCAGCAGCAGACATCAACTCGTCGTAACGGTCGGACCGGAAATCGAGGGTGTCGCCGTTTCCGGTGGCTCGCGCGCCCGTCGTTCCGTTGACCAGCAGCAGTTCTGTCATTCGGAAGAGGCAGCGCCACCTTGGACTGTCACGATCCTTATCTGCAACAGATACAGAAAAAAACAAGTACCACTTACGCCAAGGGCACAGGATATTATCAGAGACGAAACGCTAAAATCGGATAAGTTGAGTTTGGAGGGATTTCCGTCACTGTCATTGTGACATATTCTAATAATAACTGAAAAAGTGGATCAAGCAATAAAAAATCGTGAGTTATCTCTTTCAGATCATCGGCCAAAAGTGTGACTAAAATAATAAATCACATTTTTTCGTAAATCGTAAAACCTCTGGAGGGATCTTGATCGTCCAGACAAAGGATGACAATAAATAAATAGATTTTTTGTCACTGAAACTTACTCAAATATTCAAATGTTGTAGACCACATGTATTTTGAACTTTTGTGGAAATTTTTCTTTTCATTTTAGTACTTGACAGTTATCCTAATGAGTGAAGTTTGCAGTTGTGGCACATTTGTCGAAAAGTCGCCAATTTGCAAATATTTAATCAACTATTTTATAGGAATGCATGATCGCAACAATTGTTACTTCAAATCGTTATTAAAACACACTGATGTAAAACATATAGAAAAATAAAAGTGTTGCTTTACCAAGCTCATATTGAAAGTGAATTTTTGTTTTCAAAGGGACAGTAGGTCTTGAAATTAGCAGATGTTCATTTGCTTTTGTAATATCACCAGCCAAGCATTCCTTCAGTTTTTATAAAATGGGTATAGGTAAGCACACCCTATTACAGATTTTTAATAATTGTAACATTGTGAATAACACGAAACAAACGATATTATGAAACTTCAGATATGATCTAAAAAGTAATCTTTGTATTCTTCGTATTTACTATCGAATAGAGACGATAATGCTAACTTTTTCATATTATTTAAGGCACTAATGGAAACATCCAAAACATCACAATTTTAAGAAATGGATAGGAATATCAATATATCAAAACCGATGCATATACCTTGCATTTAAGTTCGAGTAACATTAATATATGGCTGAGGTGTCATGTAAAGAAGCTCCATCGTGCTAAAATGAGAATTGTGGTAGTTGATTAATATCCGAGCATACTTGAAACCCGTCTCAACTGATGCAATTGGTGCTGTAATCGAATAAACATGTAGTAAGCTGCCATTCCCAAAGCCAATTATAGAAATATCCGTTTTTTTAATAACGGTTTGGTAATGTCAGTGAATGACATATACGTTTTTGGAATCAGCATTTTATAGTTTATACCGTTTAGCAAAGTTTATATAAATAGATATCTAGAATTACTTTACGACAGTCTATTTGTCATAAATAGAACACTACAAAAAATTACATGTTCAGATAGACAAAAAATAAATCTAAAATATTTTCGTTAAGACAACAAAAATGCAAGGTCATTTAAATGCGGCAAACACATATGCCAAGAATTATTAAGATGCGATAAACATCGGCAGATGTTTACCCTTTTTTGTCACTCGGTATAGTTTTCGTAATTGGGGTAAAAATCATTTCTTTATGGGTTAAGACATTCGTAGCGATTTTTTACGAATTGTAGCCTTTCTAATGCGTAGCCTCAATAAGTGATCTAAGGTCTGAGCTTATAAGCATATATTTAAGTAGCAACAAAGAAAGTTATCATAAAAAAATATTTAACAATGGCAGCATAACTCAAGCAATTATCAGTCTTTTGCTTGGCCTTTTTACAATATCCTTATAAAAGTATTTTGCAGGGAAATACTTGAAGGATTTTAGATAAGTTAATTTAATCATTACTTCAAATAATAATGAATATAATGAATATTTGTGAAATCCCCTACGTATTTTCTTAGCTAGAAGTATGTGAGATAGTTGTGTTTTTAATTTTTTTTATCCAAATTTGCAGCAGTTAGACTGCCTGACTCAGAGCGCCTAAATTCTTGGTGTCTTGTAAAAATTACTGCGGTACCGCCGTTCTTCAAAATTTGTATGAAATTTTTTTCACTCATATAATATGCTCAGTAACTTCCTCCAATATTATTTTGTTCTACAAAAAGAACATGTCATTTTTAGGATGTTATAGTGTTTTTACTCGGTAATAGAGTAAGAGAACATGAGAAGACGGTACAACCTACCAGAAAACCAGATCCTGAATATGTTACACTTTTCTGGAGGTTGAAGGTTTTGATAGCAAAGGTATGGGGACATGTATGATGAGTAAACTATGCCTGATATGTGTATTGCTCAAGTTATAGGCGGTTATAAGGTTAGCTGATAGACCGACGGAAATGAGTGACATGGTTTTTCGGGATGTAACGGGTGATTCATTTAGAGGTACTTTTTTGGTGTGGCTCTAATTGCTTATGGCGCATGCGTCATGACAACCAATTTGACATTTTCTGTTTCAGTATTGTTTGACATTTCATCATGGAAAGACTTACTCCAGTACAGCGTCTACAAATAATTCAGATGTACTACGAAAATCAACGTTCTGCGAGAAGTGTGTTTCGTGCAACGTATGGTGTACATCATCGGCCCACCGAACGCACAGATCGCCGTACGGTCAAAAAATTTGAAACCCAATTTTCATTATTGGATTATACCCGACCAAATAGACCACATCCAGCACTCAGTGAAGAAAATATAGCTGCGGTAGCTGAGAGTATACGTGAGGACCGTGAGGAATCGATTCGGCGCCGTTCTCAATAGCTTGTCTTGTCGTATTCAACAACTTGGCATATTTAACGAAAGAATCTTAATTTGAAACCATACAAAATCCAACTCGTTCAAGAATTGAAGCCGGCCGACACTTCCAAAGCGTCATCGTTTCAGTCTTTGGGCTCTTGCACGGCTTGAAGAAGATCCGATGTTTTCGAGCAATATTTTGTTTAGCGATGAGGCCCATTTTTGGCTTAACGGCTACGTTTAAACAAAACTGTAGTATTTGGGGTGAAGAACAACCCGAAGTGGTTCAAGAGCTGCAACTACATCCATGCGAAAACAACGGTTTGGTGTGGTTTATGGGTCGGTGGCATCATCGGTCCCTATTTCTTTTTAAATGAGGCCGGTCAGAACGTAATTGTGAATGGTGCTCGTTACCGCGCCATGATAACGGATTATTTGCTGCCTGAAATTGAAGCCCGTAATATTTTGGTTCCAACAAGACTTGCCACACAGCCCGTGCAAATATGGCTTTATTGCGAGAACATTTCGATGAACACTTAATTTCACAATTTGGAGCAGTGAATTGGCAAAATAGATCATGTGATATCACATCCCTAGACTTTTTCCTTTGGGGCTGCGTTAAGCCCAAAGTCTTCATTGATAAGCCCAATACGATTGAGGAATTAGAAGCCAACATTACGCAGGTCATTCGCCAAATTCCAGTCGAAATGCTCCAACGTGCCATCGAAAATTGGAACTTTAGAATGGACCATCTCAACCGCAGTCAGGGCCAACATTTCAAAGAAATAATATTTAAAAAATAAATGTCAAAAATAGTTCTTTCTTTAATAAAAAAGATTTGACAAGAAAAGAGAATTTTGTTATTTTATTTTGTTGCTGAAAAAAGTACCTACAAATAAATCACCCATTACATGTCATATAACATCCAAAAGACATTCTATGTCAGTCTCGAAAATTTTCGCGATTACAATACTTCCCCAACAGTACGCGTGGGAAGTAACATAAACGAACTGTCCCCTAGAAGATATATAAATGAAATATATTGTCTTTGTACTGAAGATCTCGTTTGTGATTGAAGCGTTTACATGTGGTCTTATTAACCATGTGGGGGCATAGATGAGAAAGGTTTAGTAAAAATAAGAACTTTACCTAAGTTTTGATTGCTGATTCTTATATACACTCTGTACTATCCAGCAGTGCCAAACACTTCCCGCTGGCTATAGCTTCTGTATGAGCGTTTAGCAAACAAATGCCTTATATGTCTTATTCAAAGTTGGGTCTATTGAATTTTTCATACACATCGTTTTTGTATATAGGGTATCAGTATCATCGAATAAAGTGACCAGTCTTAAAAATACAACCTTTTTTCGGTAAGGTCCTTTATATACTAAGTGACATATAAATCCGAACACCCAGTTTATTTTAATAAAATTTTGTATAAGTACTTAATGAAGCATAATAAGTAAATTATAAGAATTTCAAAATGATTGCACTGCTTTAAAGCCCTTTGACCTTTAATAAGGTGTGGATGCACCCTGATGTCCAACGCATTCTCCAACGCGCCTAGGCATGCTTCTGATCAGGTGGTCAATGTCCTCCTGTGGTATCTCATTCCAGGCAACCACATCAGTCGAAAAATGCGTGGCTTCCGAAATACCGTTTAAATTAACTTTCTAAAATAGTTTTTTTTTAAATATTTCGAACAATATTTGATGTATAACAGTGATAATTAGTATACAAGGGTTTTTTGGTACGACAAAACGAACCATAGTTTTACTGTAGCCGCTAGAGGGCGCTCTCTACTGTATTTTGTAGTGTATTAAAATTTTTCTTAGTGCAATTTTTTGCTTTTTGAATAAAAAAACTGATTCTTCGCACTTTTCAACATGAAAAAGCTCTCTTGTGAATTTTCGTTATAGTCAGCCGTTTTTGAGATATTTCGATGTTTAAGGTTCGATGCATTTTTAATTATTTATGATAAAATAACGTTAAAAAGTCAGTATCTCGATAATTTTTAGAAGTAGGCTGTGCCTGCAAATATTTTTGGAATTGAAAGCAGAATATAGGTCAATTAGTTGACAGTTAGTTTTGTTGTCTGTTGAAACCTGAAACGTTTTTTTTCAATTGTGAATGCACGAAATTTAGTTTCTTTTACCTGTTTTTTTTTTTTGTAAGTTTTATAAAGATGCCATTTTTATTCTACAACCAAGAGTTAGCGGATATTCATTTTGTGTATGGCTTTGTAAATGGAAACGCAGCAGAAGCAGCCAGAGAATACGCACGAAGATTTTGGAAATCTCCAAAGAGACCAAAACATAAATGTTCATCAGCGCAGATTTACCCGTATGATTCTGGGTGAGTTTGATAGAGATCCGACCACAAGTGTTAGGAGAGTTTCTGGTGCCTTGGGAATTTCAGCAAGCCATGTTCACCGTGTTCTTAGAAATGACCATAGACGTCCTTACCATTTGCAATCTGTGTAAGGACTACAGCCAGGGGACGGAGAACGAAGAATTAAATTTTGTTAGTGGATTCTTGATAGAACTGATAATAATAGGGAGTTTTTAAGTAACGTTTTATGGACCGATGAGTCATGCTTCACTAGACGTGGAGTGGTAAATTTTCATAATCAACATATTTGGTCGCATGAAAATCCGCATGCAGTTCGGGAAAGAAATGTTTAGCATGACTTTAGTGTGAACGTGTGGATTGGTATCTACCGTAATCGACTATTTGGACCCTACCTTTTGCCTGCAAGGTTAAATGCTGCGACCTTCTTGGATTTTTTAAAGGCTGAACATGCAAATATGTGGGATGATGTTATGTTAGATTTAAGAAGATTGGCCTGGTTCCAGCTTGATGGTTGTCCAGCTCATTATTCGAGAATAGTTAGAAACTGGCTGGACGAAAATTATCCAGAAAGATGGATCGGCCGTGGAGGACCAGTTGCGTGGCCTCCACGATCCCCTGACCTAAATCCATTAGATTTCTTTGTGTGGGGGGTTTCTAAAAGAAAAAGTGTACGAGACTCCCGTAACCACAAGAGATATGCTAATAGACAGAATCAGGAATGCATGTGATGAAATAAGGCCTTATTTGAATAATGCTATACCACGTTCGATCATTCGTAGATGTGAATTGTGTATTGAACAATTGGGTTTACATTTCGAGCAACTACTTTAAATTTTGTATGTTTGTCCTAACTATCCAATAGCATTTTAGTTGTAAATAATTAATTTAATTTGTTAAAAATAATCTTGGAAAATTAAACAAATTAATATTCTGTTTTTTGTGTTTATTTGGAGTTAGGAATTATCGCTGTGTTTAAAAACACAATCTAAACGATCATCTTGATTACTTGTAGTGGACAAATCGAAAAATATTATTTTCCCATAAATAATTAAAAATGCATCGAACCTTAAAAATCGAAATATCTCAAAAACGGCTAACTATAACGAAAACTCACAGGAAAGCTTTTTTATGCAAAAAAGTGCGAAGAATCAGTTTATTTAATCAAAAGGCAAAAAGTTGCACTAAGAAAAATTTTTCGGTCATTTTAATACACTACAGGTACAGTAGAGAGCGCCCTCTAGCGGCTTCATGGTTCGTTTTGTCGTACCAAAAAACCCTTGTATACCAATTATCACTGTTATACAACAAATATTGTTCGAAATATTTAAAAGAAACTGTTTTAAAAAGTAAATTTAAACACCCTGTATTTCGGAAGCCACGCATTTTTCGACCTATGTTTATATAGACTTTATGCATTAATTTTAAAAGTTCTATCGAATCTTAAAGTTATGCAACAATAAACTGAAACACCCTGTATATCAAAATCTGCTATCAGAATTTAAGTTAGTTAGCTTTTACTAACCTTTCTCTCTCTCCAAGTGAGAAGGTACGGAGTACATGAAAGTAAATATAAAGGTTTTTACTGTCCCATATCTTGTGTATCATGTATTTCTAATTTGTGATTATTTTCGTTATTTTGTTACTAGATGTGTCTCAAATAAGTCTCTATGTGGAATATAAATAAAAAAACAGTGAATTAAACATGTAACTATGGTGTACTGTGCAATGGTGGGTTGTTCATGTAATAACAACAAAAAAAACAGAGACATTTCGTATTGGCGTTTCTTCAGTTTTCCGAAAATCAAACAAGCTTGCGAAGAGAGAGAGAGAAGAGGAAAATGATCAGAATTGTAAAATAAGCTCGATAGAACTGTTTACAGATACAAAATACTTTATCAAAGCTACCTCTAAAAATGATTAAAAATCATTTACACATAGCACTTTATACAAAATTATAAACATATTATACGTACTGTATCCTTAACTCCATCCCATTTCTGTATAAAAAGTTAATATAGCATATTAATAGATGTCACAGGTGCACAAATGTATTATTTGAAACCAATCTGCTTCAGTAAAAAGTTAAGTCCCTTTATTTGGAGTTCTAAAGAAACTTTAGTTTGAAAAGCTATTGGCGCGTTTCCGATGGTAAAGCCTTAATTTGTTTGCAGTCTCTCTGTCTGTCGTTAATTTTTCAAACCTGATAGCTTCATGCCAGCAATGTCTATAAAGATATACTTCCATACATTGTATTGGCAAATCATCAACATATAAATGAAACAGTATGTGTAATACTAAAGTTATCATGTGAAAAATGTGTTAAGCAAATTTTCCGAATACTCCAAGGAAAACGCCCTAATGCAATATATTTCTAAGGTTATAGTATCAAGTTATTATTCCAAGTTCTTCCTGCTGAACCATTCACGCATACGGCTCGCCAGAGGCTCCTTGGTTTGGAGAGTGGTGAAAGCTATTCTGATGATTAATTAATTAAAAGTATTAAGTTTGTTAACTTTGAGTTAATTAGCCCAATTTGTATATTTTACCTCATTTTTGTTTATTTTATTTTTCAACCGAAAATTATTTTATTTCTAGTACCATGTCAATACTATTCTGGTTTAGGAACTCAAATTTAATTAACTCCTTTGGGCTGCAATACCTGGGCAAAGTTAATGAAATTGGTTGAAATCTACAAAATCGATAACTTATTTCAAAGACCAGCAGTACTAAGTACTAGAAAGCATTTTTTTAATCAGTAGGTTCACGATGATGCTAAACGGTGGTAAAATGTTTTTGTCCAGCTAGATCTATCATTTACCTCTGTGCACGTCGATTACATCACGGTTTGGGTTTCGATCACCATTCAGACTCCCCTCACCAGTGCTTTTGATGTAAAAAAATTTAGCAGCAACAACGTTTGCTACGAGTATGAGTCCAAAAAAAACAGCTGAGACAATAATATGAAATATCTAACAACCTGGTCAGTTCACCACAAAGTCATTGCAAGCCAAAACATCGCGCAAGAGGGTAACGATATTTCGCGAAAGCGACAACGCGTCGGAGATGCAGCAGCTGAACCAGCTGCATCACCAGCTTCGTCCGCTGTGTGGACCCGATTCGCGCAGACTGAAGCTGCCAAGCTCATCAAGGAGGGTTCTGACCGTCCGACAGATGTTGGAGTCGACGCCGAAGCTCAATTTCGCTACCTGTTGCTTTTGGAGGATGACTGCGGCTCAAGGTCAAGCTGCATGAGCAATTTCAGAATAAAGGTTAGTAGAGGATGGCAGTCAAGGGCGAGGAGAACAGCGGTGGAGGATACGCCGGAAATGTGACACAGTCAAACTGGTGAGATGCACGATGTTCTGGAGTAACATGCTCTAACATCTTTACATAATTTACTTCTAGGTTTGTTGTCAAGCTACTCTTAACTCATACGTTTACCTGCAAACTTTATTATTTCTGCAAACCCAAAGTGTAATCCCTAGAAAACAAGCTTAGTCGGTAGATGTGAGACCTCAGGTCCTGGTCGAATAGTTTTGTGTTAGAAAATGGTACTCTACTCTTCATCTCGTTGGAGCTCATTTTTTTAGAATACGCGAGCTGGAGGTGACTCGGTGCTATTTTCGGAGCTCTGGTGTAGGAATTCTGCGGCCCACTACCCGATTCTGTGAAATAGTTTAACACGGTTGTATATGGTGGTGGATTTTCTGTCGTTTGAAATCGGCCCTCTCGGTGGTTTTTTTGTCGGGGCCTTTTTCTCACCCTCTTGGGGATCTAGTCGTGGACATAACCACACTCATCCATCGAGCTGAGGGGAACTGTCTGCAGTGATAGTCCGAGGCGAATTTGAGTGGGACTCACGCATGTGAGAAGCAGTTCCCCATTTTTGTAAGCCCTTATTGCTCGAGGGTACTACCTTCCGGTTCTACCTTCGGGTTCTACCATCGGGTTCTACCTTCCGGTTCTAAGTTTGGGTTCTACCTTAAGGTTACAAGTGGGACTTCCTGCTCTCGGTTGCCTACCGGTAAAAGCCAAGCACCTGCATAGGTGGTTTTGTGCTTTTTTGGTAACAATACATGATAATTATATGTAAAAATGCTTTAAATGCGGTACAAATGACCTTTATTTCACGTATTTTGGGCTGCCAATACAGAATCCGAAGTCGCTTCAGGTGTGTCTGGTCCCGTTTATCATTTAGATCTGATTACTTAGCGAAAAATTGCAAAACTACGCGTTTTTGCGACTTTAAGGTGCTAAAAACCTTTTGTTACTATCGATGACCACATGGAAGCGAAGCTTTGCCCAATAAGGTATTTTGGGGCGCTGAATATGAATGTCACAGTGAAAAAAAGGGTCATCAGGCTGGATTTATGGTGAACAGTTGATAGGAAACCATTTTTCCGGGCTAGCCGTAATTTCAAGCATTGTAATGACATCAAATTTGGAATCTAAACACCCGATTTACCCAGAAAACAGGCTGCCATCTCGATCATAGACACGCGACAGTTTTTTATTAGTCGTTTTTTGACAAAGTTGAATTCTTGCAGGTATCTCGAAAACGAGGCATTTTCGGACTGAATGGGCCATTGGGCCATGGATTCGGTTTCAGCGATCCAAGAAGCGTATTATAAGAGATGTCGCGCTCACGTTCTCGACTGACCCATTTTGTGCCCTTATGGTAATTGGTGATGATTATATGTTAAAATGCTTTAAATGCAGTTCAAATGACCTTTATTCTACGTATTTTGGGCCGCCAATACCGATTCCGAAGTCGTTTCTGATATCCCGTTTATCATTTAGATCTAATTATTCAGCGAAAAATTGCAAACGTACGCGCTTTTTGCTATGGTGCTAAAAACCCATTTTTACTATCGATGACTACATGGAAGCGAAACTTTGCTCAATAAGGTAATTTAAGGCGCTGAATATGAATGTCATAGTGAACAAATTCTAAGGTGTCATCGCACTGGATTTAGGGTGAAAAGTTGACTGATAATCATTTTTCCGGGCTAGCCGTAATTTCTAGCACCGTATCGACATCGAATTTGGAATCTACGCATACGATTTCCGAGAAAACAACCTTCCATCTCGATCATAGACGCGCAACAGTTCTTAGATATTTTTTATTAGTCGTGTTCGTGGTCGCGGTGGCGGTCTTGGTCGCAGTCGCGGTAGCGGTCGCGGTCGAGGTCGTGACCGCGGTCGTGGTCGCAGTCGCGGAAGCGGTCAAGGTTGCGGTCGCGTTCGTGGTCGCAGTCGCGGTAGCGGTCGTGGACCTTGATTTTTTCTATTTTTTTTGTTCAATAAATGTCTGTTTGCTTTGCGAGTTTGTGTCTCCTTAGCTCCAGAGACCCACCAGTTATTACTTTTTATCTGATTTCCTAGTTTTTGAAACTAAGCTTTTTATAATACAAAAAGAGCTATTAGAACTATTGCAACTATTGCCTTAGCTGCTGGGAATAATTCACAAAATTCAGTAAACATGTTGAATGTAGTCGTTTGCGTCAAAACACACATAAACAATTTTTGTTCCATAAATTCTGGTATTTACAGTATATGAAACAGAGAAATATTGGAGTTGCCGTCACATGGGCTATCAAGAAATAACAATCAAACTGTCAATTGATCTAAAATCACTACTGCTGACAATTTTGAAAAGATGGATCAGGCTAGCTTCCCAGGATAAAGTTTTAAATTGATAATATGTCGTCATTTTAATTTTTCATTTCTATAAACCTCGTTTTTTATTTGATATTCTTATGCAAGTCATTTAAAATCGATCAAGTTTGACAGTTAGATCTATTGCTGCCCTGTATGACGAATAAAGCTCGACACAAAAGCTCTCAAATAATAAATAAATACCTATAAATCACATAATACATATGATGTGTATATATACTAAGTGATGCCTAGAGTACGGAGACCTGTACGATTTCGTCAACTTAGTGAGTTTGATAGGGGCCGTATAGTGGGACTTCGGGAAGCTGGACTTTCTTTGCGGGCAATTGCAGTTAGAGTGCAAAGAAGTATAGACACTGTGGTTAGGTGTTGTCAGGCATGGCTTCGAGAAGGCCGTACGCAAAGAGCAAGGAGCACTGGACGCCGCCGTAGAACAACAGACCGTGAAGATCGCCGCCTAAGATTATTGGCCTTAAGGGACCGTTTCTCCATTACCAGGTCCATTGCAAATGAATGGTTTGCAGAACACGGAGGACCTATTGGCTTGCGAAGTGTTTACCGACGAATGAGAAGTTTTGGCTTGTTTTTATACCGGCCACACTGGGTCCTCCCTTTAACTCGAGAACACCGACGTAATCGCCTTGAGTGGTGCAGAGAACGGTCACTCTGGGATCAGGAATGGAACAGTATTGTCTTTAGTGACGAGTCTCGATTTTTGTTTAGGCATGCACGATGGTCGCTCCAGGGTTAGAAGGTGACGTGGTGAAAGGAGGAATCCACAGTTTTTTGTTCATCACACTGTTTGAGTTATGGTTTGGGGTGCTATAGCTTATGGTTCCAGGTCACCTTTAATCTTCATCAGAGGTAACATGAACGCGCAGCGTTATATCCACGAAGTTCTAGAACCCCATCTTTTACCCTATCTTGGCAGCATGGCATATCCAACTTTCCAACAAGGTAATGCCCGACCACATGTTGCAAGAGTCACAATAGACTTCTTTCAACATAAAGATGTCATATTGTTACCATGGCCACCAAGATCTCCCGACATATCCCTAATTGAGCACGTGTGGGATATGATGGGTAGGAGATTGCTCAATTTGCAACGTCCTCCTCAGACTGTAGAAGCAGTTCGAGAGGAGTTGGTGATTGCCTGGAATGAGATACCACAGGAGGACATTGACGACCTGATCAGAAGCATGCCTAGGCGCGTTGGAGAATGCGTAGCACATCAGGGTGCATCCACACATTATTAAAGGTTAAAGGGCTTTAAAGCAGTGCATTCATTTTGAAATTTTTATCATTTACTTATTATGCTTCATTAAGTACTTATACAAAATTTTATTAAAATAAAACCATTTAAACTGGGTGTTCGGATTTATATGTCACTTAGTATATCAAGTCAAAGATTAAGATGAATTAAAACACCTCATTACGCTTAAATTATAAAAACACCGCTCAGTCAGCATTAGCTTAACATTTTATAATCGGCCAGATATCGTACATCATGAGGCAAGTTATTGCAAAGTACACGGTTGTAAAATGATAAAAGGGTTCGAATAAAGATGTATTATGATTTTGTACCTATGATAAGTCGGTATTCCGAGTCACATAATTGGTACACCTGTCTAAGCTACTAAAGTTCCTAGGGTAAACTTTGACAAAACACACACACTCTAAAACATCTTCACAGCTAAAAGTTAGTCATGAACAAAAATCTCTCTGCAGCTATCTCGTTGCCTTTTATTAAAAATTAATCACAAAATTCTTTTCTGCAATAAAAATATTTGTACCTTGACCTGCCCCAAATCATTATCTTGTATGATACATGTGAATATGCTAGACTGTAATAAATAGATAGCAGCTCATTTTGTCCTAGCATTGTTTTTAACTGGTGTAAAGAATAGAACGCCCGGTTCTACCGACCACAAACATAATCAGCATGTTCAGCAAACTACAACTTTGCTTCAAAGATCGTGCCTAATAGCTTGATCGACGAGGCAAGTTGAAGATTATTGGATAGTAAGGCTTTTTGATTTGTTAGGAAATAGGTTGTGTAAAAATAATAGTGATCTTCGTTAACCAAAGACGGGAATACGGGAATAAATGGTGTTCTATAAACATCAATCTATTTGAGATCCTTGAAAAGACATTTTAATATGGCAAAATACGGTCAGGAAGACATTCCAATGATGCTTATGATATTTAAAGTGTGCACGGGAAATAAACAAAGTGTTAAGTGCTAGGCTATACTGTAACGAGCTATTCCACGAGTTCTAAGGTGAAGAGTTCCTAAAGACGTTTGAAAGGTAGAGTACAATCTGAGGTTTCAATAAGGGATTTTTCTTTGTTCTTCTTTGAGTCTTATCCTGTTGTGTTTGCCGTTTTTTTCCTAGAGGTTACTATGTACGGTGGAACCGAATTAAAAATTACGGCAGGGATACCAAGCAACCGAGGGAAAAGCTTAATAAATTGCGATTTACGTTTCGTGATTAAGAGGATAAATAATTTTATGATTTTTTGTAGTTTCATTGATGGTCTCGATTGTTCTGGAATTATGTGGTATTTAGGAAAGATTTATGTTGTAGTAGTATGTCTGTACTGAATTGTAGCGACGAGACAGCTCAATAATCTTCAAGTGTTTACTGACAGTTATAAGTATTTACTTGTAAATAGGAACCAGTAAATGTTGTTATATATTGTGTCTCGTTATCAGTATCAGTAAACATCACTTCGTTGTAAATAATAGCTAGCCTTATGAAGCTTTCAGTTAACTGCGACTGTTTTAACATTCTAGTAATAAGTATTCATTACCCAGTACAGCCATTATGTTTGCATAACAGTACCTAGAGGTTATTCTTCATCACTGAACAAACGTCGCTGTTTTTGAATTACAACAGTTTTAATTGCTTTAATTTGTATTTGTATTTCTGACTTCAATGTTTGTTTGTAATTTAGCGATGTTTGTTATATATTGTTATTGTAGTTGGATATTTTCTCAACTTTTTTCCTATACCATATTCTTAGTCTTTTTTTGTTTTCAAAAAATTGACCGAAGATTGGTACTAGTATCACACAAAAGGTTTCGCAACCTTCCAAACATCCTGTATACCTACAGAAAATACATATAATAAAAAACCGTGTAGATCCACTCAGTGGCAGCATCACAACTAACAATTCACGACGAATTGATTTTCAAGTTATTTGAAATCGAGTACTAGACATTAGCAATGTCAGGTAGTTTGGTAGTTCTATGTTTTGTAATATAAATACCAATAGATTATGAGTACATCATGGAAAGACTAAGATTTGACAAGTTACATAGAAAAAAATACATATTGAACAAAAGAATGGAAAGACAAATTAGAAAAAAGGCATTTCTTCATCAGTTGATACACGAAATGAAAAATTCTGAATTAGCTATTTATTCGTCAATCACGACTTAAGACACATGAGGGGGCTAACTGGTTTACCGCTTAATTTGTTGCGGGGCTCCGTAATTGGTAAGTGCAACCCTAGAGAATTCCCTTTCAATAGGCACTGATGTTGCAGAGGTCTTTAAAACTATATCTAGGAAAACATCTTCATGGCTCTTCTCTCACTCAGGTCTTTAGTAGAACAAAAATATATTTTGCCATCGAGTATCAAGTAGTTTGAAAATGCTTGAAGTCAAGTCAAGTAGAATCATGGAAAGATCCAGTCAAGTCAAGCATTAATGCTTCAAGTTATGTTTATAAAAATATCAAGCTACTTTACTTGATGAATCCCCAAGTACAACAGTCTATTAACTAACCGTGCAGTAAATCGCTTTAATCCAAACTACCCCTTAAGTAGGAACATCTTACCAGGATTTTGATGAGGTTTTGTGTACCACACAATAGAGAAGACAGGGCCAACTCTAGTAGTAAAATGTCACTATAGTATAAAGCGATGGCACTGTATGTGTATCGAATGTGTGTGTGTCTCTTATATGTTTCTGGATAATCTGAGCAGGCGCAACAGCAGCCAGCTTAATGAAATTCCCAGAATCATTGTGTCCAGACAATCCCCATAATTAACGAACCTACGTTCTATACGCACGGATGTAGGATGAGGATTTGTAGGCACAACAGCAAACAATCTCCAAGCTCTTATCGAACGTTTTTTGAAGGGACGTTATGACTTTTTTATCGTGCAGCTTTACTGTATATTATGTAATAAATAGGGATCAGGCTTGACTACGGAGATGGACTTAATCCCTACTTAGAGGCTTTGGAGCTACAGTAGCCACAAATTGTTTTCATGAGGGCAGCAGCTTCTGAGAAAAGCCAACAATAGGATACCACGCTACTTTTTCTAGGATATACAAAATGTGTTTTGGATGCAAGCAAATATGAGGTTGTACATGTTTGATGAAAGTTTGCCAAAAGCTTAGTATGTCCAGGTGACGCTTTTACTTGAATACTTCCAAAACGAGAGAGATAGGAATCAAGATCAATGGCATCATATTAAAGAATATCCATTTTTCAGATGATACCACAACATCCAAGATCTATGAGGAATCTTGAATAGAATCAACGAAAACGGTGAACAGTATGAGCTACGCATTAATATTGCGTCGATAAAAATGATGATGATCAGTACACATCAACACAACACTGTCGCATCCCCAATACCAAATTTTTCTTAATCACCATCGCTTGTTCCATCTCTCTCTTTCTTGGTACTGCATTTGGTTTTTTTTTTGAAGAAAGAGGAAGAGCGCACTCCAACAGCAAGCAGAATAACAACAGTAGCACTAGAACCGCTAGACCCGGTGCTAGAAGAATACACTTTTTTGTTAAACTTTCAATTTGTAATCGTTAATTAGTATGCAAGTGGCTGTTAAGAAGTTCCAGAAGAGACCAGGCCTCTGCCTACGTCCGGATCAAGGGATCAAGGTAAGCACCGTTTAGTGCCTCATGGCTCACCCCCTCCTTTTTTGGAATATTAGTACTCTTATATCTGGAACGGGGAAGTAATTGAACGCGTTTTGCAGAATCAACTTGCATTGGCGTTACTTTAAATGAAAAAAGTGAGAATGCGACGAAAAAGTGAGGGGACGAATGGGCCGCTCAAAGACAACGTTTTACAAACTGCAGAACTTGCTCCTTTGCATACATGTGTCTTTGAACGCCAGAATACGTGCAATACAATGCCATATATGGCCTTTATATGGTGTTGAAACCTGATCACTCAATGCAACAAATGTGAACGGTATCGAAGCTTTTAAATTACTTCTTATCCCCTGGGCAGCTCCTATCACACATGAAGGAATGTTAAGAGGGTGTGTAGAAAGGGCTGTAAAACAACGTAAAGTTTCCTGCTTGGGGGATATATTAAGAGAACCCCGGTACACGGCGACTAAGTTAGTTCTACAGGGGAAGATACCTGTATGTAGAGGGGAAGCGTGGCCCTGGCAGGAAAGAACATTTATGGAACTAGAGGAAGAAGAAGTTTCAGGAATGATGTACAGGATGTCCGCAAAGTTGGGGTTTTCCTTTTCAGAAACAACTACCCTTGAAATAACAAAGGTAATGTGTAGTGAAACGAGGGCGACCAAGTAAAAAAAAATAAAGGAAAAAGTACTCAATCTCCATCTGACGAGAAGGGCTAAGTACGTCTCTGTCCGAAATCATACCGCTCCAACAGAAAATGAAATCAGCTGATGCACTACCGCCCAGATGCCGGCGGTGGTGCAGACCACGAACAGAGGTAACAAATATGACAAATTTGGGAGAATAAATGGTCCAATGAGCATACCGTTCACCATGCCAGCCTAAACATTCACCGAAAATGTTTGTTGAAAATGTGCCCGACGGACAGCGTGCGGATTTTCTGCTGACCAAACATGACTGTTGCGAAAGTTATTCACCCCATTACGCGTGAACGTAGATTCGTCTATCACCAATATGCACTTCAAAAAGTCCGGATTATTGTCATGTTGATGCAACAACCACTCACAAAACCGCACTCTTGCTGGAAAATCGTCAGGTTGAAGGGCTTGTACACGTTGGACGTGAATTATACGGGTTCGTTTACCTCTACACGCGTGACCGTAACCGTCGGTTGAAGGTTGCATACTGACCTGACACACTGACCCCGACCCAGTTCTGCGTCGGGTTGAGACCTTGTACCAATCGGTGATGTCCCGGGTCGCGGCTACAGGACGGTATTCAGATATTTTTGATGTTGCAGAGCCCTTTATCTCGGTTCCCTTAAGACATTGGTGTATATGGTACTCAGAAAAATTGTTTATGTTTTCAAGATCTACACGTCGTGTAAAGGAAAACCCCAACTTTGCGGACACCCTGTATATCACGCCAACCTTAAAAAAATAATTTTTAGCATTCCCAAAAATGACGAATATACATTCAATACACACACGGATACAGAAGTAGGATTTGTAAGGGACTTTTTGTAGCTCTCAGGTATCAGGATCCACTACAGGGAGGAACTAATTCCCTTCTTAGGAATCTTTTTTAATAGAGGCAGCAGCTTCTGACAAAAAACCACAATCAGGTGTTAGTATTATTGTGAGCCGCCAAAATACTATCAAACCTCACTTGTACTCGTACATATGCAGTCATTCAGCGCTTGTTAGTTTGTGAAAGTTTTCTCGTCAACGTATGTCTTCCAAATCTATGCTTGTCATTGTCAGTTTGGCAACTTACTTGGCATCAATGTCTTATCATCATTAATACAAAACATAGCAATCCCTTAAAATATAACTACAACGTCGGCAGTCTGCATTAGATTTATTTTGAGACAGTGAATGAAAACAGCGGCCATCTATCACCTAATTCATCTGTGTGTGCAACAGCAAGTAGCAGCTGCATTAAGGATCATCATGAACAATGCAGCTTTCTTCGGGAATGATAAGCTCCGTACATACCCAACAAACAATTATCACTCCTATTAGAGTTGCAAGAATGATTAAACAGCATTCCTTAAACAGCATTGCATACTGTAAGAACATTGGCAAAACCCTCTTAGCACAGCTATACAAGCGGAATGGGCACACCTAATAGGACACTTCAGTCATTTAAAAGGTTGTATAAGGGCTGCACGTGACAGTTATACAACAAAAGTGTAAGCCTCTTGCAGCCGCTATAGGACATTTGCGTCAGTGCAAGATTCAGTTTTTGTCAACTATACAACTATTCTGTTGCGTGATTCTACTTTATTGCAACCAAACTATTTCTTATGTATTGTATAGACGAAGAATATATAACTAACACATTACAGTCATCTTGTTTTCTTACATATCGGCCATTGTGAATTTCATACACAGGTATATGATAAACTTCTACACTGTGTACAAATTTTATTGTGATTATCGTGCAAATTAGTTACGCAATTTCTACGGGCTTCGTATTTGATTCATATTTTGATAATGATCAAAAGCATGTCTAGACTTTTAAGATGTAAAGCTGAACTTATCTGCGTTAAATCTTCCACAAATCCTATATTTAGACACAATTACAATAATGTTTATCACTTTATATCTGTAATTTCGAACTGAAACATAATTATTTAATATTAAATAGAGGAATAAATGTTTGCCCAATATGGCGGGTGGTTGTGTATAATCATGGCATCGTCCATGTTGTCTTTAGGTTATTAGAATATTTTGGTGTTGCCTGCAGGTGTTATACAACAATTTGACAATGGTCTGAAACGAAATACCGATAGAGTCGAATGATTTACCCAGAATTTGTAAGAGATCTATATCTTCTATTTGAACAGTTGATGAAACATTTTGAACCAATATGCATGCGTTGTTTGTCTTAAAACATTGGTTATGGCGTTTTAACAAAAATATGACAGCAGAAAGTTAGGTTATGGTGAAGTTGTATACCAACATATTTAGCATATGCACAGCCTTTAACAGTTACTAACCAACAGTTGTATAAGTGCTTCCGTTGGGAGCAATTTCTTGGCTAATGTAGTAAATTGCACAGCAAAACAACAAGGCTCCGGTTTGTTTTATAAACGTTACCATGGATGCCACAACTAAACCATTTTGACTAACGTGCAAATATGCCGTATAAAATAGTTGTATAAACGTTTATGCAATAGTTAAAAATTTGCCCTATAAGGTGTTGTATAACTATACTAATTTTAGAGCAAATATATTGCAGAAAGCAAATTTGCATTCCACACAATAGCCAGCATTTTGGTGTTCAGGCAACAATAGAGAGCTTTTATGGCTGAACGGTTCTTCTACCAAGAGCTTATAATACTACTTTGCTAGTTGGGTGGTAGCGTTAGTCTGTTTTCTTATTTCCTATGAAATTGTGACGCAATCGCCGAAAACCGTGACCGTTCCATACATACTAAAGTGCCCTGGTAACTGGAACAATGAGGCACCTTCGTGCCGTCGACGCTTTGGCAACCAACTGTGCAACCAGAATATCGGTAGCGTTCGCGGCGCACCGGGAGCGTTCGACACTCATCGAAAATCATCGATCGCCATCTGGCAAGCTTCGTTGAGGCTCGTGTTCTATCTCGAAGGCTGCGGATTGGTCGATTTGAAATACATAGGCGCTCCGACGGTGAAATAGTTTAGTCGACATGGTTAGATTTGTATAAATTAGTTGCAAGTATCGTTATAAATAAATTACTGTAAGAACAATAAATTAGACTTTAACAAAAAGACATATTTATGTTTCAATACTGGATGAAAGTTTGTAGGCACAAATGCAAGCAATCACCAGACTATTAGCGAACGTTCCTTGATAAGAGCTTCGAGATAAATTATTCTAGGATCCTTAGTTAAGTTACATAAAATGTTGTTTTTTTTTTTAATAAACAGGGATCAGGATTATTTATTTTCAGAGTAGACCTGGATCCTACTTCCAAATTCTGAAGTCTAAAAGAATCTGACGCAGTTATGTTATGTCAGCGCCCCAAGGTGAAACTTCTTACGCGCGAACTAGCAATGCGAAGGTCATCCTCTTCCCGTAGAATCGAGGAACCTGGATTACTGATAATGCTTGCCAGAAACCGCTATCTTCAGCTGAATGTAAAGGTATCAGGTTTCAGATTATCAAGGAGAAATTCCTTGTCGAGTGTTTTGCTTAGAGTGGTTATCAGTAAAGTGGATATAGGACAAATCTGTCTATATTTTCAAGTATACATGTATATACATTGGAATAAAAGCAGGAAACTTAGATGAAAAATGGAGGTCAATCGTGAGCATGTCCGCAATAAAGGAACAGGAGCAAAAATAGAAGGACTGGAAATAAGAACGACGTACGTTTTTTCTTACTAGCTTCGTGAGGCCCATATGGTTGCCCGTCACATCTGGATCCGGGTGCAACCTGACGGAAAACAAGGACCAAAGCTACAAATGTGCCTGCTGACCCTTGTTGGTGGGTAGTTGTATTTCCTTGTCCACCCCTATAAAATTTTTCTGTGTTGACTAGTATAATCTCATGTTGATATCTACTCCATCTGATGCTACTCCGAATACCCTGGTTTAATCAACTAGCCTGATAAAGCTATTTGCCTGGTGCATATGGAAATCCCGTTAACAGACATTTTGACCTTCATCCAGCATTAGCTTCAAGGTCATCATCGCAGGCACACTGTCTAACTTAGTCAGGTTCCATGGAAATGCTGCTAATCCTGTTAACACTGAAACATTCGTTAAGAAGATTTATTTTTTTTACGATGGCAGCCATGATTAAAGCCTTGCAACGATGTATGTGGATGCAACAATCGGATCTGCATACCAGACACGCTAACTAAGCAACAGTAGTCGTATCAAAGGACATTGGAAGGGTGAGAGAAACAACACACATAATTGCAAAATGCACGGGTTTTTGCTGTACTACTACAAATTTCGGGCGAGAATTAGGGTAAGCTACTCTACCACGTGACTTCCACAATTACAATAAATGTTATTTTGCTTTGCACGGAATATGCACATGTTGTATATAAAAGGAAAGAGAAATAATGAAATGTGATTACATGCCCACTATGAAAAAAAGATCAACCAAATGTAAATCAACTACCTACTTAGACGAAAAAAGGTATAGTGTTTACACTAGAGCATGAAAGAAGGTGGACCGTACACCCCAAGAAAGTTAATAAATGCAACGCGGGATAAAAATGAACAATATATATGTGATCTGAACAGAAAATAGGGGAAGCCGGGAGTTTGCAATTTAATGTGATAGTTATCAAGACTATTGTTTTGTATGCTTTGACTGGATTAAATGTGAAAAAGATAGTATGGATAGGCATGCTAAAGAGCATTTACGACGCAAATTAGATTATACGTGGCAGATCTGATGTAAGCGTAATTTTATGAACAAAGCATGTAAGTTATATTTTGATATGCTTTGAGCTGTTTATCAGCGAAACGAATTCAGTGTGCGTCGATCCCTTAGTATTAAAAGACCGCGTTAGCTGTAGTGTACAATATATTATGCATCTACCTTCCATCTTGGTACCCGACTGCAGTAGATAAATATTGTGAGCATAGTTGTAATAATTAATTGAAGACACCAGTGGATAAAGGTGTCATGTAACATTTTTTAAAATTTGCTTTTTGCATTAAACTCACCTTAAGGAGTAATTCTTTTATTCTGTGATTATTTTGTTGCAAAAGCAAGATAATAACAAACTAATTAAACCAAATATTCAAAATTTCAATAAAGTAGAAGGTCCCAATAAAAAATGTTTAAAGTCAATTTTCTCCATACAATGATTTTGTTACATGGCACCTTTATCCATTTGTCCATTTGTGCCTTCAGTTGTTAACGAGTCCAAAACAATTATAGCTTTACCGTATTTTAGAAGTAGAGACATCGTCCCAGCGTAGAATAGGTTAAAACGTAAAAGTGGTTAGCTCAGATTGGGCCTATAAGCCAGTAATATAGCTTTGGTTCGTCTAACCACAGATTGCCAATCTCGGACCACTTTTGTGGTATCTGGCATGGTCTAAGCTTGGTCTCAGGCAGGAAAATGGGATGAAGGCTGAGCAACTATCCTCAATCCAGAGTATAAGGTCCATCGAAATTAAAAAATAATTAGCAAAACGAAACGCCCTTGTATGGCCGGGAATCTGAGGGGCCATGAGACGTCTTGGCAGAGTCGACGCTTATGCAACCAGAGTTACGCGTCCATGTAAAAAAGCAGGATCGGCATTGCATTCAAATATTGACGCGCTGTAGTTGCAGCTGTTCGTCTCCTGGGACCCCGTTTATCTTAGATACTAAACACAGAGGGAATATCGCATAGATATTTGCTAACACTGGAATATATTAAAGATAAAGTGTACCAAAAACTCCAAGGTCTTCACCAATCCACTGCCTTCTTGACTACCAGGTATTGTCTTGCTGGATGCTACACGGTAGCTTTAAAGAAATCTCTCCCCTAACCTTGAATTGACGCGTCTCTTAGGTGTCTTATAGGATTACCTGCTACCGAGACTCCACGAAGTCCCTTATTCCGCGCAAAATTAATTGGGGAGCATTGTGGTGTATTCAATTACGGTTGTACGCCCTGCGTTCATTATACTAATACCCCTGGCTATTATGCAAAACGTTCCGTATATGTTTCATTGTTATTTCAGAGGGTCCACAAGAAAATTTGATGATCTTGAGGATGATGTTATTAATAATGTTTCGTTAATATACCTCCATTCGTTAAGACGAAAGTTGACAGACACATGCAGTCCACGTACAAGCTAAGGATGAAGTGACGATACCCACGTGTACGTGTTTGCATCTGCAGTACATCAAAGAGGCTTTTGAATATGTTTACAGACCGGATTATGTACATATGTGTAGTTAGAATTAAGCATATTTCAGACAGTTATTGCATAATTTACCTAACAATCACAATGTGTTTTTATAGTTTTTAAAAGATTGAAGATGATTGAAGATAACTTATGAATCGAAACGTTATGATTTCAAAAATTGTCAAACGTCAAAATAAATTTGAAAGACCTTTTAAACCAGCTTACTCGGTACCCGTTGTCATTGAAAATTTTCAAGAGGATGACCGTGGAGGGCAGAAGGTGAAAGGGGGTGGAGTAGTTTTTGGTTAAGAAGTTGTCATCCTTGACAAATCTTTGGACGTGTCTTGGGGTTTTTTCTTTTCGATAAATCCGTGGTTGGAGGTTTTCAAATAAACACCCTGTATAGTGTTACATAAGACAATAAGCATTTAAGGCGTCAACAAGGCTGAAGTTAAAATTTTAGGTACGCAATCATCCGTACTATAACACCTAGTTGCAGCTGTTGCTTAGCAACCAATAAATGGGAACAGCTATCCTGTTCCGTGAGCATACAGTTCTTTTCCTGGTTCTTGACAGGTCACGGTGAAGCTGCATGAACCATGGAGTTCTTATACAACCTTTTAATAGTCATAAGCAAAGACATAAACATACACAATCACGTTCGGGTAAGCATAAGAATACAAGCTAAAAGTTATGAACTTTGATCTCTTTAAGCTCATGACTATAATTATGACATGTTGTATATTTATACGCGTTCATAAGGAATTCCGACTTCAACTGCAATGCTTACTATATGTCTCCCTCACACATGCATCATGCAATCGGCCTCTATACGTATATGCGGAAGTGCGTTTATGTAAGCTCCCGGACATGGTTTTTATCTTTGTCTCGCCGCCATTAACATTTTCTTGTTAAAGTATGAGCACCTCAACAATCTTCCACACTTCCACAATTTATTTTTTTTTTCAGGAAGCTAATGTGCAGTAGCAATCTAGAAATACTCCAGCATTTCTGAAGAAGAGAAAATATTATGGAAATCAAGGAGGCCATAAAGGCGTCTTACAATTGTAGGAACGACTGTCGATACGGCCCTTAGACACATAGTTAACTACCATATGCATGGATCCGCAAGGCGTTCATTTTTGAGATACAGGATCGAATTTCTTCTATACTTATTATTTTTTCAATATTTTCTTAAATATTGTCGATTCTTAGAAATAAATTAATTTATCTCTAGCGCATCTAGCAGACATTGTTTGCGCAATGTATGTATGAGTCTCTCACAATTCAATGAATTGCTTAAGACCATGCAGCGATTTGCTGATATTGTAGCCAATATTCTACGAAGAAGAAGCGCATCCTATTACACCCCTTTGCTTTCGAATTATTTTGATTCCGAGTAACCGATGTTATCAAAAGACACTGCCTTCCATTTCAAACCTTTAATTTGTCTTCATCTTTGACTTTCAAGAAACTTGATTTTGCTGCAAATTGAGTTTTCAAGAAAAGCACAGATTTTTTGAAAAGAGAAAGCGATTATAAAACAAGGAATCACCTGCTTTATTCTTCTATAAAAGTTGAAACATCACATACAACTTTAGAGCTGTACTATTATTTGTTAACGAGCTATGACTGAAGAAAAAATTCATTTTTTGACAAAAAGAAATTGATATATTTGACAGTGACAAGAGTTGTCACGAATGACATAAGACATGAAATGCATAGAACATGATAGTTCAGACGTAGAAGCGGCGTTGCCGAATCAACAAATACAAGTTAGTTAATCAGAACTTGATAAGCATTTTTTCCGGCATTTTATATTTAACTTCTTAGCAACAGTTATGCAACTTGAAAGTTAAGGATTGAAAAAACTTGCCCTAGAACATTCTAGTAAAATACATCTCGCTTCGTGGATGTTGTTTCTGATGAGAAGACGGTATTATAATTACTCGAGGTTTCCGGAACTTGATGAACAGCTTGGAAAAGCTTTCCATATTCGCAATTCAAGATTCACCAAGAGCTGGACAGACAGTGGTCAGTAGGTCAAAATAATAAAGATTTCAAACTGGAAGTATGGAGGTATGGAAGATAAAGCTTGACTTAGCTTAAGGTTGACCTTAGCAGGGCGATACAACCGGACATTAAGCTTCTAAAAAGTTTCTCAAACACAATTTTACTTATAAACTATCTATTACGGTATAAGGCAACTACAAACTAATACAGTAAAAAATAAAAAAAGATTCACACGGGATATGTAAAAATAATTTAACAAATATATAAAACTTTCTTGAAAACATGGGGCTATGTACAAAAACAATGTTAGTCCTAAGCTGAAAGCTTAGGAAACATGAGCGACAACCTCTGGACTCTTGGGCCTGCTGGTAAATGGGCTGGTGATGAGTCGAGCCACATTCTGAAGTACATTGATCGGGATCTGAAATAAAAAAAATCGTAAGAAACCACTTTATTTAATCGTATTTAGACCATGCTTTAATGGGGCCGAAAAAGAAAAGGTTTTAGATGACAGGAAGAAAAACTTGATAAGTAGCCACGGTAATCCGTGACGAAGTGTTTCAAATGGACTAGGTAGGTCATCGACTTTGTTCTTCTAGTATCTCACAAAGAAAACTGAATATTGGTACTACCAGTAAGCCGAGTATCGTCATTGTAATACATAAATACTTAGGTTCCTACAGATAAAGTGTGCAGAAGTATTCTTCTATTTTCATTCATTCTTACTAGGTATCGTGTTTCACGTGCGATTCTGTTATATTCTTCTCGATTAGAAAAACAACACTGTTTCAAGTAGGTTAGAAAGTTCAAGTCACGAAAACCTTCTTATTTATCTTTTTTGTATGACATAATATGTATTAATTAATACGTAACCTTGTACCTATATGTTATCTATATTTAGCTAAGTTGTCCAGTAAAACATAACTTAGGATTTTCATTATAGGAAAAACAGGTACCTCATCCTTGCTGTTATGGCTAGGAATAGAACAACGAACAAGCCTGCATAGTGAGAAAACGGTCTGTATACCTAATAGTATGCCTTCGTGGGTTCATAAAGGATACACACATGTCATCAACTAACTTTCAACATAATTATTTTCAGGTGCACAAATTATATAACCATGTTCTTAATTGATCCATCTTTATGAGGTCATTATATAATATTTGTAATGGGCAGCTAGAAACGAAACAGTCTTTTTCTTTTGATTAGTATCATTACTTTCTTCATTTGGTCGCCTGCCGTGCAATGAAACCAACAACGTCGATAAAAATGTAGCTACACACATATTTTGTAAGCTTCTACTAGTATTTTTTTACCCCACACCCTAACAAATCAAGAAAGTATCAACCGTACAAGGACTTTAACAAAGTAATCCGAATACAGAATTTTTTCAAAACATGCGGGAAAAAAATACGAAAATGATTTTTAAAAATGGACATTTACGATAATAACTGTTTTCCTTAGCGAGAATCACATCTAAAGCTACTTCTTCTAATAGACAATTGAACTATTTCAGATATACCAAGATCCTTTTTTTATAGGGTGATATTTAGCAGTTATCTAATTTTTTGAAAAACTTTTTGGAAACTAGTAACATTGAACAGCCTCAAAGCATGGATTTGGAGGTCAAGCAAGCCGATTTTCAAACCTGCTGTGGAGGTACTCTTAAAACCTGTTTAAAAACATTTTAAATACTCGGAGTTTCAAAATACTTGTACTTAAACTTAAAAATGCTTATTGAATGTATACCTTTAAATATTATTTTCGTTATTGTTAAAATATAATAGATAGTAAGCCAACAAATTTTTATATATATATATATAACGACAAGTAGGAAAATAATGGGCAAAATCCGCAAAAAGGAGGAAAGTGGATTCAGATTCTGTTTATATATATATACAGGGTGTCCCAGAAGCCGACGTCAAGCCGAAACCGGGTGATAGGGAAAGTCATAACAGCTATCAGAAAAATATTTAAAAAAATTTTATGTATGTGTTTTGAAAATTATAGGTCTTTGAAAAAGATATATAAATTTCACACCCTACGGCAGTCAACTCCTGTTACTACAAATATTAACCTTTTTTGGATTTTATTTTTACAGTGTAATGATGAATAATGCATCTTCAAACTGGTGTCTCAACCTTACTGCCAACTTTTCTCGTTCAGGAAAAATTGCCACTTATTTCCCAACCAAGTATTCCAAAGTAAAACTTTGCTCAACTTTAACTGGCTGTACTGGAAAAAATGTACTACGAGAGTTTGGCAAGTAACCTTAAAAGTTGGCGCATTTAATAACGATTCCAAAATGGTATAACACTTAGAAGATTACCTACTCGTTAACTTATGCATAATTTTTATTTGAAAAAAAACTGATGAAAATTTTTCAAAATTTCCTAATTAAACAGCGACTATTAAAACGCACAAGGACCCTTAAGGATAACTGTATGCACAACAGTGGGCATCAAAATGCTGCTGATGATGATTTACCTTTACAGCAAATGCTCAAACTGTTTTCCTTCAGCCGCAATACACGCTCGACATCTTTTTTAAAAAAAGATCCGGTTATTAAACGAGCGAATCCACGGTTATTAACAAACTCAGCTGCTTCCAATAGTCTTTGCTGTAGTTCAGCTACATTTTGAATCGTCTTGAAATACACTTTTTCTTTTACAGTTCCCCAGTAAAAAAATTTAAAGGATTCAAATCAGGTGATCGGGCTGGCCACGGTATTGTACCAGACCGCCTTATCCATCTGCCTTGATCGAGATACTCTCTCACTGAGAGTGCATAGTGCGCTAGGCAGCCATCATGCTGAAACCACATGTCCCAGTAAATACTCAGTGGCACGTCCACCAATACATTTTGTACATGATTTTTCAAAAAATCCAAATAAACTTCAGCAGTCAAAGTCTCTGGGAACTCAAGCGGACCGATTATTTTACCATTTAAAATTAATGTCCAATGGTTTATCTTGAAGCGATATCTTCTCTCATCAAATGTGGGTTTGCTACTTGCCACTCGTGTAAGTTATGCAGGTTCATGTACCCATCTTTCTTAAATGTGGTCTCATCCGACCATAAAATTTTTTCAAAGAACTGTGGATCTTTCCTGTGTCTTTCTAACATTGTGCGACAAAAAGCAACTCGGGGTCGTAATCCCGGGGCAGGAGAGGTTGAACACACTGTATGTGGTATGGATGAAGCACATCACTTACTTGCTATTGCACACTTTGATACCGATCAGTACTCCTTCGTTTACTGCGCATCTTTACATGTTCGTGCTTGTTGATTTCGTACTGTTACTAATTTTGGATTCGTGAACTGGACTGTTGATCGCTTGAGATTTGGATTTGGACTGTTTAATTGCTCTTGAAAACAACATTTGCTTTCCTTAGACTATCTTTGATAGTGTGATTGTGCAGTGCCGCTATGTCCGTGTACACCGTACAAGAATATGCTACCATGCATCTCATTTATGGGGAATGCAGATGCAACGCTAGTGATGCAGCGAGACTTTACTGTGAGAGGTACCCGAATGCAGCTCGTCATCCAGATCATCGAGTGTTCACAAATGTGCAACGCTTACTGTTCTCAGAGGGCCAACTACCAAACCAATCACACGGTGAGAGAAGATCTTTCCTTCCTTACGAAGACGTGGTGCTAGGAGCTGTCGAAGAAGACCCGAGTACTTCAGTTCGTGCAATAGAACTAAAAATAGGTGTGCCCAAAAGTACAGCCCATAGAATCTTGCAAAAAAACGTGCTCCATCCATACCACGTAGTTGCTTTTTGTCGCACAATGTTAGAAAGACACAGGGACGATCCACGGTTCTTTGAAAAACTTTTATGGTCAGATGAGACCACATTTAAGAAAGTGGCACGTAGCAATCCCACATTTGATGAGAGAAGATAAATCTCAATATCGCTTCAAGATAAACCATTGGACAGGAATTTTAAATGGTAAAATAATCGGTCCGTTTGAGTTCCCAGAGACTTTGACTGCTGAGGTTTATTTGGGTTTTTTGCACCAGATTTGAATCCGTTAGATTTCTTTTACTGGGGAACTGTAAAAGAAAAAGTGTATTTCAAGCCGATTCAAAATGTAGCTGAGCTACGGCAAAGACTATTGGAAGCAGCTGAGTTTGTTAATAACCATGGATTCGCTCGTTTAATAACCCGATCTTTTTTAAGAAGATGTCGAGCGTGTTTTGCGGCTGAAGGAAAACAGTTTGAGCATTTGCTGTAAAGGTAAATCATCATCAGCAGCATTTTGACGCCCACTGTTGTGCAAACAGTTATCCTTAAGGGTCCTTGTGCGTTTTCATAATCGCTGCTTTAGGAAATTTTGAAAAATTTTCATCAGTTTTTCTTCAAATAAAAATTGTGCATAAGTTAACGAGTAATCTTCTAAGTGTTATATCATTTTGGAATCCTTATTAAATGCCCCAACTTTTAAGGTTACTTGCCAAACTCTCGTAGTACATTTTTTTCCAGTACAGCCAGTTAAAGTTGAGCAAAGTTTTACTTTGGAATACTTGGTTGGGAAATAAGTGGCAATTTTTCCTGAACGAGAAAAGCTGGCAGTAAGGTTGAGACACCAGTTTGAAGATGCATTATTCATCATTACATTGTAAAAATAAAATCCAAAAAAAGTTAATGTTTGTAGTAACAGGAGTTGACAGACTGCCGTAGGGTGTGAAATTTCTATATCTTTTTCAAAGACCTATAATTTTCAAAGCACATACATAAAATTTTTTAAAATATTTTTCTGATAGCTGTTATGACTTTGCCTATCACCCGGTTTCGGCTTGACGTCGGCTTCTGGGACACCCTGTATATATATATCCGTAAGTATAGAATAATTAAATGTAGATAGCTATTTAGGACTGTCAACGTAGGAAAATACTTCGCCGCCTGACCTTATCGATTAGTTAATGTTAACAGAAAAGATCTTAAAGGTTTCTAAATAAGCTACACGAAGTTTAACATTCACCTGACACCGTGAATGTACGAAAACTGAATGCTTCTTTATCACCAAACAATACACGCATTCACCACAAAAATTTAACAGAAAAACCTGACCATTTTATCACTTGTTGTTCATGGCAAAACTAATGAATTCTAATAAACATACGTAAGTCTTTACCTTTTTTTGTCACTCAGTATAGAACATAATAAAACCAAACAGCCCACAAGTTCTTCATAAAATGCTATCGTTTCAAAGTAAATTGAAGCTAATCCATTTTAATACTACAATAAGAGAAAAACTATTGAAAGCTATTAACACCTTTTGATGATCTTATTAGATTATTTGAAACCTGCTTTGAATGCTAAACAGCGTTTTTAAGTTCTGGCAGTATATATTCAAGGTAACCTTAGTAGCCATTATCTTTTCGTCTATCACAATAAAACCGTTTCAAACCTCAAATAGATATAAAATGTTTTTATGGTGGTACTTGGGTAGATATTGGAGCAACTATATCGTCAGTTTTGAAATTGAATCGTTTCTCCAGTTCATTATCACCACTGGACACATTTTATCAACATGCTCTTTCTGCTAAATAGTGGACTATTTCAAGATTGCAAAAGTACCAAAAGCGGCCAGGTCGATAATCATTGATGCCAAATATAATTCAGAGTTTTTTTATGCGTCTTGTTATCGTAACGTACATTATGTCATGTCATGCATTTTGGGCAACGCTATTTAGATACAAACATCCATACTTTGAATTTCCCCTTTGTTTATTCAAGCATGCGGTCGATTTGTTATTAAAATTCGAAAGTTCATTGCGACCAACTATTACTCAGTGCCGTAGCGCAAAAAAAAATCGCAAAACGCGGTGCAATATTAAATTGCTGTTAGCAATTTCATTGTATATATGGTTGAATAAGATTAGTTAGGACTCTTTGAAGGTCAGATACATCGCCAAGACGTCGAGTTCTATAGTTATCAGCGACTTCGATCCATATACACAGAAAACTGAATGTAATGTGACGGGTTCTTGTAGCAAAATTTCATCAAGTAGGTTGACTCTGCATTTCCCTCGTAACGCTGACATAAGTTCATAAAGCATACTGTGCACAAGTTAACCCCTCGGAGGAAAATCTTAGCTACGGAAAGGTATAACAAAAAAAAGGCGAACAAACCTCAATGCAACACTGATATTAACTGGGTATAGATATTTTTGTTCAATTCTGAAAGAATAAGTCGTATGTAAGAAGAGCAGTCTTATTTTACTACTACTAAATCACACTGCAGCCGATTCTCTTGTACAAAAATATAAAACTCGAGTGAGGAGTCTGAAAATGTATATCTTGACTTTTTTTGGAATATGTTATCAGTGTAACTACACCGAACAACGTCATTAACGGGTGACTTTCTTTGATCGCTCATTCTATCTCTACCAGTTGTCCAGTTCCTGTCTCTATTCTATAGTTGAAAGCGCAATGCAATCAAATAACGAGTTCATGTGCTAAGTAACTTGGAGTGACCAGATGTCCCAGAGCAAAAGTTTCAGCAATATTCACGTGTTAGACAAAATCTCCTCTAGCAAATCTTATTAAATGGTTATTTCGACCTATCCGACGTTATGTATTCAGAACGGCGTAATCCCCACATTGGATCCAGTATCATAATTGAGAAAAAAATACAAAATTTTATGCATGACATATTTCAGCTAAAGGATATCGGGCATACCAAAATATAATTTTTTAGCGATTATTATAAAAATAGTAGTAGAAAAGACTCTTTAGGTTTTCAATATCGGTCTAGCGATGACGCAGTTATGAGAAACGAAAAACTGCAGGAAACAGTTGCAAGGGGCATAATATTGGAAAAGCTTACCATATTTTTGAACGTTTTTCAGCATACTAGTAGTGCTTACTTCAGGATATAAGTTAAGGCATTTAGCGGGCCAAAAATATTTCATATTGTGTCTCATATGAATTTCTCTTATTAACTGAGTGCCGCAGATGGAGTGGTATTTACAGCCCATACAGCTTAATAGTTTTTGACATTATGAGGAGTGTTGTTTCCGTCACTGGATATATTAAAATTTTATAATATTAAAATGGCAGATTTTAACTGCATACCAATGATACAAACCTGAACTTTCAAATTTCTGTTTGACTTGCTGCAATCAGATGAATAGATTCGTCCTGATATCACAACTAATACAGGGTGCGCCATCTTTTATGTCGGTATTGAAACAACGAATGACTTTGATATTTACCAACCGAGTGATTTGGTTAACGTGTTTCTGAAACGTCAGTTTACTACAATTTTAGTCATGAATCGCTTTAAACCGAAATAGTCACAATGTACTTTGAAAATCGTCGTTCAGTTGTGTTAACGCGACGTGCATATTATCGTCGAAAATATCGTGGCAAGCAGGCACCGTCTGACAACACTATCCGTCGTTTGGTTTCGAATTTTCTTGAGTGGGAGATCGTCAACATACCGTTCATTAACGACCAAGACGTTCCAATGAATTGGTTGAAGCGGTCAGAGACAGCGTTGCCCAGAACCCAAAAGTGTCGTAACGTCACCGCGCTCAGCATTTTCGTACCAGTTGAACCACGTTGCGGCGCATTATGAAGGATGATTTGTTTCCTTATAAGGTGCACTTAACACAAAAAATATTGCCGACTGACCGTCCACGTCGCTTGGAATACGCCCAAACGCACGCATGGTTGATGCTGAACCTGAGATCCACGAAATGCCGTTGCATGACCGGAAAGTGACTGTTTGGGCCGGCGTTTGTGACCATCATTGGGCCAGGTCTCCAGATTTGACTTTACCGGACTTCTTCTTGTGGGATTATTTGAAAAGTCAAATGTACTCCAGTATGCCCCAGACCACTGGAGAACTCAAGGCAAAGATTCGCACCGCAATCGCCGCTATACCACCAGAGATGCTCGAAAAAGTAATGGAAAACACAGCAATACGAGCACATTTTGTTTTGGCCAATAAAGGTGTCCAATTGATATATGTTGAGTTCATAAACTAGTCTCAATAAATTGTAAAGGACCATATTTAATAAAAATACCCTATATATAGAAATCAGTTTTTCGTTTTCAAAGTTATTTCATGTTTACATACCGACATAAATAATGGCGCACCCCGTATTTATTTTGTTTACGAAGCATACTCGCTATTACCGATGCGCTCATCCGAAAATGGCATACCGTAGTTACTGCTCTGGCATGGTGATACCGTGGTAAGTGCCGACGAGGCGGCGTGGTGCGACAGGAAGGCGATTTGAGAACCAATCTGGTCTGTTTCACTTGAACGCCGCCAGATGGGGCATCAAGCAGCCTGAAAGCAGTGGCGTGGATAGGATTGAATTTGCCTCTAGCAGTCGATCCTGAAAGTTGGCTGACAGCTGGTGCTATAGACTAAAGGGCGCTGCACAATTGGCCGGGAACGTAAAAGGGAACGTAAACGGAAACAGGGGAGAACATCATTTTGATATTATCCGTACAATTATGTTACATGTTCGACAAAAGGGAAAGGGCGGAAGAGTTGGTCAAGATTCAACTTTTCCATTCCATCGTCTTCTCGGAGCCAATCAGAATACTTGGATCGTGTACATGTTCATAAGCTATGGTTAAATTCCTAAGTGGGGCGTTTTCCGTTTTGCTTATTTGGTCTGTGTTTACGGGTAATGACGCTTCGGTTACATACAAATACGATTATGAATGAGGAATTATTAATACAATTAGTTGTACATCTTTGCACCAAAAGGGGTGAAGCAATACGAAGACGATAAAATGAAAGCAAATAGTTCTTCTATTTTCTTCTTTTGTCATTAAGTACAAGACACATTGCAAAAAAAGGACGCAATGAGAAACTGTTCTTCAAAATCGATTTTTCATTTTATGAGTTAAACAGTTGCACAGAATAAAGTTAGGTTAGGTGTAAAAATGCTGTCACAGTATATTATTTTTCACGAGTATCCATTACGGTAGAACGACAGCTGATTATCTAGTAATATTTTAAAATTCCCCATATCGGTAAAGGGCACATAATTCTGACGGATCCGTCAATGCCAGGTAGACAGATCCATATTTTGTTTTGGTTTTTTGTACGCTACAGATTTGTCTTGTACTTGCTAAAAGTTCTTTTATTTAGAAACGTTAATTTGCAAACAAAAAACCATACAAACAAGTTTTACTAGATTTACATTCGATATTCATTATTGCCAACGATGTAGGCTAAGACAAAAATGTCACTTGCTGATCAGCTGTTCACCTAAGTAGACGCCAAAGCGTGACGGATACTCCTGAAATAGGGTATAGCTAATCAATAATTGTGCATCTGTAAAAACGTCTCGTTACCGCCCTGGTTCTCGTTTACGTTCTAGCTTCCGTTCCCAGACTGTTGTGCAGCGGCCCGAATTGGAATGGAGGACATGCGAATCCCGCCGACGCCCATTTTTCCTTTGTCGCAACTTTTTTACTAAACGTACTCGTTACTAATTGATATTGACACGTGCAAGATACTCAGAGAATCTAATTGACTCCTTTTGCTGATCCGTCATGCATTATTCACCTGGAAAATGTCATCGATAAGCCTGGCAAACATTCCTCCCGCTCTTGGTGGTTTGAAGGGTGTATTCTCCGTAGTGGCCGGAGCTACGGGCTGTGCAGGATGCCTGGTATCAGCCCCGAGAGTGATTCCACTGATCTGCACGCTGGACCCTTCGTGGCTAGCAGGTTGAAGTTGATGTTCGTTGGGTTGTTGGGCGTACACTGGCGATAAGGGCTCGACCTTCTTTTCTTCTGATACTGAGTTGATGGCTATGTCGTTTACTGTCGCCTGAAAAAGTACACAATTTAAAGAAGGAAAGGTTGTCTGATCAAGTCCACAGCCTTGAGCGCAAAAGAATAGAATAATCCCAAATTTTTACAGACGTTGACGTTTTTCAAGGAAGTTTCTGAAAGTGCGGAAATAAAGCAAAGTTGAGACGTCACCTGTGATTAGCTTCACAAATCGCGTTACTGCGGCTACGGCAGCGAGGAACTACAGCTTTCCGGCATCTTTGAATGACACATCAGCATACGATTGTCACTCAATGGGGTGCTAAGTCCCCACCGTTATTTGCAAAAGTTGCATGAGTTAAGGTCAGGCAGTACAGCGAATAGTGAAACTACTGATAGGCAGCATGTCACCTTTGTTTTATTTCAGCACATATTGAGTTTTTTATACTAATTTCCTCTTGTTCGCTTTCTGTCACCTGTCTCCAAGCGACTAGACCTATACCGTACTGATGATTGCCAAAAAGCATGAAACAACGTTGTACACTGTTGGTTACGATCGCAGAGACGGCACGCAAACATAATATTCTATTCAGCCTGAGTTTGTGAGTGCATCCGTTCCCTCCAAGATATATTCATCGAAAAGTTAGCTTTGTCCTTGGATATAAGCCTGATGGACGGCAACGAGACTTTCCCACTTTTTCTGTCGAGAATAACTCTATCAGTGTTTAGGTATTCAGCTCCCGAAAGACAAGAGAACCACGCCTATCTTCTTTTAGCGATTCTACTCTACAAGAATAGTGGTCTTAGATACTCGAGATTTGTCAACCATTTGCTCTTGAGAATATTAACAAACATCAAGTAGCTAGCACGAGCCATCCACCGTACCTACTCTGTGACGCAGTATAATTATGTTGAAAATTACCCGTATCAAGACTATAGAACCCATGGACACTTTTTTTCTCCGTGGATATGTACCATTTTGAAAAAATCAGCTTCCCAACAAGGTCGGTAGCGTATAGCAGATGCGCTATGAATTGACCCCATCTTAACTTTTTAGCATGACCTTTTAAAAATAACGTTATATACAAAACTTGTAGTGTCTTATATAAAGTTTTTCTGTCATGTATTTTTTGTATCTTAAAAGTGCTGTCGAATAATATGCTTGATTAATTACTGTAGGGAAAAACTGAAACCTTATATTTGTAGGTCGTTAAATCGTAATGCCGCTATCTCTTTTAACACACGTATTGCACGCTCTCCGGACTTCTCTCTCATATACATATATTACGTCAGTGGTATTTGGTTTTCAGTGTATGTGACATAGGAAATTTGATCTTTTGACCAAACTACTGATAATAAATATGATAATTCATACATATCTGCAATGAGTGAAACACCGACTGCCATTTTCACTAAAATTATACAGGGCTTAATACAACTATATTCAATAGTACTTTAAGAAAAGACTTTTTCCGAAAAACTAATATTAGAGCATACATCTTGATTAAAAAACATTTGTTTCCATACGGTCATACAAAAATTTTGAAGGGGGTCAATTTATAGCATTTACACAGAAAGATGTGTATATTGGTATATGTATCAATATCAATCTGTAACGTTAAATACTAAAATGGAACTGAAAAGCGCAAATAAAAATGGAACCGAAAAAAATTTGAATATGAAGTTCTAGGTACAACTAGCAACCTGCCAAAAAGTTCGTAAAAATAAAAATTGAAATAATAAAGCAAATCATTTACAAAGCATTGTTAAAGTTCCACAAAAGCCACATGTCATTGTTATTAGTCATAAAACACACTGTACAAAGCATTTCGGTATACTATCTATTGGTAAGGTGAGGACACAGATGAGTGAGAACTTTATTTGGCTTTTTGCACAATTACATGGAGGCCAATTTTGGCTGATGGGGAGCAAGCAAATGACAAAATATAACAATAACTTCGTATCAAAGTAAGCGAATGGGGTTAATTATTACCTAATGCTTTGTTAATAAAAAATATCAACAGGAGATTCACTTAGAGGTCGCGAATTTTTATAATTGGTAGTAAAACTACTTGTTGTACACAATATTCTATTCTGTCTTGTTTTTCGTAGACTAAGAAAACAATTAAATAGGTTATCAGGAAAAATCTAATTATCCGTAATGCATATTTGGTTTAAGTATACTGAATTTTACGAAACCAGTTTAACTGAAAAAAAACTATTGAACTGAAAGTAATAAACCATGTATCTTTCCCATTAATATTGTTCAATTAATTGAGACAAGTTTGTTTAAGTGGGAGAAGTACATTTAAAAAAGTAAATTTTTACTGCATATAGTTGAACATTTCGATTAAGATAAGTAAACTGTTCAACTGAACAGCGATTTGGCAGAACTCGGTTCTGCTTCCGTGAATAATCCGGAGGTAGGGTCAAGTGGTGCAAAAATGATACAGCCGAAATTTCGGTCAAAAACAAGACATTCAATTTTTCCCAATATCAAAAAACAATAACATTGTAAAAAATACGTTACAAATTACTTCCACATATATACAATTGAAATATGTAATGAATAATAAATAAACGCAAACACAAACATCGAGAAAAAAACTATCGCATCTGATTGTGCATTTTGCTTAAATAATCTTTTAAATTGTATTTACAAACTTTTCCTGTTGCGCCGCTGTACGTGATCGTAGAGACTCGGCAAGTATCGCGTTTTCAAAATAACAAATGCGGCTATGATATTGCATATCGAATTTAGTCTATTTTTATTTGTTGGGAAGCAGGCACGTCGTCAATAACAGTTGCAAAAACGAGACACCACAAATTTTAAAAACAAGACACCTGCCAGGTAAAAAACAAGACAGCTTTTATTCCATTGATAATAATGCCAAAGGCTTACGTTCCCAAAAAAGCGCCCCTACGACAAAAGAAACATGGAAACAGCCCTAAACCTAATAGATAATGGCACTTTATCTCTTAGAAATGCAGCTAAACCGTTTAAAATTGACAAATCTGCTCTTTCGAGAAGACGTACTCGTTCACTTGGTAAACAGGGAAGAAAAACTTCTCTAACCAAAGAAATGGAAGTAGACTTAAGTGATAAGATAAAAATTATGACAAAATGGGGGTTTGCTCTCACTAAACCAGAGATACAAGCAATAGTTCAAACCTATGTACAAGAAAACCACCGTACTACCCAGTTTAAGGAAGGAAAGCCTGGGAAAGACTGGTTTAAAAATTTTTGTAAGCGCAATAGACTAAGTCAAAAAAACGCAAAAAACGCAAGTTTACTACGTGGCACAAATCCTTAAGTTTTTAAGAGCGATGTGGAAGTAAAATATCTGAGGCGCAAAGGATTTGAATTTATTTTTCCGGCCATCGAGGAAAAGTACTTCATCGACAAAAGTAACATAGAAATGCAACTTCCTCAGCCAGAAATAGAAAGTAAGACTTGTCGTATCTCTCAGCAATATTGGTCTACTATCGACTTTGAAAAATACGTCGTTCAATAATATGTAGTACAAAATACGTTAGAATAATAATTTTTCTACTTTAGCTCTTAAAATCCTATTGAAAATCTTGTTTTGCCCCTTTTTTGAATTAGGTATGGTTTATTTAACTTGTTTTTGGATTTGTTTTCTTTTTAGTTTAATAAACATAGTTTTGTATTTAATTATATGAGTTTTCTTTAAGAACGTTGTCATAATTTAAAACCTAACTATGTTATTTGACTTACTAAATGCTTTAAACCCTTGCAGTGTGTCTCGTTTTTATTCCCCAGTCTCATATTTTGCCACACTGATGTAAAATGACTAAAAGGCCAGAAAATACAGTGTCTTGTTTTTAACCTATCACTGTCTCATTTCTAGCCTAAATAGTGGTTAAAAACGAGACACGGTTTTTTAACAAAACGCCCTTCATTATGAATATTATGAACTTTTTTAACGTGTATATACGTGTTATAATTACTACATGGCTTTCTGTATACAGGGCAATATAACAAAGCCTTAAAGTCAGGTTTTCTGTTGACAAAAAAATTAAAAGATTTAAAAATCGTCTCGTTTTTGCACCACTTGACCCTATGTGAGAGACACGGTTCGGTTAAACTTTGAACTCGTCGTTTTCGTGACTTCTCAAGTATAAAAAAAGTTTAGTTTAAAATATTTTTTGAGTGTCCTTACCAATATTTAGTTGTATTCTATATTCTGAAATGTTAAATGTACTTTACCTCAGTATTCACGTAGTAATTTGACAACCTAAGAAGCTTGGATGACTCCATGTCAATGACATATGTGACTTTCTTTTTGGTATCCTAAAATTACATGGGGCCATCAATTATTACTACTCACGATAAATGTACAAGTATGATATCATAACAAAGTACTAAGTACTATTTCAGTTGGACCTTCGTTAAGAACACCCATACTATAAAAGGCTCACAAAAGTTGCTTTAGTATGACTGGGGAAGGGACGTTATGATTTCAGTCGAAACACGTATGAACCATAAAGAAAGTCCAGTGCAGTAGAAAATGGGAATCCAGCAATTCCAAAACGATTCTTATTGAAAGAAATCTGAAGGATGCATGCAAGTGGCTTACAAAATGAAAACCCCCGCTTCCGCATGCTAAGAAAATGCCCGTAGTATGACACAAAACAAGCTGCTTACAAGAGTGCTGCTATAACGAAGATTGAACCAGATACACAGGTCTGCGCTCTATTTCAGAAGGGATATTAAAACCATCGAGGTCTATAAGCGGAGTTCTTGGTCCTAAAGATAACTGAAATCGCATCTATAAATGTTTGCATCTGTAGGTCTTGGAACATGTTTTTTAAACTTCCGTAGAGGTATTTTTTATTCTGTTATCATTGTTTAAGGGCCACAAGCTCCTAATTTTGGCGTTTTTGTTCAAAAGTCACCTATTTGTGAACATTTGACTTGTTATTTCGAACTTCGAGCTATTAAAAATCCGCCAAATACCAAATGATAAACATGTTTCTTTCAATGCAGAAACAACCGCGTACGCAGAAGAATAAATACTCCTTATTTGAACCCCCTGGATTTCTTTTTGTGGGGCACTTTCAAACAACTAGAATATGCTGAACAATTAATTTTGTTGATCAGCTACAAAAAGAATAGATAGTATGGGTTTTTGTCAAATTCAAGCCACAACAAATTTTGCGGAAATACGTTTTTCTTTATTAAAAAGATGTTAGACCTTGTATCCGTCAGAATGGTGGTATTTTGAACATTTATTCATTTTTGCGAAAGCAATGCACTCTTGGAAAAACACAGATTAATTGTTTGTAGCAATTTGATGGTAAAATTCGAAAAATTACGCGTGGAGTACTATTTTTATTTAGAAAAAAATGTCGCTAATCCCCTGCATCTCCGCCACTGGTGCACGTTAATTTGAGTGAAGACTTTGAATGTGGACATATTTAGGGTAAATCCATATACCAAATTCTTGTTCATTCCAGTTGACAGTTTTTTAAATACTAAAAGAAATTGTTTTGTATTTTTAAACTTCAACACCCCTTATCTTTTAAAAAATGTTACATATAAGACCCCCTTAAAATGCGGTCCTGTGTTTGATGTTTTATTTTTGGTCACGACTTGTGAATCGCCCTGTACATTCTCTGTCAATACTCAGTATTCTGACTCTTCGACGGATCGAGCTCAATGGTGGCGCGACGTCTATCTTTATCATACGCAGCACGTCGAGGAGTTTTGGGCCAAAAACGTATAAAATTGTTTTTGTTAAATGTAACTATCAAATGCAATTATACAGATATTAAATTGAATTATTATGTGTTGAAAGGATGAACTTTTGTGCGAATTTATGTGAGTTTCAGTGTGGATAAATAATATTAAAATAAAATTTGCATTAATGGGTCTTTCCTTTGAAAAAATGAGATGAATAGATTGGAAAACTACAAAAGGCAGTAAATTGTTTTGCAGAGTATATAAGCAGTAAATTACATGATACTGCTCTTTGATTTACAACAAGGATCGAATGTTATTTACTTTAGGCCTCGGCCACAATTGTAGACCGAAATCCACTTTTGTTCTGTCTTAATAATACTACTTATTTAGTTCGAAAAATCCAGAATTTTTAACTCAATTTTCTCAGACTTCGATTTTCACGTCTTACTGTCGCTTACCCAGTACAACCGTATAGACCCTGGTCTTCGTATATCCTGCAATGTGTAATATTTCCCACAAAAAGGAGCAAAGTGAGCATTTTTGTTCAAAAAACCATATTTCAAAAAGGGCTTTAAGGAAGAATTTGAATATAATGTGTGATTTTTTTGCTAGCTTTTTGGCGACACTGCTTTTGACAGATGACGCGTGAATCGTGTCTTGTGTCATTGTCAAACTTGTTTAGTTTGGTCTATAATTTAACCATGAACGACTTACGAACGAACAACGCTTGCAAATTATTGAATTTCACTATCAAAATTCATGCTAGGTTAAGAGAGTGCATCGAGCACTGCTTCCAATTTATGGGCAATTTGGTCGGCCTACTGATGGAGCTATTCGGAAGCTTGTGACTAAATTTTGAACCCAGTTTACATTATTGGACAAAACCACCAACTCGCAGACGTAGAGTGAGGACTGAAGAAAATATTGCGGCTGTATCCGCCAGTGTTAGTGATGACCGTGAAATGTCGATTCGCCGCCGTTCGCAGCAATTGGCCTCTGTTGATTTGGGTGTAAAACCTTATAAGATACAGCTGGTGCAAGAATTGAAGCCACACGACCTCCCACAACGTTTCCAATTTGGTGAATAGGCGGTGGCAAAGTTGGAGGAAGATCCACATTTTTATCGAAAAATTGTGTTCAGCGACGAAGCTCATTTCTGGTTGAATGGGTACGATAACAAGCAAAATTGCCGCATCTGGAGTGAAGACCAGCCAGAAGCATTGCAAGAGCTACCAATGCATCCCGAAAAAATCACTGTTTGGTGTGGATTATGGGCCGGTGGCATCATCGGGCCGTACTTCTTCAAAGACGACAATGGCCGGAACGTAACTGTGAATGGCGAGCGCTACAGTGCGATGATAACAAACTTTTTTTTGTCCAAAATGCAAGATCTGGACTTGGCTGACATGTGGTTTCAACAAGACGGTGCCACATGCCACACCGCATACGAAACAATGGCCCTATTGAGAGGCGAGTTCGGTGAACAGTTTATCTCACGTTTGGGGCCAATCAATTGGCCGCCTAGATCGTGTGATTTAACGCCGTTGGACTATTTCTTGTGGGGCTATGTTAAGGCTAATGTCTACAGGGATAAACCAGCAACGATTGACGCACTGGAAGCCAATATTGAGGCATTTATTCGTGAGATACCGGCCGATATGTTGGAGAGAGGGTGCCAAAATTGGACCTTGCGCATGGGCCACCTAAAGCGGAGCCGCGGCCAACATTTACATGAAATAATCTTTAAACATCAAATTATATCGACTGTTCTATCGACTCAAATAAAGATTTAATCGATTTTCAAATTTTTTGTGTTTTTTTTAAAATCAAGTCCTATACCTCTTAAAAAATCGCCCGTTATATCATACGCGGAGAAGTAACCCTGGAATGAACACTTCGCCTCTGTTACGTTTTAAGGCCATTATGCAGCTAAGAAGCTAATGCAACGGACGTTATGTCACCGAAATCGGTATCCGAGAAAGTTGATGATGAATACAGACGTGCTTGTTAAAAGTTCCACTCTCTGATAACGAGGGATCGCACGCGGGAGGATAATCTGGATTATTGGATGTATGAGTAACTACAAGAATATACCTTTTATCGGCATATCCGAGCTTCCTGGTAATGCCGTATCGGACAGAACGTTTACGTTGAAGTTTCAAACGATCTAATAAGAAACTCAAGATATATTCCTGTAGAGATAATATCCATAGGCATACAAGGTGATTTATAAAACAATGCAATACTTCTAAAGCAAAATACAACCAAAAGTAACAAAAAAGGTTCCAATTTTTTTTTAATGGCACTAGGAATATGTCGCATTAACCAGATCCTTTTTTCCAATTTAC